>JACAXG010000007.1:6792200-6819700 GCA_018881555.1 Amblyornis subalaris | reverse complement strand
CAGAGCCACWCTCAGTGCTATCAGAGGGGAACAGGCAGTCTAAATTCAGGGTAAATAGACTGCAGCGTATAAAACTTGCAAGTGCAAAGAGCTAAGCTACTTGTTCTGCTTCTAGGATTCAATTTTTACTGCTATAAGTGAGAAAAATGGTGAACAAGTAAAGAGCCCTCATTTTTTGTGTGTTCTTTTGTGCTACTACTTTTCTTAATGAAGCAATTTAAACTTCTGGTGCACCCTTTGTTGCAGCCCAAGCTATTTGGTTCAATTTCTGTGGCTTTATTTCTCTTTTGGAAGAGACAAACATAATAAGAAATAGATGAAAACGTGTGAACGAGGTGTGGGGGAAATTCTACTTAAATATACAATATGTAAATATATTTATTTCTACATAGCCAGATTTCACTGGGTCTGTAACAGGTTGGTTGCTTGCAAAAGGAAACAGTGGAAGGCTTGCTTTATTCCTGCCTTCTTTTCCTGTCTGAGCCAGCCCAGATAGTCACAAAAAGACAAGCTAATTTGTTTAAGTATCACTGGGAACATGCTGAAGATTAATCAGGAGACAGAACTAAGCAACCCTTACAARAACTCTGAATGAGAAAAGGCCACAGGGAAAGACTCTAATAATGCAGTGCTTCTGCTACTTATTTTTATCTTGTGGTCTGTTTTGGAACGAAGATCTTTTCACTTCTCCAAAACTGAGACAACGAGAGCACTAAGTCTTGGTTGACGAGGCTAATCAGCAGAAGACATCCTGTGAACTTGACAGAAGTTTTTCATTGTCTGTGAAAATTTGTGTTGGCTGTGCAGACAGAAGTTCAAGTTCAGCATATTTATTTTGAGAAGGACTACAGAAAATGAAAGGAAGTGGGAACGACATGAGTGAAGAGAGCAGAATTTGACCCTACACATTTAGAAAAAGGAATGTAAGCCAGACTGCCTTGGAAGTACAAAAGATGTCTTGTACTAATGAGAATTTAGATTTCATCTTCAKAAGTTTTATGAAAAGTTGTCTAAGAAAGTAATGTGATCCTGATTTTCCATTATCCTGCATAGTTGTGAAAGCCAATACAAGAGAAAAACTGGGTATGAAATGACTACTCAGTCAGCATACGCTTGGTTTGAAYAGTTATAAGCTCTGCATTCCCTACTCCAAGTCAGTTAAGCTGCACATCTGATTTAGTGAATAAGAGCTTTTCCTGGGACTAAGAATGGTGGGATCTTGATGCTGAGATACAAAATCTTTCATAGAGTTAAAGGAGAAGCTTACCCCTTACTTGTGGATGTATAAATCATATCCAAAGCCAGCGCACAAATCCTGGAACTACAAAGGAGACAKCAAGATGATATTGTAGCTTTATGTTCTGCACTTAAGTTTTAAATATATTAATATTTTAATGGGGTTTTTTTCTAAGTGTGACTACCCCACAAATAATTTTAGGCCTGGTTCGTTCTTGTATTAAAGTTTTCACTATACACAGGAATTTTTTTGTGTGTAGAAATATCACTCTTCRTTATGAGYGTTAATTAGCTTTTTTCCTGAAGAAACACACTTGCAGTCATGCTGTCTGCCTTGATGTCTCTCCCCAATACCTTTCCAAACCAAGAACTCCTTCTGATCAACTCCAATGGCAGATGGAGCACTCCACAACATAGAATTCCCACAGCCTTAGGAAAATGTGTGGCCAGAGGGAACAGAGAGAGAGAGCAAGCCTCTGTCAGTGCCCCAGGAGAGATCAAAGCTGCAACGTAAACTCACCATCAGGGACAGACGCAAATGCTCTTGGACTCCTTTCAGAGACTGCACACAGAAGCACATCCTTGTAAGACAGACCCACACAGAGCCAGACTTTATCAGCTCCCCTGGTAAAGGAACAGCTTGTTCCACCCCTGTGGTTCTGGCAGGAGCAACCCGAAAGGACTTCTACACCCAAAGMGCTGTAGTTACACAAAACAGGAGAGGAAGTGGAGGGATCAAACCACTTTCCCTTGGAAGTCATACAGTGCCAAACCACAAACCCATACCATGGTTTCCACCRCAGTGGGGGTGAGCCCATTTTCATTATGAGGCCGTTTTACAGCGCCACTGATGTCGTGGGGCTGAAAATATGAAAATCAGAATAGTCCAACAGGAAAATTCCCCATGTGCTTTCTGGCTTTCCTGGGTATGTTTGAGCACAGGCTACACAATCACATTTAAGCCGTGTTCCAAACCACTTGATCTAAGCATTAGTTAGATGTCAACAACCTTGGTGGCTCATCAGGGTGGCTGCAGAACTGCTTTTGTCCAAGGTAGCTCAGCACAGGATAATGTTAAGTTATGCATTGCAATGTGTGAAGTTGTGATGTAGAAACAAATGGGTTGTTCTTTTTCCCCAACAGCCACAGGCTTGGTTTTCAGACCGGCTCCAGCCAAACTGACTCCGAGTCTCCAGCAGGGCTTTGCTGAAATCAGCAGAGCACTGCAGAGGAGATGGCAGTTCAGCTTGGTCTCTGAGGCTGGGGCTGAAACTCATGTAGAGAAAGAGAGAAAAAAATAGTGACTCTTAAAAGATGTTATTAAGTCTGAGCATTTACTGGATAATAAATTATTTGCTAAAACTCTAAGACGAACTGGAGCCTTATCATGATTTTACTGTTAATTCAATCATTCTGGAGTTCTTGATGTTAGGTTAATTAATTGTTGTTGGCATAATTATAAAATATCTTCAGTTTTATAATGGGTATAAAGTTCTGAAATATAAATTAAAAGATACCTCAGATTTTTAGTAGTTGTTCCTTAATCTTTAAGGCATTTAGTTTTGTGAGGTCAATGTGAGTTTTTTTGTCTTACATAGAGGACATTATCTGAGATATTATTTATTAGGCAAYTGAACAGGTAGTACTTTGTCTACTTACTTTTCCCTATTTGTCCCTCTGTGATGCATTCATACCACACATACATCTGTGGCAGATCACCCCATTTTGCTCAGCAGATGTACCAAGTATGGCCTCCCTTACTCCAATTTGCCCTTTTTCAGTTTAGGTAGAGCAATSTCTCACCAAAGGTGCAGGACAACTGCCTGCCACTCAGTGATCCAGGAGATGCAGTGGTCTCATGGGCCTCCCAAAAMACTCCTTTGTCTATACATTGCAATGTCCACGCTGGGGATCAGAGGCATTATTCCCACTCTCCTTCCACAATGTTGTTACAGTAAACACTTCCCCATGTGCAGATCATTCTCCYTAACCAGTTCATCATTGTCAACTTCCAGCTTTATTGGAAGGCACCCCACAATCCTTTGGGGATCCAGCCTTATTTCTGGAAATCTTGCCACTGTAATACCACACAGCTCTGAAGGAATTGCCTTTCAAGGAGGATGCGAAGCTAAAAGAYTTCTAAAAGACATGAAGTCATATTGGGTTCTAGGAAACATGGAGATAGGAGTAGAAGATGAGCTAGTGGGACCACAAAGAAGAAATAATGACTCRAAGAAATAATGACTTTTTCATGTTAAGTGAGAAATTATGACAATGAGCGAACCTGGCGGTTGGGTTTTCTGCGCCTCCTGTTCCCATCAGTCAGCAGAACACCAGATAAAAGTAATTCTCAAGGTATTCCTGGCCACCCTGTGCCTTCCAGATAATAAATTACATCTTTGGGATCCTTTCCCAAAACCTACACCGTTCAGGGAATAAACTCTCCCAGCGTGATCCCTGAAAGCTCCATTCAGAGCTCAACTTCTCCCTCAAGGGTTCCTGAATCCATAAGCTTGCTRCTTAATTGAAAAGTAATGAAGATATCTATGCTTAGCATTTCCCCCAAGGCTGTTGACTGCTACAGTCAAGCTTCTTTCTAGGCATGTAAAGAATGTTTAAAAGTGCTCCCGTCCCTTGGGTGTTGCCATGCAGCTTTGTTTACTGGCTGTCTAGGAAATAACTCTATCACTCAGAGGTGGCTGCAGAATCTAAAGACACAGCTGGTACTTAACTAGACTATAAGAAAAACCTATTTACCCATTCTCCCTTCAGGCCAGCAGGAAAGGATTTAAGCTTAACATATGAGGTGAAAAAAAAAAAAAAAATCACATTTTACATTTTACACAATCATATAAAAGAGAGCAATTAACACAGCTCATTACTAGTTTTTGACAGAGCTTGGTATGTCAGCAGCCAAATCAATGTGAGGATTATAACATTTTGGAGTAAAAGATGYCAAAACCTGTCTGGACAGGTTTGAAGGGCAGTGTACTGCAACATAACACACACAAAAGAAGCTCCCTATGAGAAGCTGCAGGATTAAAAAAAATAAATTACATGATAGGTCCTAGGCACATCACCTCCACAGCTCAACTTCAGCAAGACAACATCTTTGTGCTTCTTACCCAGAACTTAACACATTGCCATGCAAAAGAGTCCACCCAGCTTTCTC
Organism: Amblyornis subalaris; assembly: GCA_018881555.1. Lineage (NCBI taxonomy): Eukaryota > Metazoa > Chordata > Aves > Passeriformes > Ptilonorhynchidae > Amblyornis > Amblyornis subalaris. Next base: position 6,815,292 of record JACAXG010000007.1, on the reverse strand, counting down.
ACCCATTCCTGTTGCTCAGCTTTCTCTTCAAGCTACAAGTGTGGTGAAGGATGTCCTTACACAAGCTTTGACTATAAGCTCGAGGCTGTCACTTGGAGCTGTGTTTTTACCAGGTATCAAGAAAAGATGGCATATTTCATGAGACTGATTGCTCTCTCCCACAATTAGCTTGTTTTATGGCAAGTGCATTACACATGTGAGTGTCACCTTCCAGCATCTCACATCAATACACAGTGCTCTGCTGTTGCTTCTTTCAACACTTAAAAGAAGTTTTGAAGAGAGATAATCCTACTGAAAAGCAAAAAGCAGTGAGAGATGGGCTTTTCTGTTCCCCTTTTTCCCCTGACCATAATAAGCCTTAGGCCCACTTTTGGGTAAATGTGCTTCTCATCTCATCTGTCCAAGAAAAACAGCAGCAGTAGCACAATTTTAATAACAGCATTGCCCCCATACACTGAAATTAATTATAATTTKATTTTAAGTAGATTTTCTTCTTAAGACTGACGCTGTTTCCTTTCACTGACAGGACAGAAAATAGTCCAAGTCTTGAAAAAAAGAAAAATGTATAAATTTCCACCAAAGATTTTTTCCCCAYCAGCTACAGAGCATTGTCAAGATCRCAATTAGTAATACATTATCTGAGGCATTTTCTTTTCATCCATGCAAACTCTATCTCTGTCCATCAACAAAGTCACAAGATTTCATTAGCCAAAAATATCAGTGCATCGATGAGCCCATGGTAAGCTCTTCATTGAAAGGGTGAGACTGGCTTTTCTGAGTACGGAAAGAAGTACACAGTGTTCTCTGCAAGCTTAAGTATAATTAAAAGTGGATAAAAAATGCTATCAAACCAATTTTATCATTGCAGAAAAGGATGTCACATGGATGAATCAATATGCCTCACAAGATACACAGGGAGATGATAGAAAAAACCATCAACTGCAAAAGAGTTGKGATTGTTCAGCCTGAGGAGGCTAAACTGGATGTGGGATCTAAAAATCACAAAACACATGAAAATTTTGCTAAAAGCAGGAAAGGAACAGTTTGTTCTTCACATTCACAGTGGATAAGCCAAGAAAGAAGGTCCATAAACTGTGGAGAGAGGAAAAAAAAAAAGGTTAGACATGAAAAACCTTTCCAACAGGAACGATGATGAAGCTCTTGAATAGATCACCTGGACAGGCTGTGAAGCCTCCTGAAAGGGACATCTTTAAACATCTTAATTTCTGCTTACAACCTATGCAGAAAAAGACAAGTGGGGAATGATACACACCAGGATGATTGGATATACCCTGGGACACAGACAGCTAAGTAAAACACCAGTTTTGAGTGACATGCAGCCATCTACGGCTTTCTTCTTCCAGCCACCACGCAACCACTTGCTCAGGTGTACACGCATTGTCTGGGTTGTAAATATCTCCATGGAAGGGTCTGTGTCTATCTCCACCCTCACATTTGTACAGCACCTAGAACACTGCCAAGATATAATTAGCTTCTCCATGATAATGTCTAACAGAAGTRAGAAATACCAAACAACACAGAAACAAACGTCTAAAGGAAAGCCCATTGACTGCCAGAAACAGTAATTTGATAGTACACACATTTAATGCTCTGTGCATTTAATTACTTTTAATAGTCAATGTTTCATGAGGCAAATCACTGGTAAAAGAAGTTTGGGGACCTGKATGAAGCCCTTTTTTAGAGCTGAGTCAAAGAAAAGTCAGGCGACAAAAAATATCTTCTCTACAGGAAATGTTTATTAAAACCCCTTTGGAGAGACTGAAGTGCCCATTTTATGAAGCTCCCAGTTCAAGGCGCAGAAGAGACGCAAATTTTTAAAATGCTAAGTAGGCAGAGTTTTCCATTTGACTGTTTGGTTCAAGAAAGTTCAGAGGTTGCTCTTGGGACACACTAGGCTGAGGCTTTCATGGAAATCATGATAAATGTGTTTTCCAATGTACTGACCTGGATGTTAGCATATTTTTTTGCTGAACATTATGGGGTACTTCGCCTACTACATAATTGATTTTCCAGTAAAGCTTAGACTCCTTTCTGATTCCAATAGAAATCTGCAARCCATTTTCTTTATTACCACCATCCAGCACCAGGGCAGTGTGGGCTGGAGTGAGCCAGGAGGGAGCAGATTATGAAAACCCAGCAGCCTTGCTGAGTACCAGTTTAGTAGCCCCAAGAACAACCTGTTGAATTCTTTGTGTATGCATGCACACACTCATATATTCACTTAAACAAGGACATCTGCAAAGCCCTGAAGGTCTTTGAAAGCACAATAATATTTAAGCAACTGGATGTGCCCCCAGCACTTTTTCAAGTAGTCTTGGAATGAGGCCTGGCAAAAACTCATAGGTGGTACTTTTTTGTGTGTGTGTTCTATGTATGTTAGTTTTTCCCATTCATCCTTTAACCTTCAGCACAAATTTTATTTTTTTCAATTTTCAGAACCCTTCTGCACAAAGCTATTTTTTTTATTCCTCACATGTTTTTCTCTAAATTGAACCCAACCTGTCAAAGCACCCTAAGAGCAAGGAAAAAAAAAAAAAAAAAAAAAATCAAGGAATTCTGGTAAATATACATATATATATATATTTGCTTTTGATACATATATAAGATGTAATTTGAAAAAAGATCTCAGGGCACACAGTAGAGGAAGGTAGTGTGTAGGTAGAAAACTACCAGAGGGGTACCTGGCAACAAATCAAGGCATATTCTCATTAAATTAACCTACTTAATCCTCAGGCTGTCYTGCCACTGCTAACTGATGCTCTTCTCCTGAATAATCCAAATCAAAGCAGTCCCCCAACACAAATGTAAAAGCCCCAAATAATTTTGAGTCCTTTCCCCTCTGTAATAATTTACTTTGCAATCACCCTCTTCTTCCGAGAGATCACAACGTACATGGGGAAGAAATGAGCACATCAACAGCTGCAATACGTGGAGAAGGCAGGAAGAACACACCCAGAGCATCAGCATCTCTCTGGGTTTGCCAGAGCCCCTTTTCTAAAAAGGTTCATCATATTCCAGCAGCAATGGCTTTGACTGCTTTAATTCAGCAGTACGTGTCCGGGGGCTAAGGCCACCTTGTCATTGATACACTTGACTGGCAGGCATGGATCTTCCCTGTCAAAATACCCAAGTGTTTAAGTAATGACTAGTGCCACTTGAGTGGAAAAAACTAGGCGAGCTGTCAATACAATGGGTGTCAGAAGCAYATTGTTACTCATCCTAATCACAGTAATTGTACACAGGGACAGGCAGAGAAGAAAAGGAAATGAATGCCTATCTGCTGGCAACAATGCAACTTCATTTAACCTTAACAGACCAGGCATTGATATCATTTCTTCCTGGCACTCTCTGCGATCCTGATGTCAAAACAGCTTCTCATTTGCAATGTATGACAATTTCCTCACATCTGAAAAGACACTGCTGCAAGTCAATAGACTATAAATTGCACTTGGAAATGGGATCATCTTAACTAAAGCCTGCCTGCTTTCCCCAGGAGGCCCAGGCCYGCTCCCCCCTCCTTTTAATAATTTGTATGTTTAGGTGTTCGGTCAATTTACTCTACACTTGTAATGTCTTATAGCCAAGACCATCAATCAGATTCGGTGTGACAAAAATATCCTGCTGCGATATTACAGGTTATTAAAGGGATGATGGGAGAAGGCTGCATGCATTTACTGGGCCCCTTTTTTCTCATCTCAGGGAACCTGTCACAGACCTAAACTGGTGATTCATCTTCTCTTCACTATCAACAGGTAGCAGCTGAGAGTGGACTTTGATGAGCTGCTTTTCTCCACATCCTCTATCCTCCTCTAGCTGCCTCCRAGCCCTACCTCCAGCTTTCCCCATTCTTGGGAGAATGCATGGCCATGGAGAATGCTGCTGTGAAGGCTCACAGCTTCCAAAAAGGCCAGGGCCTAGTTACAGAGTCCATTGAAGGGCTTTCAGCAAGGGGCCCATCACAGTCTGGAGCAYAGTATTTTTTCAAGGAGCAAAATTTTACATAAGGCTCCAATACAAATGTTGATGAAAYGCCACCTTTCAGATATTCTTTAAAAGATCTCTAAAGAAAAAATAAGGTAGATTATATATAGTATTCTTACATTCATTTAAATATATAAGTAATTATATTTATTAGGACTGAGAGCATTTCCCCTTTACAGCCCTGGGCAAAGCAGGGAGAGGCAAAAAGTTAACAGCTCAGTCCCTGATTTCCCAGGCTACTGACTGTCTGCRCCCAGGGTGTCTATTTATGACACGGCACATCACCAGCAGAGCCACATGTCAAYCCCAGGATTGGAAAAGAAAGGGACGAAACAAAGCAATAAGCACAAAGAACAATGTGAGGCCTACACAGTACCCTGGGATTTCTACAAGTGACAGCCTGGGTCAGAGAGGGTCAGAAAGGATGCCACAGCCAGCATACAGACACYGAAGAGGGATGTGTGATCTCTCTTCCCACCTTTAGTTCGGTGGGAGATGGTGTCACCCTGACTGCTTGCGATATTCCAGCAGCCTTAACATTTTAAGTCAAGGGTCTTATTCCAATGTTGTAACACTTCCTGCCTTCCTTCGGAACAGAGATGATACCACACGGCTCGATACCCAGGAAACACACTAGGCAATTCTGGTTTTAAGAGGCAGGTGCCCACCCATAGCCACCACACAATGAAATGTGTAAGAAAACAACCAGGTGTATTTTACATCATTTCACCATGTTTAATCTGTTCAGTCTCAGATGGCTGTTTTGCTACATCCTCTTTACTCTGATTCCTCTACATTGTCCTTGTAAGAAAGGGGAGACCTTGAGGAGGACATGTTTCCTATGCCCCTGCACTCCAGTCCTGTGTGCAGGTTGAAAACCTGTTAGTCAGCCTACCCCGAAATGCAGTTTCCCACTAGTAAAAGGCAAGGAAATATTTATCCTGGGCTGGGCTGGGCTGTCTTTTACATGGTCTAACACTAAGAGGATGATCACATCATTAGACAGAAAAGTTAACATCTTCAAAGAGATGAAACAATCAKCCCCAGAGAGACCACTCAACAAGTAACGCATGAATGTGCAAATTACATCTAAAGCTTTGTGCGGAATGAGCAAGGAAGGAAAGACTGAGAAAAAGCATCAGTTGCTGGAAAGACCTCAGGACTTTGCTGACAGCATTGGCAAGGCGGTGGTAGTGCACTTTGAGCTTAAGAAGGTCACAGAGTATGAGCTACCTCCTGTGAACTGGCCACACAGGCAGAGGACCCCCTGCAAGACTTCCACAGGCTGACAGGCAGGGGGCTGTTCAGCACAGGGACCCTCTGACCCAACATTTTTTCCTAGCTTTTTGCACGTTATTGGTGACTGATGTCAGGAAGGCTTTATTTCCCAGAGGGGGAAAAGGTACGAGCAGGACAGGTGGCAAGGAAACAGTCCAAAAAATGATGGAGCCACAGGTTTGTGTTCTGACCTGGATTGTCTGTCAGTGCTGAGGCTGTCCAGAGTGAGCTCCCTCCTCTCCTCCTGACGCCAGCTGCCCACGTGCCACAGCCMACGGGTCAGTGCTGATATGGTCCAGCCACATCCTCACGACTCACGGTGCCCAGGAAAAGCTGTGAGAAAATCCACAGAGGGATAGGAAAAGTGAATACATCACAAACAGAGGTAGGATCGTTAAAAGACAGCCTCCCCTGTCAGCCCAAGTCCCATCTGGCCAGCAGTGCTCTTCAGGGGCATCTGCCAGCAGGTACGTTTTGCCTTGTGAGCTGATGTGGTGTGAAGTCCTTGCAGCAGGGATGTTTCCCCCATCTTTCATTCCTGGCTGGCAAAGCCAYGTGGTAACCCACCAGTGCTTTCCCATCTACATATTTTTCTCTTCCATATTCACATTATCATCACTATCTGAAAACATTATTTGTGTTTGTGTTTTTARGAATGCAATTTTAAGCATGGTTGGGTTTTGCATACTGTTTATTAAGAGAAAAGGTCACMGTGATTTTTGCTTTGCAAGCCATTAAAGGAGGATGTTCATAAGGCTCCAATCCTCAGKGCAAATTAATACAGCCCTCAAACAATCCTGGGTTCCACAGTTCACTTTTCCTTAGCACCAGCGCCTTCTGTAATCTAGGCAGCCCCACAAGAGGGCTGCAAGGCAACAGCCTTATCTGCTTGAGGAGGAGGGGGATGAGTCTAGTGAATGCTGCTTTTTTTTTTCTTTTAAGCAATGACAGATTTAAAAGGGGCAAAACGGCATTCCCCAAATTGCAGGCAGTTTCCCTAATTTACTATTATCTAGTGCTGCAGAATTTTGACAGCAAGGGCCACGGTGTGAGCTACGGCGAGGCGTGTTGCAAGATGCTGTGATCTTTGCACAGCCAGCCCGTTTTTTTATGTTGAACTTTGAACACGCTGTAGCGTCTGCGCCTGTGGAGAGATGGCCCAGGAAGCAGCTGGAATATTAAGTACCCAGTTATATGTCTCCCAAAGGAGGCTGCTGCTAATATTATACATTACAACAACATTGCCTGAATGGTTTATTAATGGTAGCAAAACAGAGTGAATACGACATACAATGATAATAACAATAAATGTTATTTATACGGTGCCTATCCGTGACAACGCTCTAGAGGCCTCACAAAAATACACTTAAAATGCTAGCACTGCAGTATTAAAATGTGCCCAAGGYCTCAGCAAATAAAATGGATTTGGTGTTTAAAATGCGATTTACTTATACACAGTGCCCTTAGCAGCAAATTTACATTTTAGATGAACAGATAGAGACYTCCAAAAATCACACATGGTTGTCATTGCCCAAGTGTTTGGAAGCCAGCTTAAGCTGTAATAAAAAGATTTTGAGCCCAAACTATCTGTATATTCCTTTTAGGACTCAGAGCAGATTACATGGAAAGAGAAGTTCCTGAAGCAACCAATTGTGTTGGTCTATGTGTGCACGTAATTATAACTGCAAGGTAAATATAAATGAACTTGGTTTTAAAATGCAGCTAGAGTGTGGGGCAGCCAAGATAAACCAAAATATCCAGGGAGCCTTTGAGCSTCCTCTTATATTGCTGGATAAACTGTGGTGCATATTTGACACTCCTTTACTTCCTGGGCATTTCCAGCCTTGGAAACACCTTTCCCAGAGCTTATCACATGTRTTGGGATTTATCTCCTCACGCAGCCTGTGTGGATGAGGTGATGCTGGAGCAGGCAGTGTGACTCCTGGCCTCTGAGCCCAGCCTGACTTTCCATAAGGGATTGGATCTGCTATCTCACACCTTCACCCTGCCAGTTCTCCCTCCAGTGTCCGAAGCCTCTCCCTGACACCTGGCTGTAACCTCACGCACATGAAACACAGCATATTCTCAAGTGTCAAAAGGARCCATGTTTAGAGGAGCAGTAAGCACCAAACTGCACAGCCAACAATTTTCAGGGCTCACCTGCCCTCCAGGATTATGGGGTCTTTCTTTTCAGCTTCTGTGACTTCAAAAGCTCCCAGCCAAGATCTGATCAAAYAGCCAACATCACATCCCACCACTGGCATGCAGGTAGAGAGCCATCTTCTAGGTCTTTGTTTTACAAAGTGTTGCATGGTCCAGAGACACCTGACCACATTTGAAAGGTTTGTCRAGGGATAGCAACAAGACTTTGACCAACACCCTCTTTATCTGCTAAAGGCCTTTCCATATGCACTTCTGACAGCATCACAGCACAACCAAAGGAGCACAAGCTCATCTTTCTGCCTGAAGACTTCTCTCATTGAACATTCAGAATTTGGAACCAAAACACCTCATCATCCCACACCCAGTAAATCTAAAATGGAAAACACTGAATATGTAAGGAGTGCCTGAGGCATAATCCAGAGGCACGCTGTTCTCATCAAATACTGTTTCCAAAAATTAATTTCTGTATGTACAAAAATTACAAAATTAATTTWTATATATATACATGAAAAAATTAATTTCTCTATACAAAAATTTTTACAAACATTAATTTCTATATATACATGTGTGTGTATATACACATATTTATCATCATGCACTGTTCTAAAACAACTACTGTCATACCATAAAGACCGCACTTTGATCCAGACCTACTGTGCAAGAGGCACAAATACAGGGAAAATCCACTTCTGTGACCTTAATGTTACCATCAATAAATAAAGGTTTGTAGCACTTTTATTAAACACACAGTTTTATTTTTCTGGAAAAACCAAAAATCTCAGGTCAYTTACAGGGAAAATGTCTTAGACTCCACAGAATAGAATCTGGCATATGGGCACAACCGGAGGGTAAAAAAAAAAAAGAAACTAGAAAAAAATTATCAAGTAGTAAAAATTCTGCAGGTTGCAAGTAGCAGCAGCATTTTAAACCACCAGAAATCTTGGCCCCAAATTCTCCATGGAAGTTATATAAATAATTACAGTAAAACTGTTCTTAGTCCCCAGGCTCCTCTGTGACCACACAAGGATCTCCTGCCAACCTTCTCCACATAATAAGCACGGCCTTTTTCTTTATCTGTGAACAATGACAATTTCTCCATTATCAAAGAACCCGGGGGAGAAAAATCGTCCTGTCTTTGCATAAAACACCACTCGTTTTTATGCTTTATATAAAATAATAATGAATGTGGAAGGATCGCTAAGTTCCAAATCAATCACAGTCTTTTGATGTTATTATTAACTGCACATACTCCATTCTTGTGGTTTATGGTATCATCAGAACCCCTCAATTGATTTATACCCTGGTGATCTAGTTGTCTCTATTCATTATCCCATATTTAATTAATATATGCCTCAGAAGGAGTTGTCAAAAGACAAAGTTAATTATAGCAGAAAAAAAATCTAGTTGAAATCATGTCATATTTTAGTTTAGTGACAGCTCCCACAAAAGACCATTTTAGCTACTTCTGTATTTTTTCTTCTTGTCTGAATAAATACTATTGTATTTTCCCACCCAAATAAGAAAAAAGACGTATCTCTACTCTTCACTAGGCACCTCAGACCACAGAAAGCTTTCTTAGATAATTAATGTTTTACTCAGTATTTGCAATTTTTGAGCTGTGCTGAAAAACCTTATCCTGAAGAATGGAGAATTTGGCAATAGATTATTGATCTTATTAGGCTCAAATRGCACCTTTTACGAGGGAAAAGTGAGTATGATACAACCTATAGGTAAATACATCAGAATTTTTATTCAAAATTATTCCAGCTGCGTGGGCAACCTTCTTTGAGATTCTTTCACCATGTTCAAACAAATAATGACTCCTTCTGGAGGAATGTGTGCAGAAACAGTACATTTTAAGTTCATGTTGGAAAATATTGGTGTAAAAATGAACATTTTAAGTCTTAAGTATAAACATTCACTGGGGGAATTTGAGTCAAAGCTTTGCAGCCATCCAATCAGAGGCGTGAGGCTCAAATATCCAAAGAAAGTTATCCTGCTTGTCTTGACTCCGTTATATTTAAATTACATCTGTCAGAGCCCACTTCCAAAAACTAATGATTTTAAGACACATCTGCAGAATTTTAGYGAATTATTTTGAATTATAAATGTATTGAGAAAAGCTCACCTGTTCACAGGTATAACTTAATAAAACAAATTAAAAAACCATTAGTCTTAGCAAGCTGGGGATGAGTGCTGTTATGTATGTAGCGCTTACAATCTTTACATTACATACAGTGACRCAGGGGAACTATCAAGCTGATATTTTCAATGCTGCTTGTTCAGGATTCTTGTCTCGGAGATCTGTGTTTTGCTACTAAGCTTTTACTCTGGGTCTGACAGTAAAATMTGAGAGCAATGGCAAAGTTAGGAATATAAATCGTGTCCAAAAGTGACTTAAAACTACTCCATCCATTAAAAATGCCCTTATTCCATACTCTCATGCCTTCCGTGGCACAGAATCTTACTGTGTACAGCACCCATCTACATTCCTTTATAGCAATCCCTTTATGGAACTTCACCAGACACTGATGCCTCTTCACCAAAAAGATTCCCAGACGTTTTAGGCTGATGATTGCTGTCACCCCTCAGGTTTTCTCCACCACTAACACCACATCTTAGAAATCTGTGGTTATATAAATGTTATTCCAGGTCTGCAGACCTGTCACAGACCACTTACCATGATCCCACGGACCACAAAGTTTTCAAAACTCCTCTGAACGCTATTTCTGGTTTGGAACCTGTAACGTTAGCATCCACTGCAGTCACRCTGGACTGCAATGTGTAATTGAAAAAATGCCTGCCTCTGTGGGCAGGAGTAACAATTATCCTATCAAGCTGGAAAACACACCCCACTATCCTCACTGTCCACTGCAAGATGAACACTGCCTCGTGAGCTGCCTGGATGTCAGCAGCGTGTCCCAAACAGGGATCTGGCAGGAGCAGTYGCTGCTCTTCTGTAGAAAACAGGGCTGTTACCAAAGACCTGACATCCCCCAACCCCCTAAAGGTGGCGTTTCAAAACTGGGTGGACAAAACTGGATTCCTTCGCCAACATTTCAATATTTGGTGTTCTGATGTTGCAAAGCACATACTCATACTCTTTTCTGCGTGGCAGCATATTTCACACCAAGAGGCTGCTCCACTTACAAAATTGATGCCAGTTTCCAGTGCTTTGCTAAATTTCCAATAACTGGTTTAAGGATACCACTGCAGGACCCACASAGCCTCCATCCACCTCTCTTTTGTTACAGTACCACTAAAGGCATGGTCCTGAACATCTCCTGCCACCCACAAATCCCAAGGGATTCAATTTTGGGGGGAACTGTAAATGTCTAACAGAGCTGGTCAACTTACTCTTTGTAACTTATGCAAGCAAACTGAGTGACATTATTTTGGTTCATTAACCATTTCTGAGCAGCCTTCAACTTTTTACCTACTCATTTACTGTTTGTAGCAAGTTTTAGCAAGCAGAGAAAATATCTAAGCCTCACCACTTATTTAAATCTCTTGAATGYGTGACTTAAAACATTTAAAATAACAAGCACAAAGAATGTAAGAAACAAGAAAACATAAATACGGATAAATATAATAATTATATAAAATATTGTTKAATTGACTAGTACCAATAATATATATTATGATTATTATAACTAATAATAAATAAAAATAATGTCTATATAACTAAAATTATATCAGTATATAACAACACAAATACAAACAAAGAACATACAAATAGCAAAAATAAAGCTAGACTCTATAAGTATCAAAACATAATTATCATGAACAAGTCATTGAAAAGGGGAATATACTTTTCCAATGTCTGCCATACTTGACCCATTATGATTTCTAAGAGTGAGACTGACCACAGAGCACCACATTATATTATAATATTATTATATAATAATTATTATATTATAATAGATAATTTAATTATAACCATTCAACTTACATAAATCCATTTATTGACTTCCATATTTCTCTCAATTTTTAGTTTTCTTCAGTATTTTTCCTCTTTACCATGTATGCATTCACAGATAYGAGATTTTCTAATACATCTCTTCAGACTGGATTATTGGCATTTATCAGTGAACAAAGTATTGTGCCCTTTAAATTYCATCTCACCTGGGACAGTACAGTGACCAGAATCAGAGAGCTACTCTGTCAGGGTGGGGAGCAAACATCTCCCATCACCTTCTCAGAGGCACTTGCTGCCCCAGAAACTGTGTGTTTAAGGATAGAATATGATTTCCTTGCCCTATTCTTTTAAAGCGATGAACAAATACACACTGGCACTCAGATACTGTGATAATGGATATGGGATGAGGAAAAARGGAAAACAAACCTGTATAGAATGGAGGGTATCAATATTCTTTCATCAATACAAGGACACTAAAAACACACTTTAAAAAGCTTCATCAGATCACCTGCGTGCGTTCCTGTCACAAATCACCCCTGTCCTCATGAATTTACAGAGGAACCCAGTAAGTAAATACCTCTTCTTGACTTGTATAGTAGAAATGGAAGGAAAAAAAAAAGGTTGTGAAGTGTCTTCTTGGGAGTATATACAAACTAAATCAAAGGTATTGTTCAAAATTTACAGCAGGTCATCTCTTCTTTTTTCCTATTTCTTTTCAATATCGAATGAAGGGCTGACCAGCAAGGTCAAACTTTCCTTATTAATGAGGCATTGCTAGAGCTTTGTCTCATTAGGGCACTCAGAACTATGCATTTACTGCAATTTGCAGCACTTAATAGAGAAAGGTCAGAGCGGGTTACGTTCAATTTCCACTTGGCAGAGGGAGGAAAAATGGAAGCAATTCATTTGCACAAATTTGAATAATTCTTCTCAGTCTCCWTTTCTTTATCTATGTCTAGATAATTCCTGCATCTTAGCCCACTCACAATCATCCCAAACCTGCCAACAGCCGGCTTTCTATGAAGGCTGTAATGGAGCTGACAGATTCTATGAATCCAGGTGTCAAAATAAAGCCATTCAGCTCCCCCTCCTCCCTCTCTCACAACAGGGAATAGGAGCTGCCTCTAGTGAGCTCTTAAACTTATCATAAATGTATCAAGATTGCTGTGGGCCATGAAACAGCTGTAGACAATTAATCTTTCCACAATTCTTCGGCATAAGAATTGCTTTCCCTGCGAAGTAACATCTGCCAYGCTGAGGTGATTATTCATGGGCAATGGGCGCCACCATAGTTTTATGCATAGAGCCATCAGTGGCAATGAAGCAAAATTTATAGTTTTCCCTGGTTCAGTAAAAATAACATTTCAGCTGCATTAAAATGTCATCCATCAGCATTGTCCCAGAGCACAGGGCTCCATCTCATCCAGAGAAATTAAAAAGTATTCATTTTAATGGTAACTTGCAAAGCTTGCAGTGACATGGCTTTTTTCCCCCCCCTCTCTTTTTCTTTTTTTTTTTGTAAGCAATATTGAGGAGGAGGAGGACTGAAGGAAAAGGTTATGTGGTGCAGCGAAGCTGAGGATTAAATGTGCTACTAGGGAGTAATGATATACCAATTACTGGGCTGCTGGTTCTTATTTATTCATAACCCCTGAACGCTTAATCAAAAATCCTTGAATCAAACTGAACAACTAAAGAAGGAAAGTTATTTCACAGAGATAATGTAATTCTTCAACTTAAAAAAAAAAAAAAAAAAAAAGAGAGACAGTGCCAAATGGATATAAAGGCAAGACGTGGCACTTGCCAGAGTGGTAGGGTTAGTCTTTTAAAACATTAGCTTAAAGGAGTAGGGAAATTTAAGCCGGAAATGTAATGGTCGTAATTTACAAGCGAGTTTCTATTCTAACTCCAAGAGTAAGGCTGATTAATGTCTGCTTTGGCAGCATGTTCAAGGCAGAGAAGTGCACAAAAACTTACTGGGTTTAACACTTTACTCTGTGTTGCTCACGTGCCRCTGCAACCATCAGATTGTTCAGGTAGCACCTTGCTCTGGAAGCACTGACTGAAGTCAAGGATTGCTTAGGAACTGCAGTGCCATTCACCTGACCAAAGAAAACACATCCTGGATTCTAGGCTATTTGGATACTTACATGGATAAAAGACATTTTCCCTTGGTAAGGAAGTGACTGAAACAAAGAACTAACCACATCTGCACCTTTTGGAAGTGAATCTGGACTATGCAGGCTACACAGCCTAAAGGCAGGRGAGACCTGCAGTGGGTCCAATTCACATTTCTGAGTTACTACCACTGTTTCTGGTTTATTTTAGGTTAAAAGAAACTGTGTTTAGAGCAGGCTATTATATACAGAAACATTTCAAAATCTCTGGGAGGTAAATGTACATACATCTACATTCAAATTTTAAGCAAAATTGTGGTGACTCAATTTCTAAAGCATATTAATCTAACAGGTATAGCAATCTGCACATCAGAAGTCTTTTGGAATGAGAATTAGAAGATATGTTATCTTAGCCTCCGAGGACAGATTCTTTACAACGGCACATGGGCAGTGAAACTAAAGGAAGAGCTTCCCCACCATATCAGACTTGGTTCCAGGCAGCCTGGAGCACTCACAAAACAAGTTTTATCTTTCTTATCTTTTTGTTTACCTTAGGGTGAAAGACTGATTCKACTGATCAGTTTTGGCATTGTGCCTTTACCCACTCAGTTGGAGGTTTTTTTCATAGCATTTCTGTGCAGACAAGTTTTCCCTGAGGGTTCAAATCCGCTGTGTTTTGTGTTTGTCTCTCTTATGATCCACCTCTTTACAGTGTGAATGCCCAAAACAAAAAYTCAGGCTTGGACCAGGAGTCAGATCTCAAATCCCTCAGAAAGTTAAGTGATACCAAAATACATGCTGCTGAGTCTGGAACAGCTTGAATTTCAATAAAACAGCATAGCAGGTAGATGGACTTTTATTACACTACCTAATTCTGAAAGTACACCTTGCTSTAAGAAAAATGCCTCCTGCTCCGTTCTGAGAGTCTCTAAAAAATGCCAAGCACACGGTAAGAGACAAACTCCCTGTCTAGTGCTTTTGTCTGAGAATGCAATTAATTATTGTCTCAAAGAAAAACTAAATTCCCTTAGTGAGAGGCAAGGCTGTCAGCAGCTTATGGTGGTGAGTGACTCCAATGACRAACAAACAGGTTTGTGATAAATTGTTACATGAGACACTTGGGTTTAGCTCCATTCTTCTGTTTCCTCTGCAGCAGGGGGACTGACTCAAGGCCCACATCTAGGATGAAGGAGGCCTGGGCTGATCTTTAATGGAACCTACACTTTTTACTGCTTGCTGCAGAACAGAAAAAAMTTGCAATGCTATGAGACCTGTCCCCAATATGGGAACCCACAAAATAATTTTGACAGTTTGCCTAAATTCTTTCAATGCCACTGCTGATTCATTGGAAAGGACAGGTTCAGCTCCCGGGTCCTGACTGACCCCACTTGAATTATGAGGGACCTTGCCTGGAAGAAATATTACAGTTGGCAAGATGGGAAAACAGCAACAGTGCCTGCCAGACCCTCTTGAGACTTCAGCGATCAGCTAAAGTGGCACATGCTGAAGGACACGAGACTCAAGAGCAAAGAAAATACTGAAGGGGARTTGCAACTAACAAATCCTGTATGGATGCAGAGAGAGAAGGTAACAGCTAGTGAGAAACCATGTAAGAAATACATTTGACTTAAGGAGAAAACACAGGTTGGCTCATCAGTGTGGAAAGCAAAAGACATCCGAACAAGGTCCCTCTCGGTTTCCACAAGCAGTCTGAACGATTCTGGATTCAGCCTATCCACAGGAAAAAAGAAACCACCTTTGTTTTGTGTGCTATGGAGCTGCCTGAGGGCTTATATCAAACTATTTAGGTATAAGGTGAGAAAGGGGTTTTATGAGCACTAAGAACAAACTCAAGAACCATGCAGCACTGGACCTATCTCTGCCAGCTACAAGCGGCAGACTCCCCAGGAACCTGTGTAAGAACAAGGCTAAGCATTTGTTCTCCTGGATATTATTCCCAGTTTCCAGCAATGAACGTTTAAGAGATTTCCTGAGCCAGAGGCTGCCTTTTCCTCTTACGTATAACTTGTAATATCCAATGGTCCTCAGCAGTGTAATTGTGCTTTTGATCAATTAGCAGTTTTGAGAGCTCTAGAGAGCTGCCATTAACTCAGTGCTATCCCTGCCCCTTCCCAATACCATCCATCTCCAAAGASAGGCTTTATGATAGGTGTTGGTCAGCTCTACTGGCAATAGCCCAGACAGAGGAGCATCATGTTAAGGGTTCATGGAGAGGTTGGCCTTCCTTGGCAAAAGCCCACTTTGAGCTCTCCAGCTTGTCCCAGCAGCTCTTGAGGTGTTTGCCTTCCTAGGGGGCCAAGTGGCTTGTACAATCAGAGGAGAGACAGAACTCCTCCAGGTGACACCTTTGAGTCTCAAGAGGTGTTCAAATATGTGGACCCTTTCTGAAAGTTAGCAATACAAGCATGATTTGGCTTTCAATTTAAAAATGTTTCAACTGAAATGGTAAGCCACAAGGCTTTTAAATTTTGGCTCTTTTTTAAGCTGTACAATTACCCTTCCCAAGAAATGTTAGGACAAGACAATTAACCATGCTATTGATTTTCTAAAACAGCAATCTTACTGTGACTTCATCAGRAAATCTGCTGATGCCGGGCCATAACTGCACTCTCTGGCCACACCAAGCCATCCTTTCCGACTGGGAAGGTCTCTCTCACCTTGAAAATGGCTGGGATTCACCATAACACAGGCTGAATACTTTTAGGGATTCGTGATGAGCTCTTAACCGTCATTTATTATCTGAGGTCCAGAAATCCCAGTGGAAGCTCGTGCTCATAATACAGCATTATCTAACACCCCTGCACTAGCTCGCTCTGACAGAGTAAAAAGGTGCAGGGAAGCACCAGTCCCATAAGCTGCAGCGTATCCCTGCAGCCTGGGTATGTCCCCAGGGCCTTCAGGGAATCTGTATCTGAGTTGCTCAGCCAGGATGAAACCGAACCTCTGAGTCCTCGCATCTGAGGTCAATCATGCATTAGATTTAACTCATCAGGCTCCACAAGAAAGTACAACTGTTCTTCCCTTTTTTCAGGCAAAGGTACCATTAATTATGAAGAGTAATTAGGAGCAGAGTGTC
Organism: Amblyornis subalaris; assembly: GCA_018881555.1. NCBI lineage: Eukaryota > Metazoa > Chordata > Aves > Passeriformes > Ptilonorhynchidae > Amblyornis > Amblyornis subalaris. The sequence goes on along the minus strand of JACAXG010000007.1, from coordinate 6,798,716 downwards.
AGCTCCTGCCAGAGGAGTTACCCACAGGCGGAGGAGGACAGGGAAACCCTGGCAGGTAAGTGCTCTGTGAGCCACTTAACAGGTGAGGTGATGTGGGGACTACAGATGGCCTGCTTAAAGTCGTGTGAGACGGCAGCCAGCCTGGGAACTGTACCTGCAGTCACATTCATCCATTGAGCACTCCTTCATACTCCTCCTTCCTGCTTGGAACACGACGAGAGGCACCTCTGTCCAGTAATTTCTCAGCAGCAACAACCCTGTGCACTGAAAGAAGCGATTTAAGGAGGGCTGAGGGTGTTGTGTTAATTCAGCAAACCACSACTTCTGTCCTACCAAAGTCACTGCAAGGACAGAACCTGTGGTGCGAAGGAACAACGTGTTTCTGCAACATCAACTCTCAGCCAAGAGCAACCACTCATTCACTTTCTAGCAATAACAAAAAACATGAGGTGTTCACATTTGGAGCCGAGGAAGGAGCAAATTAAATCTTTTCTCATATTCTTCCACAGAGCTAAGCACCTTTTTCTACATATATATGGTTATTTACTATAACTTTACTTCATTAGTGGTAAAGACTTTATGTTGAATGTTGGGGGCCTTTTAAAACAGGACGTACTGGGGAAAAAAATAAAGGGTTTCTTCATCAAAAGCATTAAACTCTATCTCTATCTGATTTTAAAAAATTGTGAAGCACAAATTAYCCAGAGCTTAGCACTCAGTGTCTCTTCCTTGGCCTATAAAGTCAACAGTTATGGTGTTAAAGTTTAATCAATCCCATAAAATGTTACTCAGAAAGTGACCCTGGTGTTATGGCTGAAGTACATCTCCTACATTAAAAAGCACTTTCGTGGAAGCCAGAGCAGTGTTATTGAAAGAGAGAGCTAATAGGTATCTAGATGAGGTTATGAAAGGGAGGAAAAAGTAAAGGAGAGCACTGGAAAAGGCAGTCACAGGAGGAAAGTAAGAGGAGAGGGAGGAGAAAACSTCTTTTTTCCAAGTGGTTCCCCACAAAGAAATGTAAATACATGAATGTTCAAGTTGAAGCATAAGAAGCTCTCTGACAKTTGCTCAAAAGGAGAGATCTTCATGAATTTCATATTAAAGCCAGATGCAATTTTCTCAGTCAACACAGGAAGATTACAGCAAACAAGAGCAATGGTAACATCACTGTAGAGAGATGACAGGGCATGACTGATTCCTGCAAAGCATAGGAATTTGGACACTGTTAAGAGGAGGTTAATTAAATTGTAACTTCGTCAGAACGTTATATTTGCTGGCAAAAAAATAAAGCCRAAAGATCAGTAATTATGGTCTGTGAACATTCTTTTTGACCATTATCATCCTGACTATTGATTCACTTCCTAACATCCATCTGAATTCCACTGCAACATGCAAGCACTAGGTAGGGTATAGTGGGCCTTGCCACGTGTTCTGCTTCATATATGCTTTGGGTTAGAAAAGCCAGCATCTGTCAATATTTATATCATGGCACGTAACATCTCTGTTTGGAAAGTGTCAGCAGCGAAGACAATGAAAGCACATAAACACTTCTGAGGGAGTAGGGCCTGGTTTTTGGCAATGTAGCTTAAAATCAGAACAGTTAAGCCTACCAAGAAGTATAACACTGCACAGCAAGCTGCCAGACCTCCGTGTTTCACCCAGCAGAATTTTGACTCCACCATTCAGCAATAGACTCATAAAAGTCTGGCAGATTTCAGGTCAAGATTATTAACCATGCTGAACCTCTAGTGTGATAGATCATGTCTTCCAGGCCCATGTCCAAGCATATACAAACCACTGAGGTTATCAGAGACATTCAGAAACCACTTAAGTTAGCACTTACCAGAACTAGTTCTGTATGGTAGATGTTATGCAGGGACAACTACATAGAAGACCGAGCCCAAGGACAGCTCTGTTTTGAGAAGGAGCTGAACAAAAGCTATTTTAAGACTGAAAAAAATATTTGTCTTTCAAAAGCCTCTATCTCCAGATCACCCACCAGTGATTAGCAGCGTATTTTCAAACCCTAAAGAAAACAACATTTGTTTGCATACTACCTTTGGTGACAGTTCTAGAGCACAAGTCCTATGAGGAGCAGCTGAGGGAGCTGGGGGTGTTTARCCTGGAGAAAGGGAGGCTCAAGGGTGACCTTATCACTCTCTACAACTTCCTGAGAGGAGGTTGTGGCCAGGTGGGGGTCAACCTCTTCTTCCAGGCAACTAGTAGGACATAGCCTCAAGCTGTGCCGGGGGAGGTTCAGGTTGACCATCAGGAGGAATTTCTTCATGGAAAGGGATGTTAAACATTGGAATGGACTGCCCAGAGAGGTGGTAGAGTCACCATCCCTGGAGGTGTTCAAAAAATGACTGGATGGGGCACTCAGGGCCATGGTCTAGTTGACAAGGTGGTGATCAGTCAAAGATTGGACTCAATGACCTTAGAGGTCTTTTCCAACCTAAATGATTCTGTGATACCTATGAGAAATTTCAAGTGACTTTTTTCTCAGGGATGAGGAGAAGACCATATTTTAGAAATAATTTCAAGGTAGTTGTACCCTGAACTGAGCATGTCATCTGCAGCATCAGATGTAAGGTGCTGGTGTTTCATCCTAGTTTMACTAAGGTAGTTAGGACTTGCTATGTTATTAAAAGATTATCAAAGCCCGATCTGGGCTGGATTCCAGTACTGCTATTCCAGAGCACCTTTGACTGCAGTAAGGATTTCCTTGTAGTCCTGGAGCAGAAACCAGGAAAGCTCTCATCTGAAGGAAAGCTAAAGAAACATTAAGAATCACCTCTGCAGGATTCATATAGAAAACACGGCTGGACAGCTCCCTCCGCCGCCAGGCCCTCCCAGGCAGACCCAGCAGCAGCCAGACTCYCTGTCACAGCTGTTCTCCTCCAAAAATCTGTTACAGCACCCGAAAGGAGACATTCTCCAAACGAATTTGAGTTACATCTCAAATAACTGCATGTTCATTGCAAATTGTTTGCAAAGAAGCAAGTACCTGCAATGACTCAAACAAAAGATAACTCCGAGGCCTTKGCAGATCAGACTGTGTGTCAGCAACCAGAGCACAACCTAAAGAATGAATTGTGACAAGTTATTCCAAACGTACGTGTTTGCAGTTCTGCACAAGCTAAGCTGTAAATGCTATTAAATGCTGGAACTCAGCTGAACAAATTCGAATGTACAAAGGCATCAGAGTGTATCTTCCAGGCTCATCCAAATTATACTAGTCTGCATTTAATTTTGAACCTCTCAGTTTACACAACATGGAATTATTTCAAGTTTTTATAGTGTACAGAGCTGAAGTTCTGACTAGTTTGATCTTGAAACATATGGCAATACAAGAAGTAGTTTAATAAATGTAACCTTTGATCAGGAGGGAAATCATAGTAAGAATTCAGTTGTTACTTCCAAGCAGGACTCCCAACTAAAACACTGAGGCATTCTATTACAGTCTTTATACCTGACTATGCCAAAACTAGTCTTGGACATTCCTATTSTGACTGCAAGGCAACAGTATTGAATAAAACAATGAGAAAACCCACCTTATTAACTCAAAGTCATCAAATTGTTCAGGTGAATTTGCAGACATGCAAAAGTTGACATTAGTGGAACACAACTTCTAAAGCCCTCAACTTGCTAGTGGGTCCAGATCCTCAGAATGACCAAAGTTGCAAGTATGAAAGACTAATTAGCTTCTTGTATCCATCTTCCACTCTGATGGGGTTTTATATGGATTTTTTTTTTATCCCTCAGGCTGTCTTTAAACAGCTTTAACCACAGGTTTTTCTCCCTGTCAAGAGACTTCTGCAAAGCCATGGCTGCCACGCTCAGTTTTTCCTTCAATGTTTAAACTAATGCTTTTGTCCTCCTTTTCATCTTGCTATTCTGATTTCTTTATGCCCTATGTACAMTAAATAATTTTTCCCTTTTTAAGTTTTTCCTGATGAAAAGTATCTGTAAACCATGATTTCTTGCTCAAAAAYGGAGATTTTTTAAGGCAAACAGTAAATCATTCGTCTCCCTGCCACATCTCAGAATAACAAAAATAAAAGTGACGTTCTCTTCAAATAATTTCACATCAAAATAAAGTTCTTTATCAACATTTTGACTGGGAATATATTGCTAGTGAAGACATAGATAATCTCCGGTGGGAGGGAGGTCTAGTGTTTAGCAGAGATGCAATGAATTATGAATAAATGAATATAACTACAAAACAGAGATAAAAATTAGTGTTTGAATCCTCCCAGCACAGAGGAAGAGTTGCTATTTCAGCATTCTTCCWATCAGTCTATTCAAATTATGAGCTAAAAAGGGCTCCTTTTTTTTTTTGTTCCCTTAAATAACTTATTAGTTAAAAGGATGTGAATTAACTTAGAATGAATGTTCAATTCATATAGTAGAATCGCCATCATCATTATTACAGGAAGCTCTAATCATTACGCAGCCACTAATATAAGACATTCTGCTAGCTTGCCTTTAATGAACATGACTCACATTTCACTTTAATGATTCCTACACCCCTGTCTCCTCTGAGCCTTCTGCCCAGCCATGGGGGAAGGGTGGCCTAAATACCTTTTTCAAGATAAAGAAGGGAGTCACTTCCAGTACCTCTATTTTGTAGGAGCTCACACTGCAAAGCYTTGCAGAAATCTGAAGTCCAGAAAGTCCTCAGAGCCATCTCCTTTCAAGARCACTCCACCTGGGCTACCCAAAATGGGGGCACATGGAAAGAGTGATCTCCTCAAAGGAGCTGAACCATCTGCAGGATTTCCTCCAGAAGAGTCCTTCCCGCCTTACTCAGTCAACTCTGTTTTCTACAAAAGAATGCAGCGGCTTAAGCAGAGCACAGCTCACAGGGAAGGGGCTTCCACTGGTGGCAATGCRGAGGAGCATAAAGTGCATTGCACTCTTCCCAAAGTGCCTGTGGGAATATTCCAAAGAGAAGCCCAGCACCTCACACCCTCCTTTCTCACCATAACAATCAGGTATTGAGATACCAAAGCTTCAGATTGCAAAGGTCCACTTACCTCCAGCTCCCGGAGTCTCAACTATCTTCACAACATAAGCCATTTCTCAAAAATATCCACCTCAGTTAATCAGGTCAGAGTCAGAAATATCTCTGTGACACCTATAAACTCTTGTTTGAGAAGCATTACTAATAACAGCCAGGGATAAGAACAAAGTTCTCTTTTTGTGTGTCTGCTGCATAAATAAAACACCGCACCAAACCACTTTCATGCTGTGAGAGACAAATAAAACTGTTAATTTTCACAGGACTTCCATTACATTCCTTGAACTTTTCTTGCCACTAACTATAAAATTGAATTGCAGAATTAATTTCACTACAAATTCCCTCACTTACACAGAATCCTACTCCTAAAAACCTCACTGCTAGAGCCAATGCTACGCCATCTGTTATCACAGCCTTCTCGAACGATAAGTCTTCAATAGTTCAGTGAAGTCAGGTTCTGGTTTTATGGATGGTGCTTACAGGTGTAAATAAATTACTTCTTTACACACCAAGAAATTCTTTATTGCACTCCTCAGTCAAACAGACTAAAACATTTTACAGCATTCCTGAGAAACAGATAAAGGAAAAGCAGAGACAACTTCACACAAGATCCCTCACATCCATCCCATCCAGGTGTGATGCACAAAGCATTCAGCCACATGAGGCCAGGACTGAACAATACTACAGCCACTTAAAACCCTGGCATAGGTCTAGGAATTATGTCATTACCTAAACTGGTTGAAAAGTTTGACATTACAGTTTTTCTCCCTCTATTTCATAGTCTTTATATTTTTTTCTTAACATTTACAGACACTAACCCCTTTCTTTCTGTCTTGAAATTTAGAGAGGCTGGCTGTACGTGACATTGATGCCCATGCTTAGCTACCCGGTTTTATTAATTATCTGTTTACAGTACATCCCTTTATGTCCAGTGTTCTCAACAGATGCAGGACTTTAGGACTTTCTTCCATTTCAGTTTTGAAGGACCACAGATATTATTTCATGCATTCAGCTCTTCTGCAGTTGGTTCCTATTAGTCCTTAAAACTGCACAACAACCTTTTCTCAGTCTTTGGTCTACAGCACACAAGGATCTGCGGCATCACMGCTGAACTATTCCTGGAAATGCTAAACATCTCATGCTCAAAATTCATCCATGGTGTAGTTCAGCAGCTCAATCCATCACTACTCAGCTAGGCCTCACATGTGTGAATAGTTTTGGACCAGGAATGGAACAATGAAGTCAGCCAAAACAACATTTTTTGTATGAAATGTTGACCAAAGGTTTTAGTGATCCCAGGACAAAATGTTTCCCTTTTTGATTTTGATGGTGACAAAAGTAAGATCCTCCTCCCAGTTACTGCCATCCTGCTGCACATCTACTACAATCGAGGACACAACCAGAACTGCTGACTGCCAACAGAAAGGCTGCTTTTTAAGCTGGCCATCAAAAAACGTGGTACAAGTTGGGACGCCTGCACAACCATCTCAAGG
>JACAXG010000007.1:6487200-6789700 GCA_018881555.1 Amblyornis subalaris | reverse complement strand
ATAGAGGCTGGTACGGAGATATTATGTGAGAGGGAAACTTCAGGCATTTAACAAAGTTCTGCACTTTTCTGAAAAGAGAAAAAGAAAAAAAAAAAAAGAGGTCTCAGGCAGTAAGGGAGAAGGATGCAATGCAAGTTTTTCTCTCAGGACAGCAGTAGTTTCCACAGCTTCCCAGCTGGGACGTTTCCTGCTGTAGTCTCCTTTCCCAGCTCTACCTTTTATTTTGCGGATTATGTTGGCCAGGGAGGTGGCACTTTCTGCTCCTTGTCCTATGCCCCTTCACTTTTTTTTTTYAAATTTTKGTCTCAGAACGAGTACATCTTCCAAGTTGCTACAGCAGCCAGTGCATCCAAAGCACTGCTACCAATTAAGTTAAGTACAAAGTATGGGATCAATTAATCATTCATTATCTTTACAATGCAATAGCTGAAGCTCCAGGGTAGGCAGTCCAATAATCCTTACAACCCCCAAGGTACTCATCTTCTTCTAAGATGATCATTCATTACCCACAGCATATCAGCATAGAAAATTCTTCCATTTCCAAGGCAATCAGTCTAGTAGAAATGACAAACCTTTGAAGCTCTGGTCCACCTTAAATGCGTGAAGTTTAAAAGGCCTGTAAACACATGCTTAATCAGAGCTTTCAGTGAAAGCAAGGGAAAAATTTGTAATGAGTACCTGGAATTCAGGTTCATTTCACAACTGCAACAAAACCAGGCAACCTTTACAAACACCCTGGTCTGCACTGAGTGTTACCTCTGTCCCAAGGCAGAAATACATAAGAATCCAGTTCAAGAGATGCATATGCAGTGAAGGAAGCTGCCTTCAGTAAACTGACTGAGGCAGGAGCCTTCAGGCTCCTGGCAAACGAAAGCCTGGAAAGCGCATGTGCAAAATATCCCAGCTCCTGCCTTCCCTGCTCTGAAATGATCAGTGAACTCTGACACAGGACAAATAGCAAGATGGCAGCACAAATCACAGAAATCCCAGGAGGCACATGTGTGAGTTAATTCCTCACTAGAAAGCACTCAGACACAAAGTGGTGCTAATTGTCTTGTGCTACGGTGCACCCATCCACTTTTTTAGCAAAAAGGTATTTTACAACAAAGCAGCTCAAGAAGAAGATTCTACAGGGGGGGTAAAAAAGGTAATTCAAGGTGTCTCCACTCCTTAAAACAGGTCAGTAGCAAAGAGAAGAGAAAAAACAACTCTATGGAAAYGGTGAAGCCTGTGACCTCAAGCTCTCAAAACGGGACCATCCAGAGTAATATAAAGCATTATTTAGAGAAAAGTGGCTGCCAAAAAGAGAACAACTCAGATGATGTAATGGGAGYGTCCAATTCAAAGGCACATGCTGGTCCGCACGGACTTTGATTTACCACTGTAAGATCACACAGCTGTATCTCCTGCTTTGTTTTACCTCCTAAACCTCCTTTCTTCCAGTCTCCAACCTCTGAGGCCTCCCAAATAACACTGGTTCCCAGTCAAAGCACAGTTTCTAACATGGAATTTGCTGCACAGGCCAAAAAACAGTGGGTCTGGGGCCCTTCATGYCAGGGCAAGGCAGGCACTGGGGCTGGGTATGTGCAATCCATGAGTGGTGAAAGCTGATTTAACCAAAAAGYGAGACAGCAAGCGAGGAAGTAAGAGGTTTTCAGCTCATAGATCTGCAGGGAGAATAGGGCTTGAAAAGGGGTTTACCTGTATCCAGATATGGTTGCTCAGCCCAGTAGGATACATGACAGCTTACACAGCTACTAAGTGCCCTGGATYCTATGTGGTTATTACCTAGCTGTGACTTTGCCGCAGTTTGGGAAACTTTTCAGGTGGAGAATGGCATCCAAAATCCACCCAGACATCAGTTTAAAGAAGCTTGCCTSCAGTTCTCTCCCTCTCTGTGAGAGCTCCTTCCATGCAGTAAGACTGAAGAAGTTTGACCACATCTGGAAAATGTAAATGASTAGGAACGATATTTCCCAAAGAAATCTGCTCCAGCTTTTCCAAATAASAGATCTCCCATGCAAAAAAACCAACAAAAAAAAACCACCACCAAAAAAACAACAACAAAAAAAACAAAAAAACAAAAACAACAAAAAAAAAAACCACAACCCAGACAAACCAAAACAAACCCCACCTTTCTTCCAAAATAGAAAAAGAACGCCAAACCCAACACTTTCAAAGTCTACTTTCTTTGTCTACTTCTTTCTTTTTCTTTTTTTTTGTAGGAAAGCGATGTCTGGGAAAAAGATTTTTCTGCATATCAAAGTGTTTCTCCTGTTTTTCCTTGGAAATTTAAGGGGGAAAACAGGGAAAAATCTTAACACAACTGATTTCTAGCACAGCATTTTTGCTAACTTCCTTCCAAATTCAATTCTTTCSTGCAAAGCACATTAGAAAAGGAACTTTGCAGGTCTTCCATGGCAGTTTCCACAGTATTTCCACGAATTCTCATGCAAAGAGGCAGCATCCTCCGAGCATCCCTCTGAACATCTCCAAACTCAGTGTCCAGAGGCACCTTCTCCATCTGAACAATAATACTTTCCATGAGTGCATCAGACAAAATAGCTGTGGTGCTGCTCCTTCTCTCCCAGTAGAGCAGGCAGGAGTCAGCCTGCACCTTTTGGCTTCACCTGCCCAGCAAAGGTGCAGGCTGGTGGACTTGTCCCTTCAGTTGGGGCCAACAACTTCTCCCCCTACTACTTTTTCAGTAGTTTTCTCTTCTGCTTTTCCCACTCCTACGACTCACATACCGCAAAGGGCTTGAGGCCACTCAGGGGTTGTGTCCTACTTACTATTGGCAATTGTGTCCACTTCAGTGCCCTCATTGAGCCAGGAGTTTTCATCCGGTGAAGCTGGTGGAAGACCCTTCTATTTAAGAACTAATTTGTTACAAAGAATGATCCCTTGCATTTGGTTGTTGTTTGCCCAGGGAGTTCCTTTGTCATTTACTCGCTTGGTGCAAGGTATTTACTGAGCACTGCATTCCTGGCAGCAGCACAGAAACGGCCTGGGCTCAATTCATTAGCATTTAACATTATATTTGTAATAAGATCCACCACGTAAAAAGCACTAGCAAACCATGTTATGCTGCAAGCACGAGATAAGAAGAGGAGAAAATGCACTAAATATCATCTTTGTTACACGTGTGCCAGTGCTAACCTTGCTGCATGTGGCCATTATAACCTTGCTTTCAACTCTACAGAAATAGCTCATAAAATCTGCTGTACAGCACTGTCTGTTCACACAGTGCTAATGCTTAATTRAATGGATACTTCCTAAGAAAAGCACAAGGAAGGACAAGTTTCCACTTTCAGCAAGACCATCACTCACACACGTATCCAGTGTTTCAAGTTTATGAGTGTTTAACAGCACACAATCAACATGCCCTCAGCTCCTGAGCTTCACAGGTGTATTTGTTCAACACAAGAAAACATTTCTTTTGGGCAAGGGCTTGAGTTAGAACAAAAAAAAAAAAATCATGAAAGTTGTAACAGCAGGTTACCACTCAAATTTTCTCAAGCAAGCAATTATTTTTTCCTTTGTTTTCCAACTTTCAGTTAAAAAAGTGTTTTCTTGGAATTGTTTAAAAGAAAATTGCCAGAGAATGGAGCTGATCAATTAAGAGCCAGAAAGAAGGATGTCATGCATATGGATAAGCAGGGAGATAGTGCAGGGAGAAAAAGAACTGGTAATGAAAGGAAGGAGAAGGAAACGACTTGAGTGTTTCCTGTGAACTGGAAACACTCTGTATGTTGGCACCTTATCCCGGGTTTTAAAAGGAGAGACACAGTCTAGAGAGYAAATTTAGCAGTGTCTACTTGAAAGGTAAGAGTAAACTTAGACCCTGACAATTACTAAATAAGAACATAATTAATTATTCCTTCAACTGAATAGTCCTGAATCCTACCACAAATCAATCAGCTCTTCTTGCCTAAGAAGCTCTGACTCTATTTTAGCTCAATGAAAACAAAATCAATGAAGGCCAATTATAGCCCATCTCGTTAGAGTATGCAAATAGTGCCCCGTGGAGCGGAGCTGCTCTTGCTTTGGGCACTGCCGGGGAGGACASGCGTCAGGCAAACCAAACGTGAGCTGGTGCTGGCACCTAGCTGCGTGTGCTGTGATACACCGACTCCTCACAGCTCTCTTTCAAGGGGATGCAAACGCAGCAGAGACCAACTGTGCCGAACAGCAGTTCTCYAGCAGTCTCCTGCCCTGGAATTTCAGGTGCAGAAAGCCCGCCAATGTGTCTCAGAAAGCATTCTTTACAAAAAATGATGCATGCGAAGCTGCAGAAAACCGAGAGAGCCTAGCCACCTTTCATCATCTTACATCGAGAGGAAAAGGCACTTAAAGAAGTATATAATAATGATATCATTATAACAGTAATAACAATGATATTGCAAGGAAAGGATTTCCTCCAAGTGCCATCTACATCAATTAAACATCCCGCCCTCTCAAATGACAACCAAGAGCTCTGAGTCTCCAGAACRGAATTCTGGCTACCAACACAGGCCAGTAGAATACACCCACCCTGCCACCACTCCAATCTGAGCTTTTYYCCCMCCCCCCCACCAAACCAAAACTGTAGCATTCCAGGAAGTTTTGTCCTCTTCCCTGTGAAAATTCAAAACGCRAAAGAAAAGTTTGCCGAAATTTTCAGGCCTGCAATGCATGGTACCACAGCTGTCTGGAGACAGGAGGCTCCCGTACCATGAACTGCTCTTAGTTTAACCTCTCGTTCCTACCAGTGCCACCCCAGCCCCACGGGAGCACTGACACAGTGCTGATTGTGACTGTGCACACATCCTTGCAGCACTCAGGCAGCGGGCAAGTGCCTGCCAGACCATGAGACACAATTTCATGCGCCCACAAAAAGCTGGCCTTCCTGAGTCCTGTTCATCCTGACCAATTTCCCCATCATTTGCTCACAACAGACAGGATTATTCCTTTCAAGGAGCCACCTGCAGGGACTGAGCTTCCCAGCTTTCTGGCTACAGCCCAAGGACATTTTTGGCCAAAAGCCTCCTCACAGTGGCTTTCTGCCCATATAGTGGGACTCTGCCCTTGGCCTTAGAGCCAACTTTGACAGACAGCTTCATCTTTGCATTGGCTACCTAAAAATTATGATGTAATACTTACTTTACTGCCACACTTGTCAGTGCTGCCAGGACCTGGTGGAAACTACATAATAGCAACTATAGAAGGATTTAAAATTAGATATGCAACTTTTGCAAGATCAGGGTGCCTCTAGGTTTTTTTCTGGTGTTGAAACCTTGATGYGACAGCATAGCCCAGGCTTTTGGCCTGTGTGTGTTTGGGGGCTTTGGGTTTGTRTTTGTTTGCTTTTTCTCTTATTGTTATTTTTATGTTAGTCATATTATAGCTAAGAGGGTTTTTTGAAGCACCCTGAAAAGGAAAATAATTGTGCTATACTTAAAGCATGGAAGACAAACCATTCCTGTTTTTAAATCTTGACACGCATACCTAAGAGACGTGAGAAGCCAAACCGGGGGGTTCAACTGCTCCAAACACTGTTGACTCTCACACTCTCTGCATATTAGTTAACACTGATTTCTGAGCTAAATCCAAACATTAGCATTTTTGCCATTAAAAAAAATAAATCTTCCTATTTAAATACTGTAGATCTCTAACTTCAAGAACTGAAAGCATTAGAACTGAAACATTCAAAGCAAAAAAGTAAGGAAATAGAATTGTTCATTACTTCACAAAGCAGCTACACGCAATAAAATGCACCCTCTTCAGACAGTTTCGAAAACCATGAGCAAACCCTTGTGCAAAGCAACATGATGTTCAATAGCATAATAACCTYCTTGAAATTGTATCCTTAGGAGTTTATTTTACCTTCCTGCTAAGAGAACAGTGTGAAATATCCACTTTTATTTCAGGATGCACACACACAAATGCACAAATGTCCAATTAGAGGGCTGTTTGAGACATTGCAGTAAGGGAATTCTGCAAGCTGTAAAGAGGTCTGCTGGAACTGTCCTCACATGCCTGAGAAAAAAAAATTCAGAGCTATCAAGGGCATTCTCAAAACAGCACTTCTCCTGTCGCATCCTGGGATGTGTTTCTTCTGCTTTCTCTCTGGGTCACAACAAATTCAAACAGCAATCTTCTTAATGGCTCAGTTTCTCCCTACAGAGTCCATCTTCTTAAAGGACCACAGTGACACAAGCAACCTGATTCTTTATCTGTTACTGATCTATCTCTCTCTTTTTTAAGCCTACAAGAAAAGATGCTCCTCAGCCAGAACATAACAGCCGACAAGAAGWCTGCCTTAATGATGGAAAATCCCAAGGACAGCAACAAGCCTGAAAAACTGGCTGGTTAGTGGTTGCAAGTGAGCACACACATGCATCTAACCTTAATCTTTACACCACTAATAACATGAYAGTGATGCCACTCTGGGTGGAACTTAACTCTCAGTCATAGCTCTTAGTACAAGCCTTAGCCCTTGTGCCACACCACTGCAGCCCTCTCTTGGTGTGCTTCAGAAACCTCTGCAAACACAGCAGCAAACTTCCAGCTCAAATAACTTAGGGACCAGAAATCAGCATGTCTGCAGAAAATGGAAGTCCTGGACCCGAGAGAGCCCTGATGATCAACTTCCCAGGAGTTTTCTTGAGGAGCTAAATGGGTGCATATGATTTCAAGGGAGGAGCAGGGATGCCAGAGAAACGCTCCTGCCATCCTCAAGGCGTATTTGGAACTCCTAGGAAACATAGTAAACCCTGTGTTTCACAGGGTTTCACAGTAAAAACTGACACAAACTGGAGCAGAGCTAAGTCCTGACCAAAACACATTCAAAATTGGAAGGACGACCTACGAAGCTTGAATACAAGAAAGGATTTTGCTTCTTTGGTACATGAAGAGGTGGTCATAAGATCACACTGCACAGCTCCAAAACATTGAGGTGAATACAAACTAGGGATGCAGTTTGGCTTCAGCACTGCATTTTCTGAACAGCAAGTTATTCCAAAAGSCATAACTGCACCCCCTTCCCAGTCATGTCTTCTTTTTAATTCTTGTGTTATCTCTAGTTTTGCAGACCTAATCCAAGTCTGTGCTACTTCCAAATTTAAGATTGAAGATTTACATTAGGGCATTACCTTTCTCAAGATATTAGGGACAACTTCCGAAGGTCTTTTGACACCTGAAGATTAAGATACATGTTTTTTAGGCATCCCAAAYGGCTTTTAATTAATACCCACCAGGCACTTAACAACCCTAAAAGCCTAAATACCCTCCCTAACCCCCCAGCTCCTCCCCAAAATCTCAATGTGTTTAATTTTTACCCTAGGGTAAAAGAACAGGTGTGTTTGGGATTTCAGTTGGTCACTGGCTTCTCCATATGGCTAACTTGGGGATTGACAACCTCCTAAGCAATGTCGTTCCTCTCCCTCCCCAATAAGAAGCATCACTATTATTGTTGAACAAAGCAAGGATGAAATTTCTGCTGCTCTCAAGAGCTCATGCTTCTGAATTCCCATGCCTTTCCCTGAGCACGAACCCARCCTTAGGAGTTGAGTGCACAAGTGGAAGTTTGATTGCAATTGTTGGAAAGGATTAATCCCTGCCCGGGCAGCTGACATCCCCAGTGCAATAATGAAGTGGAACCATTGCACAAGATGAAGCATGAGGAAGAAAATTAGAGTATGCCATGTGAGGGTTGTTTTGTGGTAGAGCTGTCCCCACATGGGCTTACACTCCATCATGCTCAGTTTATGCAGTGCTGTCAAGCATCTGGACTAATCCATTATCCCAGGATGAAGTGAGGAGAAYACAGGGCCAATCTCATCGTTCTTCTTTGTAACTAATTGCAGGAGACAGTGACTTGCTATTGTATGGGAACGGAGGTAGAAACACAGAGCCCACAGGCAAGCAATATGAGACAATCAAAGCTGAAAATACATACAGACATCACTCTTCAGCGACAACACTTTCTCAAACATCCGGTGTGAAATTGCACAGCCAGAGAACATTTAAAAAAAAAAACCAACAAATAAAAACTAAGTTATAACAAACAAATGACAAAAAATATAGAAAGGTGGAAAGACCTGACRAGCAAAGCACACACAAAAACCCGCTGCTGCCCAGTAAAGCTCTGACTCATGCCAACAAGTCACTTCACAAGCACAAAGTTTTGGCATGCCCAGCCAGACACCAACACATGGCCCCAGCCTGAGGGTGGCAGTGCTCTGCTGAAAGCCCTTTACTTAAAACTCCAAGAACATGAAGGAAGACTTCACTGCAAAAGGCGCAAGTCCCCTGCCCCCATGGTAGCTCAGCACTGGCTCATCCTAAAAGCTCTCTTCACTACCCAAACTAACAAAAATACCCAAACCATAAAACCCAATAAACCTTCATGCAGTCATCAACAGATAGACGAGGCTGCTTGGCAAGGAAGTTTCTTTCCTGCAATGTGGCAGGATTAAGGTGATGGCCTCAGGGATCCAAAGCAAATTTCCTTTGGACTTCTGTGCAACTTGCTTTTACATGAGACATTTCTGGAATTAAAAGCTTAATAACTGAAACAGGACATATATTCACAGTATAGCTAAAAACCTCACTCCTGAGATCCATTCCTCATTCTGGATGTATGCCCTATTCCTGGAAGTATTCAAGACCAGGCTAGWCAGGACTTTGAGCAACCTGGTCTAGTGGAAGACATCCCTTCCCATGGCAGGGGAGTTGGAACTCAATGATCTGTAAGGTCCCTTGCAACCCAAACCATTCTGTGATTCCATGATTCCTTAAGGACTGACATGATTCCAGCGAGACGAACCAAGTTACACTGGTGGGAATAGTGTCAAGCCATCAYATGACAGAGCAATTCACAGAAGTTAAGGTTTATTAATCTCTCAGGCTCTCTCTGAAATTAAAATCCCTACAAATTAGGTCTCCAAGAACATGCTGTGTGCACAGAACATCATCTGGTGTGTGAGAAAAAAATTGGATACAGTCCAGCCTGTGAATTATACACCACCATAGCATAGTCACTGCCGCTGATAGGAGCACTGGAAACACCCTGGAATTCACTGAGGCCGGGTCCAGGGCAGGCAGCCCCTCCCACCACAGATGTACAAACTGAACCTGGCCACCTCTAGCCAAGTTTCCACCCCTGTGCATGCATACCTGGCCTACGGAAGAGGTAGGAAAGCTAGCAGGGAGATTTTCTGTGCCTCCTCACCAAGCTGTAGGGCAGCTCTGCTGAAGCTCAGATACAAATCCATACYTCCCTCCCCCAAAGGTGGTCACAATTTGGAAAATCGAGCCAAGCACTYTCCCTTTCCATGGTATTTGACAGAACTATCAGCCTTATCCATACAATTACCGTATCTTSTGTCTGTCTTGTATTTAAAAACAACATAATTTTTCTTATTAGTCAAAGGGTAAGAAGAGGTCACACAAACCATTATAGACCCTAAAAGCCAGATATTAATTTTAAAAGACTRTAATAGCTTTCTGATCTGTGCAAAAAAAAAAAAAAATCATCATCATTCCAGATGATRTCTCACATGCACTGGCTTCTTTGCAAAATGAATTTGCCTTTTCATTACTATTTACTGACTGTGCTYGTATTTCATTTGTATGGATTTTATCCAGCAAAAAAAGAGCCTCAGAAAAATTTAATAAAAACATGGAGACAGTGAACAATCATTGGAGTCTGTATCTTGATTCTTGAGGCCACACTTCTGCCTTTTTTATTATGTTCATTTCAGTGAAACAAAGAACCATTTTGGACGGGAACAAATCGGAGTTGGTAAYGGCATGGACGCATTGGAGCAGCAGTACCCAAAAACACAYGTGTGGCAAAAAATCAAAGAATTCACCTCCATTATTAGGCTTGAACAGCCAGTTTGTCACACAAGTAAATATTAAAAATCCCCAAGACTTTCAGCAGCTCTCTAGTCCAACTGCACATACTTACACAGGGCTCAGTCAAGCTGTGTGTTTTGCAGCACATACTGGCCTACATCACGCTCCAGTGGCGTCCCTCAGGGGGCTGCACTGGCACCAGTATTAACTTCGTTGACATACTGGGATCCAGTGCACCCTCAGCACATTTGCAGATGACACCAAGCTGAGGGGTGCTGTTGGCGCACCTGAAGGATGGGAYGCATCCAGAGGGACATGGACAAGCTCCAGAACTGGGCCCAGGAAGACTTTGTTGTGGCCTTTCAGTATTTGTAGGGGGCTTATATGAAAGGTGAGGACAGGATTTTTAGTAGGGTCTGTAGYGATAGAACATGGGGTAATGGTTTTAAACTAAAAGGTAGATTCAGACAAGATACAGGGATGCATTTTTGCACAATGAGGGTAGCGAAACTCTCACGCAGGTTGCCCAGAGAGGTGGYAGGTGCCCCATCCCTRGAAACATTTGAGGTCAGGCTGGATGGGGCTCTGAGTGACCTGGTCTWGTTGAAGACATCCCTGCTCACTGCAGGGGGGTTGGACTGGACAGCCTTTAAAGGTCCCTTCCAACCCAAACCATTCTATGATAACACTGTATTGTACCAGCTTCAGTTAGAGCTTGCAGTCTAAGTTGAGGCACAACTGCCTATAAAAATCAGGCTTCCTTAGTGCTAGTAATGAGAAAYATTTTTGTTTCTCCAACAACTACTTTATGTCCACCAGCCACAAAATAACCAGAACTAGRAACCTCCTTCCAGAGCATTAGTACYAATACCTTGGAGAAGGATTCATAGCCAAAGTCTGCTTCCATCTCAGTTGTATCTCTTTAGGCTTTTCTTTGGTCCTTTTGTTAAATATCTTCAGTACTGCTTAAAATCCCTTCCATTCCTCAAGCAAGAATTTTCAGACTTGATAATTCRGTACTGTCCAATCCTTGTGAAATACTAGTTAAAATAAGGAAGAGCAGGAATACATCTCATTTGCCAAGTCTGATGCTTCAAGTTCTCTACAAATTACACTATATAAATATCAGTGGAGGGGGAAAAAACAACCAAAATCTTAACTAGAAACTTTKTGTCAATTTGTTCAGTAATGTGGAGGATGAGGACAATTTCAGGGTTCGGCGCCCAGGAGCTTCGACAGTCAACACTGAGCTTCTTCTAACAACTTTCCAAGGACTACCAATTAAAGTTTTTTTTCATTAGCCTCCTTCATGTCAATYAGGAGCTGTCTATAATGACAGCTTGCACACATTTAATTTATTAGAGATAGAGCAACTTAACAGGATACAAACAGAACCCCTGGGTATACCCACTGTGCTCAAGGCAGAAATAACAGATTTCAGCAACAGGAAATAATATAATGCTAATGTATATCGTGCTAATGTATATCATGCTACTTAATAGCACTTGAATTTGATTCCACCACCATCTTTAAAACTACCTACCTGGGGGKTTTTTTTCCTCCAAGGCCAGCAAGTTTTGTCAGAGCTTGAAACGGGCCAACTCTTCTCTAAACTCAAAGGTCTTTCTCTAAATCTAAATAAAAACATGTACTTAGGTCCTAAAATAAAAATCAATGCTCTAKGTGCCCAGCACTAGAAACTAAAATKGCATGTTCAACCACTTATTTCTTGAGCTGTCTCTACTGATCCAACCCAATACAGCTGCAACACYCAGATCTGTCAGGGGAAAGGGAAGTGTAGAAAAAGCTTCCCAAAGGCAGTAGAGAGTGGCCTATCTGGCACTGAAWCAAATCACAACTTCTGTGCACTGGCCTTCTGCTATTAGTCATCCTGGTAAACATTGCTGCCCTGTAAAAATACTTCTCCAAAGTAAAAGTAAAACCACCCAAAGAATGTGGATCTCATGTCTGTAACAAATCTGGGATATGGTCCAGAACCACCTATCAGTAATCACCACTGCCCACACAGCCACTATGAATRTATTTTCAGAGCCAAGTGAGAAGTCTGGGGATACAACACCAAAAACCCACCAAGAGTCAAAGAACACACAAGAAGACTTTCTGCTTAGTGAAAACGTACAAGCTCCTGCAGGTTCAAGAAACCTCAGCTTATTCATTCACCTACATATTCTCAACTCATGCAGCAATAGAGAACTGACTGCACAATGCCTCTTCTCATGGCCAGTGCCACTCATACAGCTAAATCTGTGACACATTTCCTTGATAAATTCCCTCCAAAATRAGGCAGATTTTGTTAAAAATTAGTTCAGTGGAGGCTATTTGTAATGAAGTCRCAGAACTCCATTTGGCTTGTCAGACATTTCATTACAGTGTCATTRTATTACCTTGTTATCATCCTTCGASTTAGCAGGGCTTTTTGCCTTAAAATTCAGCTTTGCCCCAAGCAAGAAGCAAACTGCAATCTTTGGCTCTTCTCAAAACTCACAATCCCGTTGCTGTAAACATGTGCACCTAACAGAGCAGCCCAGAGAGCACAGTCAAGATTTTAAAAGAACACGGCACTTCAATTACTGCTGATCAACTCCAAAAGCAGGAAGAAAGCAGAAGGCCCATAAACTGACTGYGAAGGTTCTCTTAGAAATCACATATTTAAACCTTCACCAAAACAATTCTTGTTTCACCTATAAAGAAATATCACAATATATACCTTAAAAGAAATATTTTATATATACACATATCCCAGTATTTATATATAATAGATTTTTAAATATGTTACCTAAATTGTATTTTATGTATATACTGTGTAACACACAGGCATGTTTTTAAAAAGGGAAGTTGTCCTTACAAGGCTTCCTGTTGTGAGGAAAGCCCAAGCTCACAGCTAATATCCATAACTTAGGACAAACATATTCATTAGCCCAAAGCTTGCACAACCAGTTTATCTTAGTAGTAACAGAACTCAGATCACAATTGAACTAGGTTCACCCTAAGCAGAAAGCCTTTGCTGCGTCTCATTTGTCTTGCCACTTTAATCCTTTTAACATAAAACAATTTCCTTTTTAAAGGCCTGCCATGCTAAACCTGGAAACACTTCCCTACATATTTACCCTTGTGTAAGTGTAAAGTGGAAAACAGGAACTCTTTTCTTGGGAGACTATGTTCTAACAGATTTTTAAATTTTGATTTATAGAACAGTAATTTTTAATTTAATTTTAATTAAATTTAATTTCTCTTTGCTACAGGAAAAGACTACTTAGAAATGAACTTGGTTAAAAATTTAGAGGCTTAGTTGTTTTCCACTTAATTACAAATTCATTAAATAAGTCTCCCTGGTACRACTTCATGTGGTAATTTCAAGACCAGCCTGCATGATGAGTCACTCCCACTCTAGAAAGGATAAACACCAAGCCACATATGTGCCTTAGAGTCCAAAGAAAGGGTAAAAAAGGAGAGAAAGTCAGGTTAGAAACCTGTAGAACTCAACTACAATTGGTCCTTTATGTCAGTGACTGAAGTTTCCACGATTCTAACATTAAGTTCTCAGAAGTGTAACTGTTTTAATTACATACATTTAGAGAAGAGTATAAATGCCACACAAGACCCATTAGAAATATAGAATTTATTTCTCATTACATTCAGACAGCAATATATTGCAGATTGGGACATGCCATGTCTCGTATCCTAGCTGACTTAGGGATCCTATGTTTACAGTTGTGATAGCTACTGCTAGCCCAGAAAACACAAGATGTGTTTCTGGAGTGGCTCTCTTGAGAACTTTAAGCCATTAGCGATAATTTTTGCAGACGGGTACTCTTGACAATCCACAAAAAATTCATCTGTCATAGCCTACATTATCCAATGCCTTACTGTACCTTACCTTGACAGCTCCAGAGCTCAAGAAAGCAATTTCAACAATAGCAGTGGACAGGGAGACTGAGGACATGCCCCTTATCTTCCCTCAGGCAGCAGTTCTCAATAAAGGCAATACCATGTTATAAGGCCACCAAATTCCTCAAGGTCCATGAACTGTGCTTTTGRCAGGGCAGCTGCTTTCCCATCCTGTAGGGTCTCTGCAGCCCTTGCTTCCATTCCCTCCTTGCACATCCAGGTGCAAGCTAACAAAGAGAGTCAATATCACAGTTTTGACAACAGCCTAAAACAAGTTATTTAAATCATCTACAACAGAAAGTCTGTGAGCAACAGGAAAAAAAAAAAAAGGACAAAAATTTGTTATGTTTAAACCTTCAAAGTACCATGAACGAGAGGTATCTTCACAACCAGTGTCCTGACAACATCTGTTCAGTGTACTTCCCTTCATCCTTATAAAYACAGAAAAACTGTGGTGCTTTTTTCATCTCCTAACTGTGCAGGCATCCAGCTCGGGAATAACAGGAGCTGCAGTGCATCATCACATGAAGATGGAGGGGGCAGGAGAGTGAAAGAGTRAACAGGGAGGAMTATAGAGACACTGCCCTTGGCAGGCTCTGCACCAGCCACACAGAGAATATGCAAACACGCAATGAAGGATTTTGTTGTTTTCTTGCTCTATTTTTTGTCAGGTTTTTTTTTAATTAAAAAAAAAAAACCCATTCCTGCTAAGGCTGGTTGTGCAAAGTTAGTTTTCAAGAACCACCATTCAGTCCGACTCTGTTCCTGTAGACAAGTTTCCTATTGATCCATTTCTYACTAGCATCTTGCTGTAGTTTTTCTGCTGTTCTTCTTTGAAAGTATCTTTGACTTTTGCTCGTTTCAGACCTCCATCCCTGGAAYAGAGCAAGAAGGAAAAGTAACCCATCAAGACTGTAATGACTATTGTTATCAAACTATGCATTATATTAACTATCAAYTGTAGTTTTATTCTAAATT
This sequence comes from Amblyornis subalaris, assembly GCA_018881555.1. Lineage (NCBI taxonomy): Eukaryota > Metazoa > Chordata > Aves > Passeriformes > Ptilonorhynchidae > Amblyornis > Amblyornis subalaris. The sequence goes on along the minus strand of JACAXG010000007.1, from coordinate 6,774,970 downwards.
ATTATTATTAAAGGCTTTTCTTCAGAACTTCTAGAACATCCAATTTTAAGCACATTTATTAAAACCTTTACCTTCAGCCACAATGCTTATGCAGTCCAAATCTTGAATTCAACCCATTAAAGCAGCCTACTCATGTTGGTAACACCCTGTACCTACACAATAGAAATCTTTGGCTATCTGGGATGCTACTTCCCTAGACTGTAGAGGCAGCCAATGTTCTGCAACACTAGAGTTGTATCTTGCCTCATATGATTCAGAGGGCCAGTTGGGCCTCAGTTGAATCCACTTGCCCATTTTCTTCATCAGAATTTTGCTCTCAAGTTTGTTTCATATGAAATCTAGGCATTATCCTGCTACTTACTAAGGTAGGATATGAGAAAGAGCAGAAAGCCTCAAGCCCTGTTTTACTTTTTGTTATTCATCAGAATTGCCAAGTAACTTCACTTCTGCTACTTAATCACAGCAGAAGGCACAACATGAGAAACAAGTGTGAATGGACCTGCTTCAAAAGCATCAAGCCTTTAGATGAAATTCACTGCATGCTACATGTTCCAAAGACTTTATCCTGCTTTATTTTTACTTTCACATACATACATGTGGAGTTACACCTTTGTTTTCTCTTGAGTGGAATAAAGCCATGTTGAATGTCATCTGCCACAAAGCTGAGGAAGCACCTCTCAATCAAACTAATCACAGGCAGTCCACKAAGTCTAACTAGGATGGCATCACTCACCAGGGAAGTTCAGTCAGTCCTCCTTGGCGAGCAATGGCTGACCTCACTCTGTTGGCAAACTGAACAGCATCTTCATCTTCCTTCAARGGTCATAAATTCAACATAGTCAAAGCAGAGAGAAGTCAATTAAAGCAGACTTTCATAACAGTTTTTATCTGCTGCCTCATCAAATTAGCTCACTGCCAAACAATCCATCCCTTATCATGCCAACATCACAATCTGATGTTCCCGTGTGATAATAACTTAGCTCATTTTTCCTCTAAAGTGTTGAAATTAGGAGAAAATTTTGCTCCAACAGGMTGGAACATTAACACTATTGCTTCTGTGAACAGCACTGTATTTACTGCTATCCTTTGCATATTTGATGCACTGCTGATGGTACCAAGCTAAGTCCAATTGTACATCAGTCAACACTGACTAAAATCCAATATAAAACTCTGATTTGGAGACATGGGGTGGATAGAGGTTTTGGGGAAAAAAAGAGTAAAAAGGCACTTGCAGACACAGTCAAGTTCTTAAACAGCCATCAGTCAAGCAGATGCTGGATTACCTTTTTAACCATTGGTGGCAAGTACCACACGTTGCAAACGATGGCCCAGCTGGTCATTATTCGCAGCAGATAGCTCACGATGTTGTATTTGCTGCTGTTCCAGAACGCATCTCCAAACTGAGGATCATACTGCAAAGGATCACAAAAAAATGATTAACCCTTTCCCCAGACCATGACAGCCTCTCAGACCTGGGACTACATGACAGAACCAGCAGCAGATGTCACCCATTTGCCTGAACAGCCAAAAGAGTTTAGTCTGCTGTGGGCAGCATGCTTCTCTCTCCTTCAGCACTGGGAATGACTAGCTGGATCTCCCTTCCTTGCAGCTTTCTGGAGGAAGAAGCTGACCCCATCAGGGCCTACCTGATGGGGTCAGCCAGGCTCCATAGACTGAAGGACTTCAGTTTCATTTCAGCCATTCACAGCACGTGCCCAAGTGCCAGAGCTACTGTGCTTTCAATAGCAGCTGTACTGAGATAGGTTCCTGCCACCCYGACAAAAACACATCCCAAACCTGGAAATTCAACAGCCAGCTATTCCCACTTACTTTGATTGCAACAGGATAGATTGTCCCTCCTATTTCAAAGCTCCCCTTCTTGAACATCATCACGGATGTGTTGTTTATGCAGGTGCCTGTCCAGGAGATAAAGTYATTGTTTCACACAGCCTAGCCCATTTCAGTAGCAAATCTACATCAACATACAGGTCTTAACCATCAAGGGCCTGCATTTGCTGCTCAGTGACTGTAAGTTAAGCATCTCTCCCCCTGATAACTTCTATCCTTTGTCTTGTGACTGACCCTGAATCAAGCCAGAATGTGTGCAAGACAAAAAGCACAATGTTGAGGTTAAATCTGTASGACAGTGAATTGATATTCACAGGGCAAAATAAACAATCTTCCCATTCTTCTGCCTACAGCTTCTGTCAGGAGAACCAACAGGCAGGGATAGTGTTGTGTTGTCTCCATGTAATCTTATACTAAAGATGAGAAACAGGAATGCCCTAACAAAGTTTACGTCAGAGGTGAGGACACATTTGAGCAGCAGACGCCATGAAAAGAGAACAGGGATGACATCTACACTGAATAGAGAGAAGTAGTTCGACTTCTTACCTTCTGGAAAAATTAAGATCGGGAGCTTGCTCTTATCTGCCACATGTTCCCTGAGTCTGTGGAAGCAGAAGGTAAGCTTAAAAAACAGCCCCTTTCCACTCTTCTTTCCCCAGGCAGAAGARTATCTTTATGTATTACATATTTGTTTGAAACCAAAGCCTTTTACTAGACACTAATTTGTACTTGCTTTTCTTTTCTACAGAAACTAAAGCTTTGTGCAAGCCATCCCTTAGGCCCCTGGTGCATTACGTTGAGGCAACATCCTGTTTTCTCCCCTCCACATTATTTTATTAATGACTGTCAGGGAAGCCAAAAAATGTACACCAGTCAGTCCAACTAACTTTAATCAACTCGACCTTTAAGAAATTGCCTCCGTAAGAAAAAGAAATCATTAAGGCAGTGGTTCATCCAGGCTCTGCTTATTTTACAGCAGATTTCTTAAAAACGGGACTCCTAAATGCCTACAGCTCACACTACTTGAATAACATTTGGATGACTTGGCAAAGCTGTCCTGCTGTGCAGAGCCCAAAAAACCAGTGAAGAAGTTAACCTGTCAAAATTAACCTAAAAGTTCTCTAAAAATTAGGAAAAATTTTTATCCCTGTACTATAGTGTTTMCTGGTATGCCACTCTGCAGAAAATCACTTTTGTACACAGCTTATTCTTATAATGAGATATTTTGCCTCTCACCCAAACAAGCGAAGCTTGGTATTTCTAGTGGCTCACAATTTCCAGTGAAATTGAGAAAGTTTTCRTGACAGAAAGCCCATCTTAGTATTTCTCTTCAACAGAAAGTCCCAGAATTTAGGTATCTTGACATCCTTTTGAAATGCGTATCTGAATTCAGACATTAGTTACTATGTTGATGGCTTCCCAACYGAGATGCTTTGTGACAGTCTGCAATCCAGACCTTTCCAGAACCTTTAGTCTGAACCATTTCACCCTGTATAAACTTTCCAAGTCTTCCTTGGTGCCCTGGGAACCTGACATTTTGACTGCCGTGTACTGCACCTAAGCCCACACAAGCAAGCACATTYAGGTCGTTCTGAGTGACCCAGTGTGCTGGATGCCACCCCTGCAACTCGCTCCCAAATCCCCTCATCCGGGTCTTTGATTGCCCGGTGACTCTCCAGGGAGCCAGCCCCGCCCACACCTCACCTTTTTGTCACTAGATGGCGGTCCTTGATCTCGGAGCGCTCGAACCAGACGTGAGGACAGGCCTTGACCGTGGCTCGCTGGATAATGCCCATCAGCCCACCGTGGACCTGGCCAACCTGCAAGCCCAGCAAGGCACATCAGCATCTGAGACACCTGGAAGGCAGAACTTCCTCCTCTCTATCCCTCCAAAAACACCCCAAACACACTGGAGACTGCAAACCAGGATTGAGCAGTGACCACAGAACTGTTAAAATGCATTCACTTGAGAGGATCTGGACATTCCATGGAAATGTATCTCCCGTACTTCACCAGATGAAGAGCCTGGCATTTACACTGCCAGGACAACTTCCACAGTGCATAATATACAGACAAACTTCAACACAATTTACACTTTTCCCACTGACCAGCACTCAAGGAAACCTCTGCTCTGAAAGTTAAGTACTGAAGTCCGCAACCAATACCCCACAATCTTTCCCTCTCCTGGTCCCTCTGCTGTCATCATTACCATTGCATAGCATCCATCATTTGTCAAAATGATTGCATCAATCGGTGATGTGTGGTTGGCAACACAAATTCCTCCTTTCTGAGGTCTGTTTTCCCTGTAAACACATATTATTTTGTTAGACTACTAGTKCACTAAGCACCACATTACACACACAACAGTTCCATGAAGCTGTTGAGTGTGAGTCAGCCTCTAGTGTGACATTAACTTGCAGCTCAGGAAAGAGCTGCCCCCATTTCAAACGGGATGCTCACACACATACAAGCATAGACATGCTTTTGCTCACTCACTTGTTATGGTAATGGATAGTACCAGACAGAGCTCTGACGAGGATGCGGGAGCATGTGAGGTGAACCACTTCACTCAGGTAGTTTTTCACACTGAAAGAAATCAGACATCTGAAGCACCCTGGAAAGCAGCTAGACACACATGCAATATTCTCCAGCCTACTCAATACAACTCAGGGCTGAAATTTTCCTGGTATTCTGGAGCACAGAGGAATATTTCCAGCTCTACCACTCACTTGCTACAGCAGCTCAGCCAAAATGTGTCACAGCCTTGGTGTCACTTATCTAGGCAAGGCTGTCATCCCTTTACTGGGTGTTTTTCATCCCAACACTATTACGAGCCCTACAATGCCCCATTTGAGTATCTCCTGACAGCAGGAGGAGCCCATCAGAAATCATCAACCTCAGTATCAAGACTGGCAAGAAGCCAACCTCAGCCCAAGTCCAAAATGTCACTAAAAGCAAGGTCACAAATTTGTTGGGGGAGTGGACTATGAGTAGTACGTTGTAGGTAAAAATCTGTCCACTCCTAATCTTCAGGTGTTTGCTCTGATGCAACTTGGCAAGTTCATCCCTCACACACAGTACCTACCTGCCATTTGGCAGCTGTCCCACCACTGTTGTTCCCACAATCATTGACGTAATCCCAATGGCAGCAAGAGTAAAGCTACGGACAAAACAAACATTAAATCAAAATAAGGAGCTTTTCTCATTGTAATAACACTTTCCCCCTTTAAAATGGGAAGTGCTTGCAGAAATTCAATTGTTCCTCAGATACTTGACATATGCTGTTCTCTAACTCAGTAATTCCCCAACCTATTGCTCAAAACCATGGTGTAGCAAAGGCAGCAAATTCAGATACTCSCATACATACAGTGTCAGGGAGATTWAGAGCTCACCCACCTTACATTTATGTTGCCAATACACATGACTTAGGGGAAGCATTCATGGAAAAGACGACCACCAGAGTACTACTCTACTCTCCACAGTGAATGGGCAAGATAAAAGTGTTCTGAAGGGCTTCTTAACCAAAAACGAGCCTTTAAGCAGGTTAATCTTTTATATCTGCCAATGCTGTTTTTGGATTTAAAAAAGCTGAGATGACATTTACCAAGAAAACACAAGTTTACCCATTCCCAGACTGACAAAATCCCTCAGCACCACGAGCTTACCGTAGGGGCAGCAGGAAGCAGTACCGCACTATCACCCCAATGACCCACACAACAGTCAGCCTCAGGCTGATGTAATGGAAGTCGACATTAGTCCTTGTAAGCAGATTCCAGGAGAGCAGCTCTTCTGAGGAAAATCGTTGAGTGACTTCATCTTCCACAATGGCCTCAAACCCTTTTCTGCAGAAGTAGAAAATGTGAGAGAATTCGAAGTCCGCTCGATGCAGACGGGCAATTTCTTTCTCCATAGGCGTTTCATCTCTTTCAATGATACCTTGGGAARGAAAGGGTAACCACATGAGAAAATAATTCTGTGAAGTAACAGTCATCCTCCAGATCACTTGTCACTCTGCATTACTCAAGGAGACAAACTTCCTGACACAATCCCTCCTATGAGAGGAAGGGAAGCTGTGCAGCTGAACACTCTTCAGGAGGCCCGTTCCAGCTGCCCTTCCTCACATCAACACCTTGAGCAGCAAATGTRTCAAGTTCTGTTACCTACTGAACAGGAAGTAAGAAGGCAAACCCTTTCCCACCATCTGGCATGTTCTCAACTCAGCAACTTTACCCAGAATCTTATTAGGCTTTCAGAAGAAACCAAGTGAGACCTTGGCCTTTCCATTCCCTTCTRTGCATTTAAGGGCATTCAGTTTCCTTGATGGAGGCTTTCCTGTTCCTAAGCCAATCTCTTCTCTGACACTCTGGTGTCCCACAGCCATAATGCTGTCAAAGTCCCAGACCACAACACTGTGCACGGACCAGCTTTGAACCAAACACGCCTCCCTGCCYTCACAAGTATTTTCTCTAAGTACAGACAGAAGCACACTATTTTTTAATTTTACTCAAAGTCGAACAAAGACAATCCCTCCAAAACACACACTGTCAGAGAAAGTTGCGCTTAGAGGTGCCTTGATTTGGKTCACCACTAACAGCTGTGTCTCAGTTGAACTCTGACTACACAATGCCTGGCAAGAGAAGAGAAACCTGGAGAATTCAGAATTGCAGTGCAAACACCAAGTATTCCCTCTCCTCCCYTCTTTTCACTTTTTATGCTTATGGTCTGATAAGCACTAATTTCTCATTGGAGCTTTCAAAGGCAAGGACAAATTGTGTAAGCTAAATATAAAGATCAAGTAGCTGCTTTCTGGTAAGCAAGTCTGACTCCAGAAACTGATGACCAAAAAAATCTAGAGTAACAGTTAACCAGAACAACCATCCCCTGAGACACTCAACTTGGATTACAGAGGTCCAAGGTCAGATTGCCACTCTGTCAAGACACCCTCTGATAAATTGCATAATCTCTGTGCTTCCATGCTGAGATAAAAAAAATGGGAAAGAACATAGAACCAGCTTCTTTAAGCTACTAGGAACCTTCCACATCACAGGATGTGTAYTTTGTAGGAAATCTGCCTACCCATGAAGTCTTGCCAGCAGAAAAATCTCTCAATATATTTGCTGTGCAAAATACATGCAGTATTTAAATTACAAGTGCTATGGAAAATCTTCATATTGCACTGTAGAATACATAGRGGATAACACAGGAAGCTTTAAGTTCCACAAATCACTGAGGTAAACACTGAAGAGCAACATCTAGGAGACGTCACACTGCAACAAAACCTAATGACACCCTCAGCTTTGAACCTGGCAGCCACAACTTCCAATTGCACTTCACTGCATCATCCTGTCACAAGCCTACAAATATAAATCATTAATATGGCATACCCAAAAACCCACATGTCCTYCAGGATCTAAATTATGCAAGCATGCATGACATCAAACATTTACCAGAATGGTCTACACTTAKGCTGCACCTTAGGCCCAAATCAGAGCTCTAGTTTGTGGTTCAATTTTTCGCTCTTAACTGTGAAACATCCAAGMGTGTAGGTGAGTCAGTCCAACCTGCTCCATGCTGCTGGAAACAGGTTATAGGCAAAAAAACAAGAGAACTCCCCAGCACCCATCACACAAGTACCACTCTTCTCTCCAGTTCCCAGAGCTGGGAATGTTTCCTCCTTATCCAGCCCTTATCCTYCCTCCTTATTCAGCACCAGTCAAGCAGCTGGCTCATCTGGCTCCAGGTTCTTGGCTGAAATCAGTCCAGGGTTCAAGTTTATCACACTGCTTAGCAAGCAGAGATGGCAGGGCTGTAATATCTTGCCTCATCAGCCTGTGCTGTCCTTGTCACATGATGCCCCCAYGCACCAGCTGCCCTGCAGCCTTGGGACAGCTACTCCAAGCCAAGATCTCAGCAGCACGTGAAGGTACTACGAACAGAACTAAAACACATGCTGCTCTGATGATGTACTTAGCCTTCCTGTAATCAGAAGTCACATTTAATGGCCTTTAATCCCTTGGCCATGGGCAGAGCTGAGCTTGCCAAAGACAGCACTGCGCAGGAGTACAGCAAACACCACTCTCAACCAAAAAMAAAATGCCATAGTCACTGTTTTTCTCAGTGTTGCAGCACAAGTCCCAGCCTTCAAGATCACATAGTCTAGTCAGCTATACCAGGCTCAAATTTGACACTATCTACTCACTGTATAAGTAGATCTACTTAGTAGTATCTGCTTAGTAGTATCTAGTAATTAGCTACTTACAYAGTAAGTAGATACTACTAGCATTATTTGCATAAGCTTTTCTTTCAGTGGATTTCATTTTCAAAACTCTGACTTAATAGCATTTTTGTCTTTTTTAAAACCACCACGTTGAAGACAACACAGCCAGCACTCACACAGAGAGCTGAGAGCTGGTTATTCAGCTGCAGTGAGATACAGAACCACCCTCCAAGTATCTGCTCAGCCAGAGCCACCACTAGGTTCAGCACAAACACGCTGCCCTCTAACACAGAGGGACCTTGAGGTGACAGCACCATATAATTCCCCACATAGCAACTACACCAGCCAGCATCTCTCTTGGGACTATTCCTTTGCACCACTAACRCAGGGGCACTGGCTGCCATTTCTGCCAAGAGATGCGAAATACACTGGATTTGGTACTGCAGAGAAAGGGGGTGTCTCCTCAACCACGTCCACTTGTCTTTTTGTCTTTTTTTTCCTTGAGGGACACAATTTCAAGGTGTTCGGGGAGGATTATTTTTGTTCTGCCAGGGAACAGGAAAACTTGCCCTTGCACACGCATCTGCAGTGCTCCCTCCTATCCTGATCCACAGCCTACTGATGGCTAGGTGGTCAGCAAAGACAGAAGAGGTGATACACATGTCCTTTCAGCACTTACACACAAACATTTACCTTTACCCTGTTTTAATCAACTACTCTGTAATTCATTATCAGCAGGAGTTTCTCCTCCCTCAGTAAATATTGTGTAATACAATTGGGCCTCTCTGCCTGCTCGTGTTCCGTCACCTCAGGGGACGCCAACTTATATAATGCGCTGTTAGACCTGAGGCTGCCCTGGCCCTCAAGTACTTTCATCCACACACAGGAACTCCTAATCACAAGTCAGTTATTCCTATGCTTAAAAAATTCCCAAGGGCAAGATATGGAGTAGAGCTTGGCACTGCAGACCTCATGTCTCCCCTGCTCCCCATAATTTCTCAACTAAGGAATAGTTAAGATTCCAGCTTCCTGCAGAAAAAGCCACCTACAGTGGGGAACGTTTTTAATTTTTTACTTTAGATGCAAAAAGGACATTAAAAAGTGTTTCAGGCACCATTGTGATTCTGTATCCCCATCCATAAGACTGCTTGAATACAGACTGCATGCAATCATCTATATGAATTACCTCAGGCCACTTTTACTATCACTAATGCTGCTCCACACAGAGTACACTCCATTTAGTCCAAGTTCTGAGCCATAGCCCATATTAACACTGTACACCCTTCAGTCACACACAGGGGAAACAGCTACTTGTATCTTTTTTAAAAGATAGCTCATAGAACAATCTAGTAGCTGGGACCTCTCTCTCTTCATCTCCCCTTTCTAAAGAAAAAATATGTGTAAGAATGATCAGATGTCCAGCAAGGTGACAGCTCCCAYTGTGCAGCTAAAGCAGCACAGTTGGATCTCTTGCCCTCTCACTGACCCATGACATGATGGGGCACTATCAGCTGTACAGGAAGAAAAAGGATATCTTCCTGCATCACTGACAACCTGGGAAGCAGACAACGTGGCACTGACATTATTTCAAAGGACCACTAACCTTGCCTTTCCCCCACACCCAAAAATCCCCAACACCTTCAGGACACTGGTGAATGATATAGGATGTACTTTTTCTCAGCCATTTGAAAATCAGCAAWTAAACAAGACAAGTTTTAACCTGTTTTCAGAGCTGCTGTGCAGTACTCCAGTTTATTATTACAGGTGCTGACAGTTGCATCTGCTGCCATGGAAGCCTGTTTGATGTCTGGCCTGCAGATAGTCTGATGCCAGTTTGCAGTATTGATAAGGATATTCCCTTGGAGGTGAAACACACACAACCAGTTTGGCAATTCAGTCCCCATTACTGTATCATGTTCACATGAGCTAATTTGTAGACTCAGGTAACAACTGACTTGGATACTAACCGGCCAGCTGGGCCTGCTTCCAGCTGTGCTGCCTAAGGAGGGGGCACACGGAAAATGCTCACACTGCTCCCAAATGCTGCCAAAACCCAGCAATTGAATAGTGATACTAAAGTGTTCAGGAACCAGAAAGAAACCAAGTGATGGCTGCAATGCCTTGCTCAGCCTTCTCCTGTTTCCTGGGCAAACTCAGACTGCTCCCACAGCTCCAAAGTCTTAAAGCCAACTCTGACCTACTACAGCCTACCACAACTCAGACACAGTATGGGTTAAGATATARTAAAAGAACTAATTTCAAAATCAGGCTAAAGGAAGAAACATGAAGCAACTTTTCAGCTGTCTCTCTATGGATAGTGAGTGTAAGGAGTTTGGCAAACACTGATATTAACTCCAGGGGGCAAAAGGTCAATGGCAGCAGACTGAAAAAAGGGAGTAAGTACACCACAAAACACCTCCATCTGGCAGTCCTACCACAGAAAAAGCACTGATCTTGGCAAAGAAAAGTGCTGTCCAACAAACATGCAGATCTCTTCAGAGATTATTTAAGTGCACTCTAATGCTGTTAGGACAGGGATAGCTGACCAGCAACCCTGCAAGCAGCAGCCTAGAGACAAATTTCAAGATAAAAATCAACCTCGTATTTAAACTTGAAAATTTTTATCAACTGAGGACAGTCTCCATCTTTGGAGACTTCACTCTACTTTGTTTTGTTAAACTTCATGTTATTTCAGATGCTTCATTTCCTCATCCCCTGATTTTTCAACGACTCAATACAAGCCAGCAAAAGCAGCATYTCATTCTGCAGGAACTGTTTGCGTGCCAGTAGCATTGCAAAACAATTAGATATATCAGCGTGCTGGTTTTGGCTGGGGTAGAGCCAATTTTATTCAGAGTGGCTGGTATGGGAGTGTGTTTTGGATTTGTRCTGAACTCAGTGTTGATAATATAGAGATGTTTTTGTCATTGCTGAGGAGGGCTACACAGAGCCACAGCGTTTTTTGCTTCTCGTACTGGCCACACTGGCAAGGGGGCTGGGGGTGCCTGGCAGGGTAGGAGGGGAGACATCCCAGACAGGTGGCCCCAACTCACCAAAGGAATATTCCAGACCATATGGCACCATGCTCAGGATATAAAGTGGGAGGAAGAAGGAGGAAGGTGGACATGTGGAATGACGGTATTTGTCTTCCCAAGTAACCATCAAGCATGATGGGGCCCTGCTCTCCCAGAGATGGCTGAGCACTGCCTGCCCATGGGAAGCACTGAATTAACTCCTTGCTTTGTTTGTGTGTGTGGCTTTTGGTTCCCCTACTAAACTGTCTTTATCTCAGCCCACAAGTTTTCAGGCTTTTACCCTTCTGATTCTCTCCCCAATCCCACTGGCGAGGCAGTGAGTGAGCRGCTGCCTGGGGATAAATCATGACTTTCAAGTGAGCATTTAACCACCCCACCWCTTTTCCAGTTCTCTCAGGCACACATCTCACTGCTTCATTTAAAAAGGTCTCAGTACCCCAACATTAGAACATCAGTCTTATCAATATGACTTTACCCCAGGCTCTCACCATTAGCAGTAGGAGTCTGTAGCATCTGCGGCTGTGGCTTTTTGACACSTTTTTGTAAGCGTATAGTGGCCCACTGTTGAACAGAAAGAAAACAATTTCACRAATGCAGTACTCATTTAAGAAAAAAAGTCACCTGAAAAAACAGTTAGTCAAGGACATTTTGTGATTTTTCAAAGAATATCTTTATCAGGCAATCATCACTCACCTTCCTCAGATGTGTCCACGAACCCAAACGCATACACAGCTCTTATGAATAAACGCAGAGTAATTAATAATAATTTWAAAAACCAAATCAAAACAACACTCAGTGCTAGTCAGTACTCCCCAACTCTGCTTGACAGTYCTCAGAGAGCCATCTCAGTGCTCCACAGATGTTTCAGTTCCAGTCAGCCTTGCTCCTGGCACAGCAGCCACCGAGTCCAGACTGCATGCGAAGCCCCAGGAGCTGAGCTAGACAACAGCCCCATGGCACACAGCATGTGTTCACAAAGCTGACAGATACATCACAACTCAGCTTGTCTTCTTTCAGAGTAGGTTCACTATACTGAAGCAACAAAAAGTCCTCACTGGGTTAAGTCAAACCAAAGCCTGTACACAGCTGATTTTGCTAAAAACCAAACCAACATTTGCAGTCATGAAAAGTGTCAACTAAATTCAGTCTCAGTCCAAAAAGGATTGCACCCAAGAATTTTCCAAGCTGAACAAACCTGAAGCTTCCCTTGACTCTGCAACAGCTCATTTCGTGGCATTTTCATAGAATGATTTGGGTTGAAAGGGATCTTAGAGATCACCTAGTTCCAAGTTCCCTGCATGGGCAGGGACACCTTTCACTAGACCAGGTTGCTCAGAGCCCCATCCGGCCTTGTCTTGAACACCTCCAGAGCCGAGCAGTCCACAACTTCTGCGGGCAACCTGTTCCAGTGCCTCACCAACCTCACAGTAAAGAATTTCTTCCTAATATCTAATCTAAACCTACCATCCTTCAGTCTAAGGCCATTCCACTTTGTCCTATCACTACACGCCCTCTCCAACCTTCTTGTAAATCCCCTTTACATACTAGAAGGTGTTGTAAGGTCTCCCCAGAGCCTTCTCTTCTCCAGGCTGAACACTCTCAGCTTGCATTTTAGAGCTCTGAGCAGCACAAAACCAGGCCAAATCACCAGCTTCAGGGTGAGCTACAGAGAGCTCCTTCCCCTGCCTTTGGGGAAGCTCACTGGGGTTAACTTGCTCTTTTCCTGTGGGTGGACTGAGAGAGTGAGATTGAAATAGGTGATCAAGTAAGCTCTGCTCTCCAATGAGTGTCAAAACTTCCCAGCTGCCCTSGTTCCTGCACAAGCCTCTGGCAGAACCACATCAGAGTCAGGAGATTTCCTCTCATGTCCAGCCCTGATGAGGCTGGAGCCGGTTTAACCTGTTCTCAGGCCAAAAGGCTTTCTTAACCTTCATCTGACTCAGTTCCAGAGACCTTTTATATAGCCATCTATCTCAGGCTTCATTTTTACTGGGTTAACAATACTTTTTCCACTCCAAAGTCTGCGATGTCAGAGCAGCCCTTCAGGTCTGGCTCCTTCCTTTCCCTATATGGCAGCTTTGTCAAGGGATGGAAAGCTCAGCTCTGTGGCTCCCCATCATGCACATCAATTCCTCCTCCACCCCAAGACTTCTATTCCTAGGAACACTGTTATAACAGGCATTTTCAAGACAGACAGGTGACCTGGCAGAAATGATCTGGACATTCATTTCAAAGGATCAGGACATTACCCTGTTCAAATCATAAGAAGCAGTATCAAARGTATACTTTTTAAAGAGCATACGGATGGTGCTTGGTCTGCACAGGAAGGACACAGATCAATGTTACACCAGAATTTTCCAGCCCTCCCCTCCAAACGAGCTGTGGCGAATTTGGAGACGCAGCTCCTTTTTGAAAGGTCAGCATCCTGACTCATGTCATTACGTCCACCAAAAACTTCCCAGTATGAGCCAGTACTGCTGTATCAGGTCTTGCTGATTCACAACCTACTCTGCCAATGTGGTCACACGTTTTCTCAGTTCTGCTGCTGTTAAGGCAATAGCTGTTCCAGGAATTAATTTTAACTGTAGGAATAACTCAGTACTTTCTGTAGTACTCAAGTACTTTCAGTAACTTTCTGGCCACAATCATTCTCAGCAGTTTTCCAGAACTTCTATGACCATAGAAGTTCTGGAAAATACCAAATCAAAATACTGTTCAAGGAAGAAACTACTCACAGCACTGTCATTTCTGCCATGAAATGGATTTGGAGGTGCAGGGGGGCCAGCAAATACATTTACATAATCATTCTCTGACCAGATTTGAACCACTGTATTCAACGGATGAAAATCTCCACAAACAAGTAAGTCACTTATCACATAGAAGAGCACGAGCATACTTGGCTAATGGTCTCAGCCCTAAGCACAAGCAGAAAAAAATTAGTTTTCATCTTTCAAAGACTCTCAAGGTTTGAAAAATCTCAAATMCTCCTCCAAGTCCTGGAAGAACACTTTGTTTGGTGCTCAGAAAGAGCATGCAACACTCCCTTCACAAAGCTCTTGGTCCAGAAATCCTCCAGTTATGGGTTCATGCAGACAGCGTCAAAGCCTGAGCCTCAGCACAAGCTGTGAGGACACATGTTATTGAGACACGCCTCTGTAATGCTCAAAATCTTGCAACATCCTCCTATTCYGCAGTATCTTTTGAAATCTTGCTATGCAAAGGAGGCAGTGGACTCTTCCCAAAGCCGACAGAAATTGCAGGGTCATGTAAGCCACGTCAGTTTCTACTGCTCAGAGGCATTTACCAACCCTATTCAGAAAAGCACATTCCTTCTTCCTCAGTGGTCTGACCTTTGCTCCACAGGTTCATCTCACACCAAAAAGGTGCAGCAGCCCACCTKGGGGGGTGGAGGGAACAGCGGCAAAGAGACTGGAAAGGACAGTTCTGTTTGCCCTCTCCCTGTGCCTTCCCAGGAGATGGAACCACCACCACAAGCTTGACACCAGCATGGCACTGTGTACAAAGGTTGCACAGAGTGTTCCAGGGGACAGCTGACTTGTGCTCCACAAGTCAATAACTGAGGCAGTTTTACTTTCCGTGCCAGGTCTCGCAGGGGTTTGAGCATGCTTAATAAAATAGRCAAGGATCAGACCAGCTCTCCCTCTTGGTCAGGAGCTTTTGGGCATTYCTAAGGAMCCACATCTAGCAGATGTTACAGMAAACAAGTYTGAAGTTCTCTTTGYCAGCTTTCTTCTTTCCTCAATCCATCATATTTCCAAAACTACGCATGTTCCAGCAACCAAAGAGCAAGAAACAAGAAATKTTTACTTAACATCTAATTCTTTCATGTATTCTCAGGCACCTGAAATAAAGGCATTGTSAACAAAGCCAAAATCAGAACATGGATCAAGTGAAAAGCTTGTTTATATCCAGGCTGGGAAACAAAAAGACATCACACGTGAGTAACTTCCCTTCCTTCCTGCTAGCCAGGGATATGTGCCATCCATCGCTGTTTCAGCTGGTTCCTACGCTGAAGGACAACTTCATGCTACAAAGAACTATCACAATGTGATCCATCCCACAGAGGGGAAAATAAYGTGTTTGTGTATTAGAGATCAAAGCATGAAACAAGTATAAGCCATAGCGTCCATTCTGCTCAGGAAATGAGCAGAAAGCAAACTGGCAGGTCTTTGGGATCTATCACTAACACTGACACAAATCTAACGAGCTTGTCCCAGCTGCTGCTGAGCAGGCAGTCTCAAGGACCTTAGTGCAGACCCAGGTTTTTAGTAGGGATTCTTGAAGCAGCTTTGGGGAATAAGTATAAAACACCAAGCTCCTGAACAGATTAAAAACAGTCCTGCAGCTGGGGTTACCCACTGAACTGAAAATGTAAAGTTAGAAAACAGCATGRTCACAGAACTACAAACATCTCCGCAAGCCTGATTTTGAAATTTTAGTATTCCATCTGCTGACAAAGTAGCTCGGATGCTTTAATTACAATGCAGAATCTGAAGATACCACACTTCACTAGGCACAGAAAACATCAACTTTCCCCAAAAAGGTCTCCTTCCTCATCCTCCTAGAAGAGGCCTCTAATTTATCAGCACCTCAAAAAACAGCCAAAATGGCCAAAAGATCAATTTCACTTATGCATCTCTAAGCAATTGCCAYACATAGAGGACCTATGAAGTATTTGAGAAAGATAGACCTCAGGGGCAAAAATCACACATTATTTACAAGAGATATCAAAACCCCTTCCTAACCCCAGGTAAGACTGTTGCCAAATAGACATCTCCAAAGCCAAACCTGGCATGTTGTTTCATGAAAGCACACCTAGAGATTCTGTGCTGGGATCAAAAGYCAAATTATTAGGAACACTTCAGAGTGTTGCCCTGTTCCCCTAAAAGATAGGGCTTTGCCTTTCACCTCATTTACCACCTTTACATYGTCTCTGGCTTAATAGCAATGTTTGACAATTATTCAGAAGGGAGAGATGACTGAAATGTGCAGTCAGATCACTGCTGATGGAGGCAGACCACTGGTGTTTCTCTACTTAAAAGCACCCCCAGATCAGAGCCAAAAGTTTATACGCTAGTTTAGGTGAGCATTCCTTCTTGGAATCTCTCCAAACCTCAATAACAACAGAAAGATTTCATAGCACCTCCCACACAATGCTACCTTGTTTAACACAGCACAATCTGCATGGCAATTATTGGGTTGTTCTCTGTGAGGCAAGGACACCACCACCACCAAGACCAGCAATCATTTCTGAGTGAGGGCAAAAGGTCCTCTCTGATCTCCCATGCACTTCTTATTCTGATGGGACACCCTTGGCACTGCCTTCAAGGGCCTTTCCAAACTCTTCTGCACACAGGAGTTGCACAGCAAGTCCTTCCTGGTGGACAGGTATCCAAAGAGCAATAGAGTCCAGCTTTACAGGATAACAYCAAGGGCATCAGTAAAAGGAATGTCAAGCAGCTTCTTTTACATCAGCTTCACAATCTCTTACTTCAAGGCAAGCTCTGAATATGGCTGCTGTTAATTTTTTAACAACATTTGCTTATCAACAGTGTTCACATGCTGTGAAATTGAGAGCAGCTTCAGATAAGAGTTGTTGACCTGGAATATGGTGCATTAATTACTGATGCAACCACAGCAGAGGGCAGTCCCCAGCTCTGCCAAACTTACTTATGTGCAAGGAGCCTTGATCTTTAAATCTGTGGTAAACATACATAGAGGTCTTTAAAGGACTGGGGTTTAGGTTAATACAGGCCAGGCAGTTACTTCAAGATTCTGCATAAGGTTTGCTAAAATATTATTCCAAAAGTCAGTCTGAACCCTGTAAACAAGGGTGCATCATTCACATCAGGCACGTCTCCAAGACATGCTTCTCATTACCATCTGAGCTGGCAGCTTACAGAGTTCCTCTCTCACTTCAGAGCTCTCGGATTCTCCTCTGCCCAGCAGTCCTTGAAGGATACCAATTACACAGACAGAGGCCTTCATTGACTCTGTGCAAGAACATTAGTCAGCAAAGCTTGCTTCAGAGCCCAGTGAGTTACAGAAGCAGCAGTAAAAACCCACAATGATTCATCTATTTATCAGCTTACGTCTTCTCCTTTTCCCTTCCCCACCCTCATAGCCAGCACCACACACAATCCTGCTGGTGACTCATGGGAAGAAGCTGCAGCCTGGCATACCTAGGACAGGACGTGTAACAGTCCACCCCTCCTGCCCTGCACTGCCACGACCTCCAGTCTCACCACAGGCACTGAGGTCCTTTCTGCCCCACAGGTGGAGATATTATTCCTCACATCTAGGTCCTTTCATATTGCCAAGGTCATCTGCARCACAAGGAACTTGGGCTTAACCTCCAGCTATGGAATAATGTTACACTCTTGTCTAGCAAAAGCACATTACCTGCAGGGCAGCATAATAAGCTATCAGAACTGCTTCTGTTACAAGGGGCCGCTATTACACCCCGAGGGATCAGGACATGAAAAACACCTACAATTGCAGCATCTGCTGTGCATTACAGCCGGCAAAACCAACCACACAAGAAGGGCCCTCTCTGCTCACTGCAAGAGCCTCAAGAGATTGGGGATGGGGGGAGTGCATTCAAAGTGCTTGCAGTCAGCAACAAACCATGASTCCAAAAATAGACAATAATGTGATGTTAGTTAACAGCCAGGTTGTTTGTCTCCTGACAAATGTGACCTAAAGACCTCACTTCCCTCAGGCTTTCTCGTTTCTTAATATTTCACAAGTATTGTGCACCACACAGTTTAGAATATGCAAGAAACGTTTCCCATTAGAAAGGGCAAGCAGGGCAGTACAAAGTGTTGCTGACAACAACCCTACTGTCTCAGGCAGCTAGGCACACCCCAAAAAAATCCCCAGCAGACTGGAAAAAAACCACAAAGTACTTAACAAGGTGAGCTGCAATCYATCAAGCAGAGATTATCACTCAGGGCTCATCACAGCTGCCAAATATACAGACACATAATCTAAACCAGTCCTCCAGATCATCTACAAACTGATGGAAACAGAAACTGATTGCTCAGTGACAGTCGCTGCTCTGTGGGCCTTAATGAAAGGACTTTCTGCAAGGCTGGATTTCTCCAGTGCTCAGCAAGACAGCACAGGGGCCTAGGCAGTCCCAACTCAGAGCTCATAGAAGAGGCAATGGAGTAAGACAGGAAAAATGAGACCAAGACATAAAGATGCACTAAATTTAAAGTTGGAAGCTGTCTGATACTGTTGAAAAACAAACAGGGAGAAATGCAGCATGCTGTGATGATTGCAAGAGGCAGCCCTCAGAATTTCAGCACTAGGGAAGACTTCTGTGGCAAGTGATTTCACAAGCATCAGGATGGCAGGTGACTAGTCCAGACAGGCTCCTCGTGGGGGCAAACAGCTGCTGGAGATGTTTTTGCAGCAGTACTCCCACATTTTTAAAAAACATACTAACATGGTGCCAGAAATCCTTCTATTAACACTGATAGGGAAGCTGCAGGCAGAAACGAGCAACTTCCTGACAGTTTGCTGAGTTTGGTAAGGCAATTCCAAAGCAAGTTAAAGTCGTTTCAGGAATACCCACATGATGGGGGAAGAGGCTTTCTAATAGCAAGTGGTCTGCCTACCGTACTTCTTTTCTCTAGCACAACTGGTCACGATTTTCTACACTCTTTTCCCTTATCACATGGCAAAAAATATAATCACAAAGGAAAAAACATACTCACATACACCATACAAAGCTGGTAATTCCCACTGCAGTACTTAAGGGTCAAATGCAAATCCACCAGAAGCACATCCCCATCTGTACAAGCTGCACTTTGCTTAGGAGGATGTGCCTTGCTGAGGCAGCTCGGCCTAGAAAAAAACCTATTGTGCACCAACTGRTGTCCCTTGTCAGAAATGTCAGATGGTCAAAGCACAAAAACACTTTGTTCTTAAAAGGAGCTTTGCTCTCCATTTTCTTGGATTATGCTTGCAGCACTGGGAACAAGCTTCTGCCCTCCTGAAACAAGCAGAAACAGGGTTTTTTATCGGCYGGAAAAAAATCAAGCACAAATTCCCTGTCATCTTCAACTTGCTCCATCCCACAGCATACACAACAACTGAACACCACAGACTCATTCTGGATGAGTGGATGTCTTGTTTTATCTGACACGACAGTCGACCACCAGAGGTACCACAGCAAAAACTGYAGAACTGTCCCTGAACTATGGACAGACTTGGATCCTCACAACAAATTAGCTTTAATAAAGCACACGTTGTTGTCTGACAACATAGGCCACGTAAGAAACAAACCACAGTCACTGTGTCCTACCAATACGTGGGATATAGACAGGCAAAGCCACTGAGCAACTTGGTATGAGCTGGGATGCACAAACACCACCACTCTGCAGACAGTTCCTGTAATCTGGCCCATCAAAGAGGCAACAAAGGCAGCAGCTGCATCCTGACTGAACACTCTGCAGGTCCAACAGCCCACTACTCTCCTGGGAAAGAGATAAGGGGAAAGGCCTGGGGAGATCCAAGGCTGGAAGTTCAAAAGGAAGCTTAAGGAAGCTATTAAGTTAACGAYTGTGCTGAAAAAGGTCTCAGCCACCAAAGACTGCAGCATCCTATGACTCCACATAGCCAGAAAACTCTTCTCAGGAGAAAACATGCACTCAATTCAACGCGCCAGGAAGTTTCAGACACCCAGCTAGCAGCTATGTATTCAGCACTTTCCACGGTTAACATGATTTTGGGAACAGCAYGTATCTCCATGTGCTCTTACAGGCACTGCTCGGACCTCGCTGGCAGACAAGCAGCCTGTCTCTGTCAGGCCTCTAACCAAGAAACAGGAGACATCCCACAACAAACCACTTCCTTCCAGGGATTATCCCCATGCAAGTATTCTGAGGACAAAGAATTCACAGGCAAAGCAAGACCAAGTTGAGATAAGCGGAATACCTAGGTGGATTGAGCTTCTTCACTCTCCCACAGCAAGTCCAACTTAGCTCACTCTTCTCCTCAGAATACTTTTCAATCTTTTGTTGGCTTTTCTTTTATATATATAATATTTTAGGTCATATTTATGTTCAATATAACTATGCACTAACACGATTTTTAATATATTGAGCAGCATGGAATTCCAGAAAGTATTTCATGCAAAAGTCACGGCAACTCTCAAGGTAAGTCATTATTTCCTCCCTTAGGCAACAGAAGAGCTCTCACAATTAACCATGGTCGATATGCCATCAGATACTTCTCCATGCCTTTGCCCAAAACATTTTGAGTCACCTCCTGAAAAATTTGATGACACTAGAAAATAATGATTAACGATCTCAGAATAAGGAATGCAAATTGTGGTTACTCACAGGTGAGGGCAAGTCAGCCAAACAAGACTATCTCACTAGGCCATCTGGATTGCTCCCTCAGGCCAGTGTGACCTTCAGCTTCTCAACTTCTGCTATCCAAAAACTTTTCTTCCAGTAACGACTACATCTTCTCCCTTTAACAGTTATCCTGATACCATTCACAGCCCCAAAAAGTACTTCGAGCAGATTTATTCTCACCCAAAAGCCTTAAAACATTTTAACTTAAGATGCATTTAACAGATGCTGTTTTAATAGGCAGGGATTTTTTTTTTGCCAGGTACCAAGGATCTTGAAGGCACTGAAATCCATGAACAAGGTTTGCCTGAAAGGCTCAAAAACCAAGATGAAATTAGACAAAAACCTACTTTCCATAGTAGTCACATACTGATGGATATTGCATAGTTACTGACTGTGCTGTGAGTCATTTCACTTTTCCTCCTTACAACTGTTCCTTCGGTTTGGCAGCCCCCTCTCCTTGGAAAAAAGCATAATAAAGATTTAAACCTGATCACATACTGATGGATATTGCATGGCCACTGACTGTGCTGTGAGTCATTTCACTTTTCCTCCTTACAACTGCTTCCTTGGTTTGGGAGCCCCTTCTCCTTGGAAAAAAAGCGTAATAAGGATTTAAACCTGATCATTCCCAGCAGCAATTTAAAAACACCCTTCCTCACCACTATCCATGTGCTTCAGAGAGAGGGTTTTCGCACACAGATGAAATATGCCCCAAGCAGAAAGCTGGTCCTTTGCGAGAAACTGGCTATCCCGGAGAACTGAGGGGAAGGGGGCAACGGGGGTACTGGACATGCTCAGCTTGGGTGGGAGTCCGCGTCTCTGAGCATGAACACTCCTGGCATTTGCCGTCGCAGGCACGGGCTGGGTGTCAGACCTTTACACCCTCCGAGAGCATGACCTGGCATCATTTGTCCCAGGTGGGGCACAGCTGCCGCCAAGCAGTGACAGCCTCGCCCAGGGCACGGTACAGCCTTAGGTAACAAGGTTTATCCCGTTCTCCCGGGGGTTCAAGGAGCGCACTCCAGAGCCCACACACCCACTAAATTAACACAGATTTCGAGCTTTGCCCGAGGGCTTTAAGCCCGAAACCACAACCGGGGACAGCTGAAGCCAGGCAGGACGTGACCCACCCGCTCTCCCTTACAGCGCTCGTTCCCCACGGCGAGGGGGTAGACGCTTTTCAGGGATAYCCAGCCCCGCACGCTCTCCGGCCGGAGGGAGCCGTGCCCGGCCCGCCAGGGGAAGCGGAGCGCGGCCCAGCCCCCGCGGTGGTCACCGCACACCCCTCCCGCAGCCCCCGCCTACCTCCAGCGTCTTCACCAGCACCCACATGTAGGCCTCGGAGATGCCCAGCGAGACGCCCAGCGCCGAGGGCAGCACGATGAACACGAACACCAACGCCAGCCACACGGCGCCCACCTGCCCCACCGCCCACAGGACCTCCATGGCCGGCAGGACCGCGCGACGCCAGCGCCGGCAGCGGGGACGGGGCGGCACCGCCTCCCCCGGCCCTAAAGCCCYGCGGCCGCCCCGGCCCGCCCCTGGCCCGCCCCGGCCCGCCCCGCCTGGGGGGAGCCGGCACCCGGTGGCTTCTCGGGAAGGGCCGGCTCGGCGCCGTGTTGGGAGCCGCTGTGCCTCGGGAGAGGAGGCTGGCGGGGCGGGAAGCAGCCGAGCCCGGGCTCAGCGCACGGGGCGGAAGGCTCCCGGTGTAGGGAGAACGGCTCCAACGGGTCCGGGCGGGACGGCGCCGGCCCCGGCCCCGGCCCTGGCCCTGCCGCGGCCAGCCCGGCGSCTCGAGGCAGGAGCGTGGGCCGGAAAGCCGTTGGAAGACCCGAAAGAGCAGCTCGGGAAGCAGAAGTGTAAAGGAAAACCGGGAAAAGCTCCTGGATCTGTGAATATTAAAGAGGGCAAGGACAGCTAAAGAAGGGAAAAGGGGCAAGGTCTGCGCTTCAGCCAGCAGCACGCATGGTCCGCCTGTGCTGTCTTCCTTGAACAGGGAAAAGGGATTCACTKAGGGTCCAGACCCCAGGCTACCTATCCAGGCATTAGGCCACTCCAAGAGAAAGGCAACTATGTGGGAAGTGGCTGGAGGAGGGTTTGCCTGGGGCTGTGCACAGCAGTCCTGCAGCACCTGGCACGACGCAGTCTATACCAGGAAAGCGGCGCTAGCAGAAAGAGGGTGAAGAGGGATGGCAGCCGTGACAGAGCATCTTGGGGGAAGGGAATAACATCCTCTTCCAAGAAAAAGGCAGTCAGCATACTTTCTGCGTGTATTTTTCATAACTGTTTCATAGAAATGGGATGCTTGATTTCCTTCTCTATATTCAAGAGATCAGAAATATATCTGAGAGCCAAGTGCTTAGGATCCAAGGAAAAATCTGAATTAGAGTCCAAGGCCTAAAGAACTATTTCCAGGAGAGTCATGTGGACAAAGGCGTTGCATTCTGGCTCCTATTTTTGGCTCTGGCACTATCATGGACAAGTCTTCTTTGCTCTCAGTGTCTCACCTCTCCTCCCACTCTTTGCCTCATCTGCTTAAATAATTTCTCTGAGGCAGAGGCAGCATGATCTCTGGAGAAGCCTCTAGGCACAACAACCACAGAAACAATTGTCCGGCTAGATCTGACATTGCTAAACATCACTTCATTCTTCTAAGTGTTTAGTTGTGATCATGCCCAAAAGGCACAGTTAGGATGAAGGCAGTAAGCTGCCAGTATCATACTCTCAGTAATGAAGAGTCCCTRCTCTGAAGATCTCCACTGCAGGTGGTTTTCAAATATTAGAGGGGTGTGTGGATCCAAGTCAATTAAAAGTGCCCAAAGCCTGGAACAGAAACAAATCAAAAGAACATTACTTTCCAAAATGGAGGATATTCACAACASAGGCACCCACGGGTAACTTATTTTAAATTTGTATTTTCTCTTGCTTCCCAAGCAGAAAGTGATAAAGGTTTTTAGTGCTTGCTCATGAATTTTCATCTGGGGTGCAAATGGCAGAGGCCAAAGGCTTGGTTGGTTTGTTTTCATCCAGCATTAAGGAACAAAATTCTTCATCCAAAGGACAGATGTCGCCCAACTAGCAACACTGGATGCTGTCTAGAGCCTGAGGAAAACAAAACAGCATTCACAGTAATGAGTCATACAGATCTGCATCTCCCTTACATTTCAGTATCTTTATTTAGATAGCAACATCTAAAATTGCCATCTGAAGCAAGAATTGCAGTACAGATAATCCTGTGTAAGGCAAAGTGTTGCCTTGCATGTATGTTGAGAAAACAAACCTTGAAAACTGAAGATAATTTGACTTAGTCCATGTGCTTGTAAACCTGTGCTTTAGTATAATGGCACGGGGTACGTCAAGTTTGGTGGCATGTGGCAAATTCCTCGGCCTCAGAGGGCTGAAATCCTTCAGTGTCCCTGGAGGAACAGAAGAAGATTCTGGAGACCTCTACCTGTGGTATTCATCCTATGGAATTGAGGCATTGCTTTTTTGCTGCAATAGCCTGGCTATTGGACCTGCCGGCACTGTCCACAGGCTCCATAAACAAAGAGTAGGAAGGGAGCAGTCTCGACCAACATTTGTGTTTTAAGAGGAGGGGAAGGTGGCTGGTTTCACCCCTGCTCTCACTACACACCTGTGGGGAAAAAATGCTGGTGAAAATGTGTAATGACAGGAGGCAGTTTTAGGCACAGGCAGCCATCCTGTGTGAGCTGAACAGGATGAGGACAGAGGCAAGACTTGCACACGAACACAAACTCTTACTTTATTGCATCCAGCCTTCCTCTCCATGCTTGCATGAGTAATTCACAAAGCCATTAATGTTAAATTGGAATAAAAATCAAATTCTGTTATTGAGTTGCTTGAAAAACCACTTTCTCCGCCTGGGACAGCAGGGAGGAAACATCCAACAGCCTCCTGGTGACAGAGCTGCTGGCAAAGTCCTGTCATGACTGTGCTGAAGTTGAGCCTTTGCACAGATCTTGCACTTTCATCAAGGAATAGCTGGCTGATAACTGCAAAAACTGTTGACTTATTAAAAAGAAAATCACAAACCAACTTGCTCTCTTTACCAAGTGGCCTTTGCCTTTTAAAGATATTGCTGTTATAAACCACTGATCACTTATCTGCTAATAATTTAGTTTCAAATTGTTTACATCACTACATTTTATTTGTTTGCTCAGTGACCAGAGAGAACATACGATTTCTCTGCCTCACTTTCACCAGTGAGCCTGTTTTCCTCCAAAAGAGGACTTTCTTTTTCCTAAAAGAGGACTTTTTTTGTTCAAGCACTAAGACCATACTTTCAGCATGGGTAAGAGGGCTTGATTCAATTGAAGACACAGAAAGAGTACTAGTTTTAACGATTTTCCATGCTTTCATTTTTTCAAGGCCTATTTTATGTAGAAAGGCTACAGCTAGTCATGCTTTCTAGTGGAGTGTTTTCCAGTAAAAAGTGCAAATCACGAGACAGAACTATCCCATGAGAATACACCAGAGTTGATATACTTGGAAGAAAACATTTTCATATATCCATATTTTTCAATTTTTTTTCACAAAGTACAGTGCATGCCAAAAAAGCTTCGGTTGAAGTTACATGCTTCAGGTTTATMTATACCAGGTGCTCCAAATGGATACGAAAAGTTTGGTGTGGGTTGTTAGGTTTTTTTTTTTTGGATTTGCGAGAAGTTACCAAGATTCTTAATTTTTGTCCTATTCACACGAGCAATAATGTATTTTTATGTCTGTATCAAGAATACGTTTATTGTCTAAATATATGTGGCTGTGTGACACAACACATAATTTTAATGGGGTTTAGATTGAATTAAAGACAGTGGAAAAGCATGTGTCAAACTCTCATCAGTCTTACCACACTGCTTTTCTRAATATTTGGGGKTTTTTTTTGTTCCTTTGCCCACGTTTTTTTTATCCCACTTAATTATCAGCACCTATCAAGCTCTGGTGGCATGGAGTATGGCAGCAAATGTGGTGTTCCAGGGGAAATCTTGTTAAACCAGTCTGGGAAGAGAGCCTGGACCGCATGTGGCAGTGCTACTCTCCCTTTGCTAAGTTATTGCATGTGTTATTGGCTTCTGGTAGGTCAGATCTAATAAAAAGTAGCATTTCATTTGTCTCCTGTCACCGGAGCCGGGCAGCTTCAGAATATCAAACAGTTTCATCTCATGTAAATATCTGTATTTTATTGGAAATAAATAGGGTCAGGGTGGTTATCCTAGAGCTCCCTTTTATCTTCTGCTGTTGAGGAATGGCAGGTAGCCAGCAAACCACTCGGGGGAATTCTGCACTCTCTTGTCTGTCTTATGGCTGCAGGCAGGTCATGCTTTCTCTCTACCACTGTATTTGCTATAACTCACTGTAAAAATTGATGCCTTTTATACAAGGAGTCAGATGTCTTCAGCTTCACTTTGTATCCTAAGTGGAATTTTACTGTCTGCTGTCACGGACTTCCAATTCTTATTGCACTGAAAATAAATACGAGGAGTTTGTCTTCCACACAGCCTTCGAGCCTGGCAGTGTGTACTGACAGAGCTGCAGCCTTGTGTGTTTTCTTCAGCAAGAACAAGGGCTTGTAAACACTGTGCACTTCATAAGCACAGCACCCAGGCGTGCCCCACCTCAAGCAATTTAATTTCCGTAACTTAGAAATGCAGGTTTCTAGGAATTCAGCAATCTCGCTACATTTAAACCCCTGTTAAAAGCCCCGAGTTTACTTGCTCTTTACAATGGATAGGAAGATAGGAAGATAAAACTGAGGATTCTGGTTAGACCAGCTAACAGGAAACACACTGCAGTGGAGATGACTGCAGGCCAGAGGAGCTGCACACGTCCCACACAGCCTTGTCTCAGAGGTGCCTACGCTGAGGTGACCCAATGAGAAACTCAATCTCTAATGCTGGAGGGCAAGAGGGAGGAGAGAGATCTTCTCTAATGCTATGGTCATGAGTAAATCCCAGTCCAGCACCCAGCTCTTTCCACCTGGATACCCTAAGCACACGTGTTGTGGTCATTTGGCCTCCCTTCAACAGCAGGATTTTATCACTTGGAGCATCACAGCTGAGACTCCGTGTTTGCCTTGGAATCAGGACCTTTCTAGAAAGCCCTAAACTCCCACATTTTTCAGTGAGGCATCTCAGTGCTTGTTCCTGCAATCTGCTAAATATGCTGATGGCCAGTAAGTTAATTCACCTTTGCATCTTTTGCAAGTTGAGTCATATTAAAGCTTGGACTTCCCAAAAGAGCGCTGATAAGGTTCTAGTCCTCATGGCAGCTTAGACACACATACAGGGGTGCCACCTCCTGGTCCCGCCGTGCAGTGTAAGCCATGAGCTCCATGCACCCACTGGTTCCCCGTGTCAGAAGTACGGTACAACATGCAAAGGGTAACTTACAAGCCCAAATGTCTCAAGATAGCGTCTGGATGGACATCAGCCTCAGCTCAAATCTAACAGGAATGTAATTTTTATATAGCTATCTCTCCTTCTAATCCCTTCTAGGTGGATTTTAGAAAATTATGTTAACATAACACAAGACAGAGCAGTTACTTGAAGTATAATATACTTCAATTATTATTTAATTGAATGCGTGTACATACATCTTATGAAAACTTATAAATTATATGAGAAAAGGAGACTGCCCATAGCCATATATGATGAACAGGGTTTTTTTTTAAAAATCTGTTATATAATTGATAAACACAGTATTTAATGTATGAACTAATATATGCTTACAAAATAGGCTGTTTAACAGATGTCTGTATAAACTTATAAGATAGTTATTAATAACTATCCTTTATAAAAAGAAATAAGCCTTTCCAAATTATTTAATAACCTACTTCTTGAAAGTTTGATATGCAAGGATATAGCATTTTCCCCAATATTACTCTGATTAATATCCAGTTTAGCTATTACACATCTTCCACCACATGCATCTTCAATATAGCCAAATAGAAATACCAAGGGATRTCAACTGATGTCAATAATCCACAACTGCACACAAATCATGACTACTGATTAGTAAAGCAATTATCATATTAAAAGAGTTCAACAGGGCTCAACATACTGTAAAATTAGAAATCAGTCAATACCACGGCCATTATACAGAATAGCATTGATTGGATGTACTAAACACAAGCCTTGATGACAATTGATCACGATGAACTCTGCTCACAGAGGAGTCTGGTACACTAATTGAGGAGCCATCCTTAAATAGAATAATAAATAGAGGAGGAGGGGAGAAGAGAAACGGCTACAAAGCTAAGGTCCTTCCTGTCTGTGCAACAAAAACAATAAAAATCCAAAGAGCCAGGAAGGCCTCTGTCTCTGGTGGATGTCCACTAACTTCCAAGCCTATTTTTCCAATGCCAAATGAACCTGTGGACTCCTCACAGGTCATCTCCACGATCTGTGCCACAGCAGGGAAACCTGCTCAAAAGAGCCTGAACACCTCAGCAGAAACCTCTCCAAAAGCAAATCCCACAGAGAGGCTGGAAACCCCAAAGGTCTCATCGGTAACATGTGTGACCTATCTCCATTGGTCTGCTTGAAATCAGGCCTCAGGCTGCACGTGTAACCAAAATATGTGCCTTAGAGTGCCTCGAGGCTAAAACCAAACGCCAGATGAGGAGCTGCCCAGGCTGCTTTTCTTGTTTTTGTTCAGGACACGCTGCACATGGAAGAGTTTGAATGAAATGCTGGGTTGTTAAATTTGGCACTAACTCCTTGTTCTCACTACAGCTTAAGGAAGTGTATGCTGGTAGGAAACAAGTTCAGAACATCTCTCTTATTACCCAAAAAACTTGTTTTCTTCCGACAGCATCCCCAGTCCTAGACGAAGAGCAAACAGCATCGAGAAGAGACTCATCACAGCAAATGCAAATGTTGTACTGCCTCCACGATCATCCCAGGTTTGTTGCCTCTACTGAGTTTAAAATGCAAATAAAAGCTATGGGGTTRGACCCATACCTGATTTTGAATGAACTAAAGGACAGAAGTAGTTCTGATTTTGGTTTGTYGCAGGGAACAGATGGCTGCTGAAACTTTGAGCAAGCACAAGCTTTGCTGGTAGCAAACCACAACCAATAATCAAAGATGCAGTGTTTGGGGTATGCAACATTATTTCTACGTTTTCATTTCTGGAAATGGGAGAGAGGGCCGTGGAGGGCAGTTTGCTACCAATGACTGGATGCCACCAGAGGGCCCCCGTTTCCCATCGCGTCTAATGCTCGGAGGTGCAGTCACAGGAACGCACCTTGAACCAGGAAAAGGCAGAGAGAAATGAGCGTTTCCGGCCTTCCCAAAGGTAAGACACAGCTTAGAAAAAGGCATTTGGAGCCAAGGGAATAAAGGACTCGAGCTACATCGATCAATGTTAACATGCAGGTATGTTACAGTGAAAGATTATTACAAAAATGAGCACACTGCATGAGTTTCATTAAGGACCTGAAGGAGGAGGCTTTTAAATATATCTGGTTTTCCATCCACACAGATGATCAAACACTGATGTCTTCAAAAGTTAGAAGCAGCAGCTATTTTCATTCTCTGTCTCACCCACATAGCAAGACGGTGTGATTTTATTCATTCGTTCCAACATGCATTTATTTTCAACTTGTGGGTCATTTCCTTAGGTATCTCAGGTTCAGGGTGAATGCACTTGGGACTGCTGTGGTTTGTTTCAGTTTCCTGATGCATTAGAGCCACAGTAACAGTTAGCATCACTTACGTGCTTCATACCTAGGTATTAGCCAACTTAGAAAGCAAGGCTATGTTTTTCAATGTAGGTCTTCCCTGCACTGATTAGCTGTATCATATTTCATTTGGAGATGAGATCACACAGTCAATTAAAAGTACAAGGCTCCTTGGTTAAGGAACAGATGGGAAAGTACATTAAATGGAAAATAATAGAAGAAGTTTGTGCTCTTGAGGAAGATAAGAGTTCACAGGCTTGTCCAAGATGATGATACATCTTGTCTGTGCTGTTTGCACAGCTATCAATTAATAAATAAATTTWAAAATAAAGCAACAAAAAAACATTAGTTACACTGACAGTTTTTTTATTATTTTTTTTTTTCTTGATTGGTTTTGTTTTGGGCATTGATTGCCTGATCCACCCAAATACTTCATTTACTTCCATTTAAGCCTATCGCTTGGCACAAATGAACATGAGACCACGCTGCATTTGGTCCTGCAAAGGTAYATAGTAAAAAAGGAGCTCTAACAGTTTAGAAGCCTGGTTCCTGCAAGACCAGTGGAACATAAGCAAAGAGGAGGAGTAACACAAGTGCAAGTTGCTTGATTGTGAAAAATAAGCTGTTTGTYAGCTTCCCACTCACGTGTTGCCATGAAAACCTGTTCTCTTTACTGTTACCATGCCTTCCTGCTGGAGGAGGAAGACACACATATCTGTGGAGTCCTTTTGGATAATAATCAATTCCTCCATAACCTTGGCACTCTAAGGGCAGTATACAATTTCAGGTAAAAGCAATTGCCAAGGCCACTGCTGATATAGTCTGTATTTCATTTGCATTTGAAGAGAAAATAAAGGGAAAGGTGGAAGGTAGGTAGAGAAAATACCACCAAACCCCACAAATACTACTTTAAAGTGAGGCAAGACAAAGTAGTCTCCRTTCCAAGCCAGGCTGGCATTTTTACCAGCAGCTAACAAAGTACACTTCACTCATCATTAACAAGTTCTTGGGTTCATCACTTGCTTTACAATTGCCTATTCTATATGTAAGTACCTATTTCACAGAGTTTTCAGCTTCTTTTGTCAAGACAGCCAAAAAATGGCTGAGAAAATACTGGAAATCCCACCATCCTCTCACAGATGACGTGTAATACTCATACATTCAGAGGTCTGAGCTATACTTTTACACAGCCTAGAGCCATGACCATAATGAGGATCACACGTTCAAAGGCTGCTCTCCTCTTGGTGAGCTGGAGAAGGGTTGCAGTACAGGAAAAAAAGGCACATCATCCCCTAATTTCTTACAGAAGCAGAAAATTTCTTTTCCAACAGTTGTTCTTTATCTCCCCCCATTTTSCTGTACATGGCCCCTCTTTTTGCTTATTCAGTCTCCAATTTTACCTGTGAGCAGGAAGAAAGCACACAGTAGTGTGGGAAGGGTGCTCCCAACACTTGTCTTACTGCAGTTTCTGTTAGCAACTCTCAGAAATCAGTCACACAGAAGGAAAATCTCCCACTTTTAAACTCTGGCACACTGAAGAGATTTGAGAGTTACCAGGATTGTCAATCACATTTCTTCACATTTTTATTCCCAGGAAATAATTCAACAGCCATGGAAGCACAGCTTACTGCAGTCAGGAGCAAGCAGACCTGTTCCACAGCAGAAGAGCTGCAGAAGTTTTCTTACTGCTAACACTCTCCCTGCCYGGGTGGCTAAAAGCTGTGTAAAAGGGCAGATTCTCCTACTGCTTACCTATGACACAAACATTTGGACTGACTGATCCACCAAAAGAATTTACATACCTGCAGCAATGCCAGGCCTGGCCACAGAAGAGGAGAGCTCAGTTCYGTGCTACCTCTGTGCCATCAGCCTCAGAGCAGTTATCACCTCTGTTAGCCCCTCTCCCAAATATTAGTTTTCTAGACTCTCCAGGGCTGGGCAGAGTTGTATCTGTGCATCTGTCCCTCTGCAGGGTGTAATTGTGCTCACCACGACAGATCTTCCACCTCTTGTGAGATTTCAGTCAATGGGCTGCTGTCATGTAAACGTTATTAACTGTCCTTACCAATGTCTGTCTTCGGAGCACCTTGGGCAAAATAGCACCTACTTGTGTGTGTTTCATTAGTGACATTCAGATCGTTAAAGAAGCCACATCCTTCCACATGGGAGCTACCATGTGGAGAGGAAGTATTTTACACCAATAAATACTATAGATGACGGAAAATACTCCCATCACACACTCCTTATGTGCACTTGCTCCATTTATTCCKGGAGGGTGGGCTTGTCAGAGAGCAAATCCTTAGCCTTCACATCAGGTGGTAACACAAGCAGGTGGCTCTCCAGAAATAATAGCAACAGAGGACAGTGGATATCACGTGGTAGGTTTTCTTTAATTTGTGCACTGCATACAAACAGACACAGAAAGGGATGTAACAAAACCAGAAGATATAATTTAAAACCACAATATATTTTCCACGACATTGTCCTTGGCTGTAACTAATTTATCTCAGCATCACACACCCAGGCATCAGGRACATGCTGCCCTGGACACTTTTCTGCTCTTTGTCACAGTAGAAATGCCATCTCTGGTCTTGTGACATGGAGGGGAAWGCCAGCACCTGCTTTTTTCCCTCTGGCATCCAACACTTCCTTCTCTTCCTCTCCAACGTGCAACTTGGA
Organism: Amblyornis subalaris; assembly: GCA_018881555.1. Classification (NCBI taxonomy): domain Eukaryota; kingdom Metazoa; phylum Chordata; class Aves; order Passeriformes; family Ptilonorhynchidae; genus Amblyornis; species Amblyornis subalaris. The sequence continues at coordinate 6,743,098 of JACAXG010000007.1, read as the reverse complement.
AAACATATTTTGGTGAACTGCTTAACGTCTTCTGACATGAGGAGATCTATCTCTACAGCAACATGGTTCCTATGGCTCACAGGAATACTGCTAGTCCAAGTCACTGAGAAAGTCTAGGAGTATGGAAGTGTTTTATTAGAAGTAACTGTTTAGGTGCTCAGGGTATCAAAAATATTTTAAAACGGTGTTTTATTTTTATTGTAGATTTTTCTCAGCACTGGGGAGAATTTTACTAGCATATTATATGTTTTCCTACTTATAAAATTACAGTGCTTTGCATCAAATAAGGATATCTCTTTACGGTTTCCCTACTGTGTCATACGCAATATATCTTACAGGGACAGAAGGAAAACATGTTGGGTTTAATATAAAACCAGTCTATTTTCTGGTGGAGATAAGTCATGGAAAAATGAGATAAAATAAATAGCATTTAACAAACATTTCCGTTTCCCACAGATCCATTTTCTATTACTATCTGGCAATATTTTTTCTGTTGCTCTTCCTTGAAAGACTCTTTGACCTTTTTCCTTTTCAGTCCCCCATCCCTGAAAGACACAGAAAAGAAACATCTTTAAACTCACTTCAGGGTCAAGGCAGAAAAACATTACTATATTTAGACTATGTAGTCAAAGTAGTTTCCACTCTTCRTGTTGACTTTTGTAAGACAATGCTAAATGATTTATACTGCCAAGACTTACCACACAACRATGCCCTTCTTTTAACCCAGCTTTTAACAGGCAAATAATTCATTTTCACCTAATACTGCCTGCTGTCTAGATCCACTCGTGAGCTCTGTTTCTCTATATATACTATATTATTCTGTTTATTCTAATGGAATTGTTCAAATAATGAAGTAATATTTTCTGACTCAGAGTCAGTAGAGGTGATGGACTACAGTGCAGATAAAGCAAATCTGGAAGAAGTTTTAAAGGATTCCATGSTAATGTTTCAGAATACAGAACACCTAAATATGTTTTAAACCCAGTCTCAGAGATGTTGCTTCTTACCAAGGAAGGACAGACATTCCTGCCTGAGCAGCAATGACAGCCTTGACTCTGTTGGCAAAGTGAACAGCATCTTCTTCTTCCTGAAAAAATGTAATTCTTTGCTTTACAACATAAACAACATCTGGCCAGATGCATTTGCTCCCAGAACTTCAGTATGAGTCTGAAGCTGGGAACACACCGACAGGATCACCCTTGCAGGAGATGGGGTCCTTGAACAGAGTTGGGCCCGGTGCATTCCAGTTACTCTGAGTTCACAGGAGCCTGTTTGCACAAACTGCAGAGGACTGAAGATATTGTGCATTACAGCAACTTCCCTGCCAGGACTAGGGCTGAGCACAGACTGGGGTATGCAGTACCAAACTGGGCCTGCAGCATAAACCTGCATCTCAGGGATCAGAGGAAAGCAAGGCAATTGCACCCAAGTCAAGAAGGTGGTTAGCAGCAATAGGGAGCATGGCACGGAAAAGTCTGAGTATCTTCAAGATTAGTTTTTCCTCGAAGCTAACTAACCCACATAAATCCATGCTCACTTAATTTTAAGACTCAAGTGTTGTTTTCTGACCTTTGTCCATTAAGTTACCAATAAAGATTTGCAAACACCTTGTGTAGTAGCACAGACACCCTTCCAATATTTCACAAGCACTTCCAAAACCTACGAAAGCCTAAGTACCTCTTTGACCATGGGTGGCAGGTACCACACATTGCAGACAATGGCCCAGCTGGTCAACACATTAAAAGTATAGGTCATCATGGAATGCTTTGTGCTGTTCCAGAAGGCATCTCCAAAGCGGGGGTCATACTGGAAGACAAGGAGAATAAGGTACCTTAGTTTAAATCACATAAGCTGCTTTTTTTTTGGCTACAAAGTTACAACTCAACTTGTTAAATAAGGGGCAAATCTAATCGCACTTCCTAAAAGCGTCAGTAAATTCAGAGTAAAGCTCCAACATTTATTACAAGTGTTTAACAGTTAACTTTTACAAGCAATGCAGACCCCAGACTGTGACACACCCTTTGAAACACAACTATAGGAAGAGATTTACTCAAACGGAAAAAACTTGTCATCTACAGATATGCTGACTACAAAGGTTTTCTTGAAAATGCTCACAACCAGTTTTAACAAATTCCAAAAGATCAGGAAACATTATAATTCCAGAAAAAGTAATTAACGTGTCTGCACCTAGGGTGACTTGGCTGAAGCTACTCAAAAAGGCTTGGAAGTGCCAAGAAAACTGCCTTTATCCTCAGAGCACACAAAAGCCAGGAGCCCTAGGACAGAAATGAAACATTTCCCAGACTGCTTAAAACCACAAAACGTTTCTGTTTCTCAGGACTTATTCAGTACTTTATTCACACCAAACACACCCCTTTTTAAGGCTTACACATGAACAGCTTCTCTGACATGAGAAGCTTTTGCAAACAATCCTTGCACATTTGGAAAACTGAAGTTACATTACCTTGATTGCTACTGGATGGATGGTCCCTCCTACCTCAAAGCTTCCCTTCTTAAACATCATTACTGACGTGTTGTTAATGCAGGTACCTGGTCAGAATTAAAACAGATGAAGAGCTTAATCCACTCTGAGAAAAGTATCAGGAAAATGAATCCTAAACTGTCTTAAGGAGACTTAGCTGCTAAAGGAGAAAGTAAGCTTTAGTCCTGGAACATAATCCCAGAGCCTTGTCTGTCTTCATTATGTTATATGCTAAAGCAAATAAACTGTCATAAAACTGTTGTAAAACACTAGAACCTGACTTTTAATATCTWACAAGAGCTAATTCATTCTACAAACTAAAACCAAACACCTCAGTTGTAAAGACTGGATATAATAAACTGCACTCAATGACAAGAAGTGAGAAGAGCAATAAAATCAATATAGTTGTTTCCTACCTTCTGGGAAAATTAAAATGGGTAACTTGGCCTTATCTGCAATGTGTTCTCTAATTCTGCGGAGAAAAAAATCAAATTTCAGTGTATACTTCAATTTGTATTTGTCCAAGAATCTAAACATTCATTACCTCTCACCCAGGACAAGCAAAGCCCTTGCCCAATTGCCCTTTGCCAGTCAGTAGCCTCAGTGGTGCTAGTTTCAGGCCTTCATCTCAGTATCTCTTCCTAACTAAAAAAGTAGATTTTCTACAAAACTGTATGAAGTTTCATTTTACAATTTTAACCAAATTAATATGAAGCCAGACAACGGTGGTACTCGAAGTGTGTGAAAATAACTTCCCAGGTTACAGCTATGAACACAGTCTTTTCTTTTGACTGAAGTATATTCCATATTTCTAGTTTTCATGCCTTCTAGGTTCATAACATCACTTTTACGTGTATCTAATGATTCTCCACATCTAGTTAAGTGGTAGACCACTATCTTACTACATTTGCTGCACTTAAAACATTAAAAACAGAAGTATCACCACTAAGCAGATTACTGACACCAAAATCTGTCATTCTCCAAGAAAACTGTCTTTCCTATGACTCAAGAGCATGCAGCTCCTCTCCAGTCTGCATTAAAGAACAAAACCAAAATCAGATACCACACCACCACCCCCAAACAAACAAACCRAAAGACAACTGATGACAACCTACAGCTGCCCTCCAAAGAGAGATGCAGGGTGAAAACACTCTCAACTCACTCTTGGGCCTCACAATTACTAAACCTGACCAGACAATGAAGCAAACACCTCACTACCTTACTTTTTCCTCACCAGATGACGGTCTTTAATTTCTGAGCGTTCAAACAASACATGCTGAGAGGTTCGCATGCAAGATTTCTGGATAAGTCCCATAAGCCCTCCATGTACCTGGCCAACCTGTAAGCCCAAAAGAAACCTGTTACTATGCAAACACACACRCACTTCAATGACAAAATTCTAAAYACAGATGCACCTGTTTCTAAGCTCAGTGACAAATTATACCAAACCTCTTGGTCACAAATGTGCACACACATCTGATGTGCCTGCATCTGGTTTTTTGCAGTTCAGAATGCTAGTTGAATGCCATCAAATCTGACTCTTTCCRCCAGGAAATTTATCCTCTTACCCAACACTACATCTACAGGCATCTCAACATTACTGATATTCACCAACTCTCTTGTTCATACCAAGGAATAGCATCCATCACTGGTCAGGATTAGAACATCCAATGGAGACGTGTGGTTGGCTACACAGATGCCTCCTTTCTGCGGCCTGTTTTCCCTGGAATGAAAACTGAGACATTAGTTATGCAAGAAACCAACACCAGGCTAACAATAGCAGGGTGGCACCCCTCACCTGTTGTGGAAGTGAACAAGGCCACTCAGACATCGGACACCTAACGTGGCACATATCATCTGGACCTGGTTGCTCAGCCAGCCTTTAACTCTGAAAGAAATGAAGCCATACATACATTTCCAGCWCTATGGAGTCACACATAGAGCAATGCAATGTCAACTCTCTAAGTTATTCCCAATTGCTGTTACTACAAAGACCATACTAAGGCTTACACTGCATGTCTGCTTTCAGATGCCATTGCCATAACTCTCTCTCACAGCACTCTATMAGTTTACAGGAGAGAAAAAGTCACCCCATGATAGTCCACATCAATCCTCTGGACTCAAGCAGAGTGTTCCAACTACTAGTTCAAATCCTTAAAGAAATAAAAAAGAAATTGAAAGAGCCCTCAGCACCCTTACCTGCCATTTGGAAACTGTCCTACTACTGTAGTGGCCAGGACCAGCAACAGGATGCTAAAAACAGACAAGCAGGTGCTACAAAGCAAAATRATCTTAATTAAACGGTAAGAAGCAAAACTGGAAGAGTAAGCAAGAAAGTATTTTACTTGGCCCTTTGACCTATTTCATAATGCATCCCCCCAGCATTAATAGCATCTAACTAGCAACAAACCACTAGCTAACCAGCATACAAAACATTTAATCCAGCTTTGCTAGATTTTAAAAACAAATTAATTACTACTCGAACATATGGAACATGAGAAATTTACATCTTCAGAACCTTTCTTGGAAAAGCCACGTGAGGTTCTCCTTCCTGCACTAGCCTGTAGCATATTATTTCACAACTAAGTGAAAAGTACCATGAAAAACAGACCCCAACAAATTACACCTGGCTCACCGGAAAGGCAGCAGGAGGCAATACCGAACTAGGATCCCCGTGACCCACACAAGAGTCAGTTTCCAGCTGACATGGTGCAGGTTGGCATTGGTTCTGCTGAGAAGATTCCAGGACAGCAGCTCCTCAGAGGAGAACCGTCGAGTGACTTCGTCTTCCGCAACTGCCTCACAGCCCTTCTTGGAGAAGTACATGACATCAGCAAGGCTGAAGCAGCCTCGGCACCGGCCAGCAATCTCCTCTTCCATGGGGGTTTCATCTCTCTGGATGATCCCTGCATGAGGAAATGAGCCTTCCTTCCACACGGTGAAATGAACAACATGGAGTCCAAAGAGAGTAAAATATATGTGCTTTTTAGAAATAGCTCTCCTCCTACTCAAGCACCATAATGGCATTGTTGTGCCTCATTTATGTACTGGCATTTAATTCCACAAGTTACTTCTCTAATCCTATGCCATATAAGCCCCCTAAATTGCTGAGGAAGAAGAAAAGGATTCAAAGCAAGCTGCAAATAAAACCTTGAGCACAACACCTACTTCACTGTCATGTACCAAACAACATTTGTACACACACCTAGAAATGTCACCAGTGCACTGCCAAGATTGCAGATCCCTCCTGGTGCCCTGATTCAAATCCAGGCAGTGTTTGTAGGATTGTTGTTCTTGCTGCTGTTGATTAGTTTTACTGTTTCCCAGCAGAAACAAACACCCTCCTCTGGTATTTCTTATTTTCCTCAGAGCCTTCTATCTTTCCCCATCCCTTCTCCTTTAAGAGTCACTTCACTACCAAGAAACTTGATAGTGTCTATATTTTCCCCCCCAAGACATACATAGCATAACACAGACACATTGTGCATGAAGAATGATAACATGTTCAAGCTCTGTTATTTGTAAAATTACACCCCATAGGACAGCCACACAGCAAGTCTCAGTGATGTTTGCTGAGGTCAGTCTGAGACCAGATTCTTATCTGGCTCGTTACTGTGACTAAAATTCTCTTGATTCATACCAACTAACACTTGGCTTTTTTGTTTGCCTTTCTTCTATTTTTTTTTTTTGAGCGTGTGTTTTGGATGACATTAAATATGCCTTATAAAAGTACACTTAATTTATCTTGATCAACATACTGCCCCCTGATCAGAATCACAAAACTTTCCTCCAGCTGCACTTCAGCTAAACTTTCAACACCCAGGAAATCATTAGCTGACAAACCAAGAACTCTATGTGACCAATGATTAAAAATGGCACTACAAGGATTACTACAAGAACTTAACCCGCTCCCTTTTGGTCAAAGAAGAAAGGAAAAATAGTTGGGGAAAAAAGTTACTTGGATGTTATCCTCGTGCCTACAGAAGGGTGCAAATTGTAACTGTGATCCATGGAATTCTGTAATTCTTTTATTTGAAAGACCCTGGGTGTTTTGCATGCTAGGGGTTACAAGAAGCAAAACAGAATTCATGCARAGCAATGCCAAACACAACACTCATTCCTCCTAATCCTGTAAAGAGAGAGTTGATGGAGTCAGAAAGCACAAAATACTCATGAAAACAGGGACAGCTTCCTAAATGCTTATCAGCAATGTCTTTCTATACCCCCACTAGTCTCTAACTCCTTTTATTAAGAAGACTCAATCATTCAGAGATTATCTTGCTTRTAACATACATTTGTAGGTTTGTAACTTCAACAGATACTTGCCCATCAAACTCCTTTCTAAGTAAGATTGTTAAATAGTTGCCTTTTTACAAGRTAAATAGTGCTGTGTCCCCTTCATCCGGAGATCTTACCAGTGGAGATTAAATTTTCAAGTGCCAGCGCCTTCTGCTTTTTTACTCCCTCCTCAATCTCCAGGGTGGCCCACTGTTCCCAAAACAAGAAAAGTTGATGGTTTTCATTCAATCATTTGCAGACATTCTGTAATTATCTTAGGTGAATTGTCTAAGTCTCTTTTACTCCTGCCAGATCKAAGATTTTCATTTTTCAAAATCACCCTGAGGGCTGTCTCGCATGCCTCCTGTGTCATTTGTTACATAGACTACCTTTTGCCACTTCTGGGAAAAATTGTTTGGCTCAAACTTTTTTTCAGGACACAGGCAGTTGTTTTTTTCTGCAGGCCCAACAAATTACTGAGCTACCTAAGAGACYCTATGAGATCCATGGGTCCAAAACYCTCTCTTCTCCAGTTAGCTTSAGTCAATAGGATTACACAAAATAGCATCACTGACATTAGAGACATGCTGGAAAAACAGATCTAAAAATGGATTTTAAAGAAAAGATATTACCTCATTTTGAGGATATTCATGTGGTCTCTGTTAACAGAAAACAGAGGTAGCAACATTTTGTATCCATAGTATTTCTGAAAGAGTAGCTTTGGCAATGAGCTTTCAACCTTCCATGTCTTCACTTTTTTGAGCTAAACCAAGTTTCTCCTCCTTGTGCAGATTATCATAAAACTCTCCACTAGCAAAGTCAAATATACCAATATGCCTAATTTTTGAAGTTCTCATAGTTTTGAAGGTTTTCATCATACATATATAGACATATAAATAATAGCTCTTGTGAGTACTACATCTGCCTGCATTTATGTCAAGATACCTGCCCTAACAAGGGCACAGGATGCTTGAGTGTAAGCTCTGCTCATTATTAAAGACTCAGTGACCTGTTCAATTTATGCCTTCACCTGCTATTAAGTCTTCCCATCTACAACAGCTAAGGATAATCCATCTGCTTCAGTGTAAACTCTTGCTAAACATGTGCAACTCTTACTGACATGTGCAACCATTCAAGTCACCACAAAGCTGATCCCAAATAGCCTTCACTACATTACAACATGTCACATGTGCAAACATCAACCAGCTTTTTGCCATCCTTATGTTTAGCATGCTCTCTACCAGCTCCTTCTGTAGCTATTAAAGTTAAGTCAGTAACAAAATGGACGCTTTGCCATGACATAATTAGGATATTTGAGTAACCCCTAGATGACCTTTTTTTTTTACCAGCCATCATAAAAGAAAAGAAAAAAGTGAAAGCAGAATCGGCTTTGATGTGGTATTTTAAACTCCACACAAACCATCTTTTATTACACCATAAAGAAAAAAAAAAAAAAAAAAACCAACAAAAAAACCCCAAAATAATTAAAGAACTCCACAACACAGACCTTCACCTTGTCTATACTTCCCAATTATTCTGAAAAGGTACAGGTACATCATCTCTCTCAATCTTTTGCAACACATGGAGAGTCATTCAGAATTGTGGAGCCAGGGGATGTCATGAAAACAGCAGCCCACACACTRAGAAATGAAAGAACATACAGAGCAGGTACAGGAATGTTGCAAAAGAGAGTAAAGGCAGACATGTGGCAAATTTAACCWCTTTACAAAATACTGCTGATCCTCATCCCTTCCCCAATATCCTCTAGGATAGTTGCATGGCACGAGGGAGTAAAAAACACAAAAATCACCGAGATTGACAAATAAAGCCTTTTGCCTTAATCTGTGCTTTCCTGTCACCTGTCTACCACCCTTATCTTGCCTATCCTCCTACATAAAAGAGCACCTGACAGCTGGCCAGCAGTGCCAGAAATGAGCTTGCTCATACTGTCCTGAAGGATTTGGAATACCTCAAGGAGGCTGGCTTTTGCTTCCCACATAATAAAAAAGGGTGATAATCACTGACCAAGCTGACTCCCAAAATATACTATATCTAAATGAGCAAGACAAGTCAAAACCAACACAAATGTATGAAGTTTACTAGTAAAGTATAAAGTCTTGCCTCATAGAACAGAGAAAGAATGAGGCAAAATTGGCAGACTGCAACTAAATAGTCAAAGCTACAAAGGCAGGGGACAAGGAAGATGAGGAAGAGCTTTCAAAGGCTGAATGGTTACACAGGGGTTGTTAGCTTGGAAAATAGCTGGCTGAGATGGGCTAAGAAACATCTACAAAGTCTGGACTGGCACAGAGCAGGTGCTTAAGGAACAGTTATCCATCTTCTCTTCTACTGAAGGAACTGAGGTTTACCACAGGAAAGCACTGGGCAGAGTGCATGAGCAAGAAAAAGGCAATATATTTCCACAAAACACAGTTAAGTTGTAAGTTCATTGTCCAGGACGTTTTACCAGAGATCACCTGAAATGGGAGCAGTTACAAAAAACACATGGATGAAAATCACTGTGGGACACAAAACTCTCCTAACTCATGGGTTGGCATGGGAGGCTGAAGCACAAGGAGCAAGGAGGAAATACAGCTGTACAGTCACCCAGCTCTTAGGCTTTCAAATGAGCCATTGAATGACACCTGTCAAAGCCATCTGTCTGGGTYAAACTCTGGACTCCTTAACTCTGGAGCAGCTACAATGTTGTTGTGCATTCGGTAGCATCTGTACATAGATTTGTTTTCAAAAATGAAATAAGGCTTTGCGATCACCTTTGTATTGCACAGTATTGAGACAGAGCTGTCACGCTGGTCTTTGTTGCAAAACAGTAATGAAAGGATGTTTTAAATACCTTACAAAAAAAACACAGATGTTGCAACTAACACAGAATTTAAGTATTAAATGTAGCAACTTCATTCCTAAGTTTGCTGACTGAATGAGGACTCAGGTGTTGTGCTTTCCTCACTCCCATTTCTGAAGTGATGAGTCCAAACATCCAGCAGTTGATCCCAGCTGGAATACCGAAGACTTGACAGCTTAACTCCAACAGTCCATTTGTTTGAGCTTCCGGTAATTACATTCTAAACAAAATGACGGTGCCCAATACTTCATTATATTAATTACTATCTTCATAGAACATGACATGAAAAGCTATACAATATGGAATGTTGCTTTTCTGAAATCTCATTTCTTGCGGGCTTTTTTTTCTCTTTTTTCCTCCCTTTTCACTTTTAAGTACAGCTCAGTACTCCATTTTTCCATACTACRTAATAATTCAGTTTTGTCTCTCTTCCCATATTTTACTACCTCTCCTCCTATGTTGTCACAAAAGGTTTTCCTAATCAAYCATTACACTGGCTTTTGTCAATCTTTTCCTCATATGTGACAAAGGCTTTGGGGTAATTTCTCTATGTAAAGCCTTCCAATACAATGGCATAGAGAAGGCTGGTAGTTTTCAGCACAAACCAAAACCACCAAGATCAAGTTACTCATGACCTTTTAATCCAACAGTCCTTTCTGCCTGGCCTCATTTACCCTTGCCCATCACAAACATGAACCCAGATCAAATGACCTGAGTGTTACACTCAATGTCTGAGAGGATGTGACTGTCCACCSTCAGATTGCGAAAAGGAATCACAAATCTCCAGGCTGCTCTGGTGAGGGCTGATGAAATAGGTTGAGAAGAGTCACGAACATTTGTTTGGGATAAAAGCACAGGTATAATTTGTGTGGGGTTTGATGCAGAGGCCAGCWCAGGACAACCAGGTATTTGAAAGCCCAGCAGTGCAATTTTTCACCAGCTGAAGTGTCTGCAACATCTGCAATACACCAGCAGGAGTTTACAGCATATGAGCTACCTCCATGTACAAGAGAGCTATCAATTCAAAAACTACTCACAATTTTTAGCTGGCTGATTTMTTTCCTACACATATTTCTCAAGAAGCAACAATGCTCCAAGCTCATACAGAAGTTCAGATCTCACAAAACTCCAGAATATTTCCTGGCAAATACAGCTACAACTGTTTAACATGTTTCTTTGATTCTCCACAAGGCTGCAAGAGCATGGTGTARATTTCATCCTAGCAAATGCATTTTCTTTTGCAACAGCTGGAATAATTTATAAATATTCACYTAGCACATCTTTGCTGCTATTCTCATCTTCAACAAACCCCAGTACAGACAAAGCTCTGAGAAAACACATTATTTACAAATAAAAGTTTACAAGCATATGTGAAAGAATAATCCTAACAAAAACAAAACCACATTAATCTTTCTAATTTCCAGAAATATTTGAAGGATAAGTTAAGGGTAATAATAGTAATTATGGGCTAACAGTTATACAATTGAGAAATTACTGTATTGGAGATCTTTTGCTATTATATTATCCATATGTTCTCAAAAAAACCCCAAACAAACCAACTACAAAAAAGTCTCCCAAACAAAAACAGTCACTCCCCAAATTTTCAAACCTTGAATCTTACTTTTATAAAAAGATTTGTTTTCTTTCTAAAATAAAAAGTATCTAGATTCCTTGATGGAAAAGCAGCAGAGGATAAAAATTATTTCTATACATGATTACATCTTTCCCATTTGTTCCAATCACCATTCACAGTGCTAAAACACTTCAGTGAAGTCAAGAAATCAAAGTGACTTATCATATGCCAACATTACTCATTGCTCAGTAATAGATCTGAAAACTTGAGCTTTATTTTAAAACACCTTTTTTTTTGCTCCCAACAAATTCAGTAAAGGCTGCAGATATGCTTTCTTTGAAAACATAACTTWGAAAAAATATTTTTTTACTTTGAAGTCCTTGATTTCAGTCTCCACTCTTCTATTTTTCTCAAGTTGACAAATATGGAGGGAAAATAAAACATTTTCCCTCTGCTCAGCTGTAAGAAACAGATATAAAGTGTTCTCAGGTGAGAAGCTTTCTATTAAGTTTKCTTGTCTCCATAACGAACTAAATCAAATGCAACACAAGGGAGAGATCAGTCATAGTGCTGAAGGCCGGACTTTTGCTGAAACACCAACCAGCTGTTTGGCACTTCCTAGAGCAGTGATATTCCTGCAAGATAGTGAGTARTATGCTAATACATGACTAAGCATCTGTCCCTAGCATTTCCAGCTTAGCTCTCCGGGAAGGCATCCTGTTTCGTCATTCCGGATGACAACAGGAACTGCGGATGGTCTCTGTGYACTATCCCATTAGCAATATCTGAGGAAGACAACATCACAGCTAGAAACCAGTCAACACATCTCTAGGCTTTCCATGTCAGGTTGTTCATATCTCAAACCTGCTTTAAAGCTGACTGTAAAGCTATCCCAAGCTGCCATTTTGACCATATTCTGGTGGATGAGCCTCAGGACTCCAAGAACAGGCCCACCAATTCCATGCACAAGCTTTCACCCAGCATTTCCCAGTCCCATCCTTTCTTCCAAAGAGCGTAGTGGGCCACAGCACAAGCAAGAGCATGTGGGACCTAACATTCCCTGCATCCTCCCTCTCTCCCATTTCCCACCAAGATAGCTCTTAGTTACTCTTTTGGCACAATGAGAAGCGTTTGACAATATTTCAAACAAAACAGTTGGCATTACTTGTAAGATGAAAACAGAGGAAACTGGTTTTTGCCCACAGGACAATTAGGAAACAACTTTGAATTAAAGAACAAACACAGGCTGAACAGCAGTGCATGGAGCTGTGCTGTTCCTGTTATTAGCTGCTGTGGCAACAGGGAACTAGACACAAAAGGCTATAGCTGATCACATAACAATTAACTTACTAATTTTTCAGTAAATTGATCCTCCACATTGTGAACACAAAATTATCATGCTCACAACTTGTTACGAAAACTGTGGACAGAAAAACACTTAATGTGCTTTACGAAAGAGAAGTGCCTTCCTACATAAAACACAMACTCAGTGTGTCAAGTATCTTTTACAGCTGGGAAACACATGGGGAAAAAAAGCACAGAAATTATTTTAGTGCCTGCCAACTTCAGGAACAAAGCTGTCCAAAGACCTCCTCAGGTTTGATATGAGAATGCCTCTTAATTAGGGTACCAAGAAGAATTTAACTAGCACACCACTGGCTGAATAAAAAACATATCACATATAAAGGCCAATATTACATACTGCCACTGCAGGCAGTCATTGCCCACTGACATCAGTATCTGAAAAAATAAGTAACCCCTAAATTTTGCAGTCATGTGCACTATGCTAGATGATGTTGATACAGCTGAAGACAGATCCTGCCCAAGCACTCTTAATCACTCTTAAAACAAAAAAAAGTAAATAAACAAACAACCCAAAGCCCACAAACAAATAAACCCCATAAACAACAACAAAAACAACAAAAGAGACAGAAGAATTATAAGAAAAAAAGAATTGGCAAGGTAAGATGGTCATGATATTAACGGTATCACATGATATTAACTGTTACAGACATGTTCTACTCCACAAATAGATAATGCCAACATTTTAATAATAATAATAGCAACAATACTAGTAATATGTTTTCTGCCACAAGTAGAAAGTACATTCACAGAAAGCAGGTTTATGCCAGAAGCACAAAGTTAATCTACCGGAAAATGGAAATGCTTCACTGTTCAATATGACGAATTCACAGCACCTACTTCTGGCTAATGATGGATATCAAAAGTCAAACTTGAAAAACAAAATTGAATTCTGGCTTATTAAAAGGCCCAGAAACCTTTTACTGATAGAAGCAGAATCAGTATCATAGCCACAACCTGTTTATCTCTAGAAAAATTACACTTTTAGAAGATTGCACGGATGCCTCAAGTCTCGTACAGCAGAACTGGTAACTGCTGGGTATCTCAGATTTATAACTGGGTAAAGCAAAAACAAAGAGTCACTATTCTTACCTAGAATATTATTTCCACGTAACTAAAACAATCCAAATAAAACCACTGAAAGTTATGTACATCTAAAATAWATGTTTTTATTACTTACCAACTCCCATAAACTAATAGATCTTTTTCTTTATAATTGACTTGTCATGAGTATTCTACTTACATGAAGTACTCTAACAGCATAAAATAGAAGAAAATATCATGGAATCTCTAACCCCCAAAAAACCTCAAACCAGTAGCAGATTACAAGACTATATAACTAGATATCATTAAAGACACTCCTCAAAAGACTATCACATAAAATAAAGATGCAAACAACACATCCAAGCTAATGGAATTCTTTCTGCTGACTTTTATGGCATCTATATCTAATGCACAGGTTTTATTTTTTTATTAAACATGTTCTGTAGCAAACACGTACCTTTTGAACCCAATTCTCAACTTACCTCTAACATTTTTATTACAATTTTCACATAGAAATGAGAAATCCCCAATGACACTCGAAACACCGAAGGCAACAAAACTAATGCCACAAACAAAAGCATCCAGATGGACAAAATCTTGCCTTCTGCAAGGCCGTGGCCCTCTCTATTTTCTTCCATGTTTGCTCCTCCAAAATGCCAACCAGCTGCCTTTCTGAGAATATACGTTCATCTGTAGTGGAAAATGTAGCAAGATTCCAGAGACAGAGGCAAATAAAAATTGCACATTCTAAGAGCCAAAGCTGCCTCTAGGAGAAGGCTGTTGCTCACTGAAGACTGACACTAGTGATACTGTCAATGATAAGGTAATTTCTACCCCTTGTTCCGCCCTAGCTCCACCCACTTCCTTGTAATTGATAAGCATTTACTCACCAGGGGAGAAGAAAGAAAAAACRTGATAAGTAATAATATATGTTAGTTAATTAGATGCTGCCAATGGGGAAACTTGTCAATGTGACAACTAGTTTTCACAAGGTGTCCTGCCAATAAATTACAATACAGAACTAGGTAGGTGTGGTTTTCAGACTGCCTAAAATCTTCTCTTCTAAACCTTAATACACATGGCTCCAACTAACATTTGCACAAATTTGTGACTTATTTAGTCAGATTTTCTATTTCATGGTGAGATAACTGCCTTGTTTTGGTATTCAACCAAAGGAATGACACTAAAGCTTGAGGTGCAAGTCAGGCTTATTTTATTTTATTTTATTTTATTTTATTTTATTTTATTTTATTTTATTTTATTTTATTTTATTTTTAATAACGCATGTGAAATGAAGATGCAAGTTTCAGCTGGCAGGGATTGACAAGACAATAAATCCGCTCCCTTCACTACTCTATCAGAAATTAGCCAAAAAGCCTGTATTACAGGGTTACAAAATACACTGTGGTGAAGTAACAAGCCATCTATCTTTGCACCTATTTAACTACAGAATTGAAATGCAATAGATAACCCTGTTTCTCCTTCTAGCCTATCACATGTCAACAATTTAATTCAGTATTATTTAGGAAAGATCCAGCTCAGGCCCTTACAGCCCCCTCCCTCCTGCCTTTTTGTTTGCATCACAGMAGATACAAAGGTGACTAACTCTACCTCTAGAACCTCAGAGGAGCCCACCAGCCGCTCGTTTACAACCTTCTCACAGAACAGATCAACCACCCTTGGTGGAACGAGCTTCTTGGCATAACTTCCAAGACAGTGATGTGCCAGGCCACAAAAGATCTTCCCTTTGCACATGCTTACCTTGGCGTGTTTGTCTAAAGCTGGGGCTGTCCTTTTGAAATATCCCCATTCCCAAGTGCCACTGCTTGCTTCATGTTGTGGAGCAGCCTCGCTACGCACAAACCAGACGCCTTAGAGATGGAAGCACCCCCAAGATCCTCTGCAGAATGTGCACTCAACACTGCCCAGGCAGTAACAGAAACACAGCTTTCAGAGGGGCTGCAYCTCCTTGAAGTCCTCTCATTTACACCAAGCACCCAGGCACCAACACGCAGACTCCGGACACTCACAAGCCCACGTGAATCCACAGCATGCTTCTTGTGCCATAACGTGAGTCAAGTAGCTTTTGTATCTTCAGATTTGCTGCTGAATTACATCCCTCAGGTCTTTGCAATTCCACTGTAATCTTTTTCCACAATATAACTTTTCCTTTGTATCTACTCTACTACTACATTACTTCGTTTCTTTACCTTGTCTCCCACTGCTCTCCTCCTTCTGAGCCTTCTGTATCTTCTACAAAACCTCAGTGGTTGTTTTTTTTAATTGTTTCTGCCTTCCCAATGCTCTTTCTCTCAATGGCAGCCTCAAGTCCCACACTCTCTCATCACACTGCTGCTGCCAGGTACACCATTAACCACTATTTCTCTTTTTCTCACCTGCCCCACCAAAAAGGCTTCTCTAGAAACAATGCTCCTTTGTTTGTAAAACAGCTTTGCTCACCCGTTTSTGTTTAGCCACCATTCCTTATTCTCATTTCTGGTCTCTTCCTCAGTGGTTTGCCCAGCTAACACACGTTCCCTAGGGTGGCCTGTGGTGRAGAGCTGGAGGAGAGGGCGTTGATCCACCTGGCACAACACAGAGCCTCTGAATAGCTGCCATCAGCCTCGGCACAGGGGATCGGTATGCACTTTGTCTGAGTGCTAAAAACCTTGTGGGCGGGAGGGTGGAGGTAATTTCTGGGGCCTGATTTGAGGCAGGAAAGGTGGGCAAAATGAAGTATTGCAAGGAACAGGAAGACGTGGTGACTTGCTTGGTGGATGCCTCAGCAGTAACTTTAGGCACACAGAAGACAGATCATTTCTTAAAAGGATAGAAGGAAAGACAGACTTCCTTAGCCTGGGTAGGAGGAAGATGATATTTCCTCTMCTGGGTAAGGGAGAATTGTTTTTCATCCTGTGAAACCACATAAAGAAAGAATTTTGAAGAGTTGTGAGGAGCCTCTCTATTGAGGTGGTCAAACTATCCAGCCCAAAGATACTACAAGATCTGTAGGGCCAAGTCTCTTCTTACATTTATTCTTTGCTTTATCCACTTTGTATCTCCCGAAATAATGAAAACATTCCAGTGTTCTTACTACTCTGTTACCTTTAGTGTCATACCATTTGGAAAGACAAACAAACAAACATACAAACAAACAAACCCGCACCCCAACTATCCACATTGGGAATGACACCAAAATCAAGAAGAATTTATACATCTACCTATTAACAATATGGAATGTAAATTCTAATTCAGTGGAAAATTGTTCCAAAACGTGCTAAAGAACAAACTTGAGTACTGGAATTTGTCCAATCGTGAGCGAGGAGTTCAATCCTGGTTGAATTTCTGCCAAAAATGGCTGCCAAAGCTTCTAAAGCATCTTTCCGCTCTTGAGATCATGAGCACCAAAACAACTGAGACAYGGTGGTCTAAGCATATCTATGTCTTGACTCCAAAGCACTTGAGACTGCTATAGAAGTGAATATGGATTTGAATTTTATCTCTGCCCTGAATGAGGGTAACGCACTTGCTCATGATGTGAATAAGAAAGGAAAGTCTTTATTTTTCGGTCAGAAAGTTGGCATAGCTTTTTGCATCCCCATGACAGTAATGGGGGGGTTTTATTTTTGTTATTYCAAAAGAACCACGAAATGTATGTTTGTCAATGTGAATTAATATGCATCCAACACTAAGCTGAATAACTACAGTTTGTGATGGGGCTACAAATTTCCTCAGCACAACAATTTCTTTCAGAATTAGTTCTGCCATCCACTGACTAAACTGAGCTTCTCCATTCTTCTGCCTCTTTTGTCCCTCTTACCAATAGCCAGCTGCAATCATGTCTGTTTTGAAGCTGGGAGAGAGATGCTTTATCCAGAAGTGTGAGGGTATTGCAAATAATTCAAATAAACATGCAGCAACAGAATGTAGCACTCATTTGTAAGGTCCAGTAAAYAACAGCTGATAAATTTATACCAAACCACAAGCACTTCTTCATGATGAAGCATCCTGTACATAAGGAAAAGCCACCAGACAATGTGCAAAACTCTCTGTTCATTTGGAAGAATGAARACCAACTTAGAAGAAAGGGATGCTGGTGACACAGGAGGAATTCAAGAGCAAAGCTCYCTTTAATTTAACAAATCTCAAACTGATACCCACAAGCATATGAAATTAACTTGAAACAATTCCTGGTCTCCTAGGGAAATGAAAAGGAGATGGAATGRGTGTCAGCTGCCTACTCTAGGCTCTTGATCCCTTGAGGTCATTCTGCTAATTTCTTATTGCAAAACATTGCCTAATGCCTAAYTGCCAATTGTCGGAGGGAACCGGAATTACGACCCATTTATTTTTTCAGTGCAAGGAGAAGCAAACACAGCACTGACCTGTGCCTCTCTGTAGTGCCTCACATGGAAGGGTTAAATCAGGTATGAACAGCCTTTTCCTGCACAGCAGTGGTTATACAGCAGTCAGCTTTCAAGCAGATGCATACACACTGTGAAGAGATAAAAAAACGCAGCGGCATGTAACAGCTTTCAAGAAGTGCCACTGTGGTCCTGCCTTCCCTCTGATACAGGGCCTGTTGTGAACACAGACTGCAAATAACACCTGACATGGCCTTTAAGGAGAAGGAATCATGCAGTCACAGAAATTTTGGGAACCACTCTTTCCAGGTATGCTTCCTTCCTATCCAATACTGACTATTCCAGTGACTCCAAGGGGATGCCATAGGGAGAGTTTGCAGCCTGCCCTTCTTGTGACGTCTTTCTTATCAGGCTACCAGAACATCACATGTTCCCAGCAGATACTGCTCCAGAGGAGCACTGGCACATCAGCTTCAGCCAGGTGGTGCTCCAGATGTTGAAGTAATACATTCCCTAAGGGTTAACAAAGAGATATTTCTACCTGAGGCAAATGATAATGACCATGACTGTCAATCAAGGTCAACCTTCCATCACTTTTTTACAGTAAATATATAGTGTATGTTGTTTACCTGTTTGGAGTTGCAACGTGGTCAAAAGCTGCTTGCATCCAGAAGTACAGAAATATACCCTAGCATTGCCATTAAGCACGTGAAGGTGTTACTATTGCTAAAATTGTTCTTCTGACTCCAGTTGTAGGGCTCCCTGGTATTTCTCTGTGAGTGTTCCCACGCTACAAGGCAGACAGATCTACTTAGAAAAGCCTTGTAAGTCAATGGGACAGAGTCAAGACATCAAACCTGGGCTGATTTCCCAGCATCACTTAACATCCAGGGGTACCAGGGTTATGGTTTGCAGTCTTTCAAACAGGACTGACCAGAGCAGTCTGCACTCTGTAATTCTGATGTGTGTGCTTAGAAAGAAAACTACTAAGAACATCTCTTTTTCAATTAAACTTTAACCAGCTATAACAACAACAACAAGAAGCAGCCTTTTTTAGTTTTGCTTGTGTCTTCTCAATGTTTCAACCTCACATTTATCAAATTCCTTACCTGATTGCTACTCAAGGGTGAAATAATCTCTGGTAGTTTTGTTTTGATATTTATCAAGACTGAGGCTCATGCTTTAGTTATGGAAAATCCTCCTAAAGGCCAGAATAACCCTAGAGATCACCAACTGCATGGTAAGCAGTGTCAGGTGCAATATTTGTTTATGGAAACCAGACTGTCTTCATGCACTGAAGTGCAAATATGTAGTCCTCTGCAGTTTCACTGTAACTGATCTATGTCTGCTGCTCCTTAGGTCTGTGCAGATCTCATCTATGCCACTAAACAGGTGTGTGTTTATATCTGACCACTGTAAGATCATGCTTATCTGCTTTATCTTTGGCCATCAACAGATGAAGTAAGAAAACACTGAAGAAGTCTATTTAACTACTGTATCACTCACTAGGATGACTGTAACACATTTAATGCTTTCTGACCGCAGAAGCATTATTGTTTCCACACAAGATAAATTCAACAATTACAGAAAGTTATTTATTTTATCCCCCAGCTTACAACAGGCTTGAGTCTTTGTATCACAAAAGAGGGAATTCCACTACGTGTTCTGATTACATTTGTTTGCCTCACCAATGTCTAAATACCCACACATGTGTAGGCAGCTCATGACTGTCAATATGTATCTCATATATTGTCCATATAAATCTTGTATATGGTTTGTGTATCATCGACACTGAATGCAATAAATTAATTTGTCAATGCCCAACATCTATTGCATTGATTAAATGCATACAATTTTCTCCCAGCTCTGGCTTAGGAGTGACTGAAAGCACAGCATAGTGTCCTTTGGGACAATTCCTGAAAGATGTCAGCACTCATGTCCACCTTCATCATTTTCTCCACAAACAGCTGTGGAAGCTGGTCATATCCACCAGTTCTTGTTGCCTCCACCAGGTTGCTACCTGGTCCATAATGGAACCATTTGTTGCAATGCATCCCTTCAGCTGTGTTGTACTTGCTTACCCATTTGTTTAATACCACATGGCCTGCATCACAAGAAATGCATGCTAGCTCTTTCCCTTTAACCTTGTCCATCATTCTGTATCCTCCAGAGACTTGTCATCCCCTTATTCAGAGATCTAGATCATTTATGAGAGTGTTGAGAAATAAAAGTCTTAGCTGGTCCCTCTCTCCACTCTAACTACAGCTAAGAACCACAACAATTTTCCATTCTAAACACTGGCATAATTCACATATATTTTAAATAATACTTAAAGAATTTTATTTAAATGTAAATATGCCAGAACTAAACATTCTCCTCTAAATCTTATCAACAAGTTTTAAGTGAAAAGAAATTGCACTGAAAACATTAATTTTTTATGCAACCTAAAAAAACATATGTGATACCTAAAAAGCATGGAAATACCTCTTTAAAGACCACAGGATCATACATTCTATTTCAAGAGTTGGGAAATTAGTGCCTAAGGCTAAGAATGTGCTTACCTATAGTCCTAGTGAGGGATGAAATCAAACATTTGCTCTCCTCAAGTGGAGGRGTAAAACTCCTCTGGCCTTTAGACCAGATCTCTGATTGCATTTCAAAGGATGTTGTTACTTTTAACTCTCCCTCCCTGAAATTGTTTTCTAGAGCTTTCTTCTGGCTGATACATCAGGAACACCTGCTAGAATGGGAAAAAAAATACATTACTACAAATATTAAAAGGAAGCAAAATGTGACAACCGAAAAAATATGAAACATACATTCTGCAAACTCAGTCTATATCTGAGGAAGAAATGGCACAATTTACTGTTGTCAGATCATTGTTTAACATTATAATTTTATTACTTCCTTATCACAGTTTATTAGGTTATTAACTCAGAAGATTCTCCCCACGATCCTAAACAGCACAGTGCACCTCCAGACATACTCACAGCTGCATGTCCTGTTTCGAAAGGCACAGCCTTGTTATGGACAGGAGCTCAGCCAGGGCCATGCCTTTTCATRTTGCAGGCTGGCATGACACAATCCTCCCACTCCGGAGATGGGAGCACAGCTCGCTCTGCCCACACTCCCAGTGGGATGATGYGGGCCAGGCAGCTTGGTTTAAATGCCGATGTTTTGATGAAAGCATCCAACTAAAGCTCGTAGTGCAGCTCAACGAGGCACTTTCATGAGAACAGATGCTGCCTTTCGGCCCAAAGCTTGCAGGCAGAGGACTGGGAGCAACGGCTGGGGACAGGACACCTGTCCTTACCCTCAGGACAAACCCTTGACCTGCCCCTAAATTCTGCATTCTTTGTGTCCACTATCAGTGGTACATCCTTCTTCCCAAGCTTTGTTAGCCTCTCCCTGGATGAGACCATTGAAACATCTCCAACCCGAAACCTTAACAAGGCAATTCTACCAACAAGTGCTTTGTCTTTCTAACACCTGGACAGCACTCAGAGTTTGCCTTGTTAGCTGCTATTTTATAGTCTTAAGCTGCACCTGGGGAGGTTTATGTTGAACATTAGGAAGTATTTCTTCACAAAAATGGTGATTAGAGATTGGAATGGGATGTCCAGGGAGGTGGTGGAGTCACTGTCCCCAAAGTGTTTAAGGAAAGACTGGACGTGGCACTCAGTGCCATGGTCTGGTTAACAYGGTGGTGTTCGGTCATGGGTTGGACTCGATGATCTCAGAGGTCTTTTCCAACCTAATCGATTCTGTGACCTGTTTCACGGATTAAACCACCTTTCTGGTTGATTAGGCTTGAAAGCAGACAAAGGTCACACATCAGARAACACCCTTTCTGGAGAGAATTTTTTCCATATTCCACATTTGGCAGCCGAGGAGAGAGCCGGGCTCCGGCGTCCGCCGGGCCGCGCTGCCKGCGGGCCGGGATGTGCGGGCCCCGGCCCGGGCGCGGCGCTGCCGCCGGCGGCCGCTGGGGGCTCCCGCCCGCCCGCGGCCCGTCCCGCCATTGCCGGGCATGGAGGGCGAGAGCACCTCGGCCCTGCTCTCCGGCTTCGTGTTCGGCGCCCTCGCCTTCCAGCACCTCAGCACCGACTCGGACACGGTGGGTGCCGCGGGGGGGCCGGGCGGGCTGTGGGGAGCGGAGGGAGGGCCGGGCCGCCCCCGCCGCGGCCGCGCCGCCGCCGGGCCTCCCCCTGCCCGGCCCCGCCGGCAGAGCGCCCGGGCTGGGACTCTGCCGCCCCGCCGCGCCCGGGGCTCGCTTTGTRTGCGAGCGGCGGAAAAACGCGGGCGTCTCGAGTTCAAACGAGCCAGCGAGCGGCGGCTGCAGCGCCGTGTCCGCCCGGCACCGAGCGCGGCGCTGGCCAGGCCGCCTGGCCCGAGCCTGGGCGGGAAGCACCCGCACGGCCGCGGGCTGCTCGCTGCTCAGTGAACGCGGCAGCCACGGGGAACCGCTCAGGACACAGCACTGCTTGGCTGGAGACCTTTTCGTAACTGCGGGCTAGTGATGAAAAACGAGTGAGAACCTACTCTGCTAAAAAAAAAAAAAAAAAAAGAGAGAGAAAAAGTTCATTTCGACAGCATTCTTTCTCTCCTGAAGACAGCATTTAGAGGGAAAATCATCACAGAATATCCTGAGTTGGAAGCGACCCACAAGGATCATAGAACCCAACTTCTGGCCCTGCACAGGACACCCCAAGAATCGCACCATGTGCCTGAGCATTGTCCAAACACTCCTCGAACTYTGTCAGGCTTGGTGCTGTGACCACTGCCCTGGGGAGCCTGCTCCAGTGCCCAACCACCCTCTGGGGGAAGAACCTTTTCCTGACACCCAACCTAAACCTCCCCCAACTCAGCTACATGCCGTTCTCTCGGGCCCAGTCACAGGTCGACAAAAGGAGGAGAGCAGTGTCTGTCACTCCACTTCTCCTCTTGCGGCAGTTGTAGACCGCAATCTTCTCCCCTCRACCTTCTCTTCTCTTCTCCAGCCTGAACAAGCCAAGTGACCTCAGCCATGCCTGGTATGGCTTCTTCCCCTCTAGACCCTTCACCATCTTTGCAGCCCTCCTTTGGACACTCTCTAACGGCTTTGTATTTTTCTTACATTGTGGCACCCAAAAATGCACACAGGACTGGGGGTGAGGCCACGCCAGCGCAGAGTAGAGCAGGAGTGTCGGTTCAGCGCTACTGTTAATGTGAATTTTTTTTTCCTCTTCCCCTTTACAGGAAGGTTTTCTCCTTGGAGATGTGAAAGGTGAAGCCAAGAACAGCATTACAGACTCACAAATGGATGATGTTGAAGTTGTTTATACAATCGGTTAGTGTGCCCACATTTTTAATACACTACTTGGTTTCAGTCAATAAATGACTGCTTTCAGTTTTGAGGGACAGCAGTCAAAACCYTACAGCAATATCAAAGCCGCAGGATCCTGGGGTCCACCCTGATGTAAAAAAACCCAAACCAAACCACACGGAAGGGTTATTTTGTAACACTTTAACTGCTAAAAAATTTTACAATTTTACTGCAGAAAATACAGTAATTTAAAAGCAACAATAGTTCTTAGTTCCTTGAATAGCTACTCTTTCCAAATATCTTGTTACAGTAAACCTAGTTTAGGGTTTAGACTCCTTGTCTTGGCTACATCAAAAACTCTCCTCAACTACAGTTGCCCTGGAAAAACTTGGTCTATTTCAGTGATGTGAACTGTAATGTATTAGCACCTATTACCTCACTTGGAGCTTATAAAATACTCTGGGTGAAGGCTGCAAACAAAAAGTTTATTAATTTCATGAAGCAGATGCCAGGTGTACTTTGTATTTTTCTTTATCATCTTKATGCAATTGGAGTGGATGTGCATTGAGTAACTCAAGGGAAATCTTTCATACTACATAATACTCCTGGGCTCAATAGAAGGGAGAGAAAAATACAGTGCCCAACTTGATTTTTCAGTTGACAAAATACAAGAATTTTTTAAAAATACAGTTGACGTAAGTGGCTCCCTTTACATTCAAAAAAATAATTAGAATATATTCTAAAAATATTTACCTTCYTCACCTTATTTAATTAGATGTTAATGCATTTAATTTTAAGAAATTATATAGAATTATTTATTAGTCCTTCTACAAGTTTAATGCTGATCATAGCACACAGAAGAATATAAGTCTTGAACTGATGAACCCAGAGTAATATTACTTTCTCTTTCCAGATATACAGAAGCATATTCCATGCTACCAGTTGTTCAGGTAAGAATCTTAAGTAACCAGATATGAAAAAATTAAAATTAACCCTAACTTGAACTCTTCAAGAGTTACACTTGTATTGCTTGAGAAAATCACCCAGCTGTAACTATAGCAGCCATATCAACCTCTTGAAATAACAGATGCAAAATACCTTGTGTTATTTCTATTTTGGTTTTTTATGTCTTTTTTTTTGGTGTTTRTCTATGCATATAGAAATAAAGATATGGCATACTGCACCTTCTGGTGAGCTATGRTGCCATATAAATTACAGAACAATGTCAACACACTGAAAACAAGCATTCCATACATTCTAGCCCCTCACCCCCAATAGTATTAATAAAAAATTTTTTAAAAAAACAAGATGATTGCAAGCATGCTGGAGTTACTTCTACAGTACAATTTCTTCCCCTGTAATTGTTCTAATTTTCTTCTAGCTTTTACAATTCTGCAGGAGAACTGAATGAACTTGCCCTGAAGAAAATACTATCAGGCTGCAAGAAGGTATTTTATTTTCAAATCTAAATTGTACTGAGAAGCTCCCTCAAAATTTTGGAGGCTGTTTTGGATATCTCTTGCATTAAGCTTTTTTTCTTTTCTCGTTTTAAATCCTTTATCGTCCCTCCTGCTGCTGGTCAAGACAGCTACATCCTTTTCCCCCTTACAAAAACAGTTTAGCTTATCTTAGGGTTTCCCTACATATATGTCACAATGTTATTTTTAATTATTAATTCCTCAAGTGAACACTTCAAATATCCCAAAGGAATACCAATTACAAATTTCCACCTCAAGACCAGTTGAGGTCAGCTCACAAGTAGTTAAGGACCACTTGATCAAAATACTTTGTTCTGTGGAAAAGACTAACTTTTACAAGGGGAAAGTAGAAACTAAAAAGAAAGAAACAAAAGAAAACAACGTTTGCAGAGTTTCAGCTTGAACACAAGCTCAGAAACAGGCCAATTCAACTCATGGTTTTGAAGGAAAGAAGATGCCATACTGGAATTAGGCTTAAAAGATTTAAGGGTTTCGACTGCTTGAATACATACATATTAGCAAACAATTCAGACTTGTGACTTTGTACTGAATCAAACTTGTTTCAGTGTGACACACAAGGACAGCATAATTCAACAGTAATTGTGAATTTTCTTCTGCCTGCAGAGTGTAATAGGATGGTACAAATTCAGACGTAACACAGACCAGACCATGACATTCCGGGAAAGGCTTCTTCATAAGAACTTGCAGTCACACCTATCAAATCAGGGTCTTGTATTCCTTCTATTAACCTCTAGTGTGATGACAGAAAGTTGTTCTACTTACAGATTGGAACATGCCTTACATCGGCCACAGGAAGGGTAATTGGTTTGTTTTCTACAGCATGTGCTAAAACCTGAAAGTTTCTCTACTTGTTGCAACTGAGCCAGTAACACTGTTTATTTTACCTTTGAAACTTAAACTTTAACTAAGACTACTCCTTATGTTGCCAGAGCCCAGTTGAAGGTTTATCCTGAAAKTCTGTTCTGGGATTACCCTTTGTATCTGTAGTGCCAGCATCAGCCAACAGACACTGTCAGTTTATTTACACACAAGCTGCTCTTGATCAAATTGTTTTGTGTACAGGACTTCAACCATACATGGTGCTCATTAAAATATTTAAATTTGTGTTAACTTTATCTTCAGAGACATCCTGCCCACAGGCTAGGCTTAACAAGCAAGTATTGCATTACTGTGTGTCAGACTCAGAAATGGAGGAAAAAATATGGGCATTGCTCACCATCTGGTTGCTCTTGGAGTTTGCCTTTAGCCTCATCTATGTGTGATGCAACATATTTAGCAAGGACTAACTACACTGTCAACCTCCCTCTGGGATCCTTAATGGTCAAGAACCTTTAACTATCAAAGAGAGACCTTTGGATGTTAATAGATCRTGTTTTCATACTTCTGCTTTTTAAGTCTTTTCCAGAAAGTCCCTTTGGTGGTTACCAACTTGGGCATGGCAGAACAGCAAGGTTACAGAACAGTGTCTGGTTCCTGTGTATCTTCTGGTTTTGTGAGAGCAGTGAGACAACACAGGTGCAGTATATGCCATGTTTACTGATAGCTGTAGCTTCCCATTACTGCAACTACACTTASCTTTCTATAAAAGCATCTAAATGCTTTTGCAAATGCTACAGCCATACCTTGCTCACTAGTTGACCTGTTTTCTGCAATTATTTACCATTCCAGCATACTTGGAAATTAGTTCAGTCCCATACTTTGCCAGGAGCTGTCTGTCTCAACATAGGCACCTGGCATTGAAGCTCAAAATGCTTCCTTATTCATTAAAGCTCCTACTAAGTAAGCACTGGGATAACATAACTGACTTGCAATTACGCAGTTATATCCTTGGTCCACAGGTCTGAATTCTTTCATGAAGATGGGTCCTTACAAGAGGTTCATAAGATAAATGAGATGTATGCCACCTTGCAAGAGGAACTGAAGGTAAGCCAGGCATACCTGCCTCACCTTCAGCAGTTCTACAAAACCAAGGCAAGCAAAGGGTACAACATCTCGCACTGCATGAGARACAAAGCCATGTCTTGGAAGGCCATATTGAAAGACCAGGGAGTTTCATTTAGAATCAGGAGCTGCACACTRTGTTGTCAAAGTTGTAGACTTAAGTTCCCATTTGATTCAAATCCACTAATAAATTCTCACAAGAGACTATTTTGAAGGAGTACTATTATTTGTAGTTTGTTAGATCTCCTTTGCTTAGATGGGAGCAAATAAAACATCTTGCACCTCATCCAACACAAAGTGTAAGTTATCTGTCAAATCCAGCTCAAGCTCATTACTTAAGCTTTTTACTACTTTGTGTCCAACTTAATCATGAGTACCTTTAAGGATTTTGCAACAAGGTAAGAGTCAGCTTCTGTGAATACTGTTAAAATKATCACATGCTCCTCTTCTTGCAGAAAATATGCTTTACAGTAGAAGTCAGTGAACGATCTGTAGAGAAACTCTTAGCAGAGGTGAGCCAATTAAAAGAAGAAATAAAGAGGAAAAAGCAACAGAAATGTTCAGGTAAGTTAACCAAATGTAAYGTGAGTCTTGCACTTCCAAAGCTGACACAAGCGGCAGAAAACAWTTCTGAACTTGAGGCAGCCTAAACAGTAGTGGTAGGAGTGTGTAAGAGGTTCTGCARCTCCAACTTTGTTTTTTTCCACAGGAAAGAGAGACAGAGACCACCCAGGAGAGCCAAAGGAGAATGTTCTCCTTTGTCAGGCACTGCAAACATTTTTCCCCAATTCTGGACTTCAGACATGTATTGTTTCCTTCAAAGGCCAACAGATATCCAAAAACTGTTGTAACACAGACCATCATATTAATGTCATGGACAAACTGACTCTTATGGTAGAGGAAAGAGACTTCACTGAAGCCGAAACAAGGCATCTAATCAAGCGTAAAGTCAGAGGGACCACAACASTATCAAAGTCATTCAAGAAATCCAGATCGTTGCAGCTTCACCAAGAATCATTTCAAGACCAAGAGGACAGTGACCAGGAAAGGAAGCTTACACTGAGTAGCACCGAAACAGATGAGGACGTGTTTGAAAAAAATAGAGATGCAAATGAATACCCACACTCTCCTACTTTCTGATCTGTCAGATGACTTCAAACCAAAAGCCACTGCCAATGTATTCCAGTGATGTATCAATTCATAGCACTGCAGGGATGTATAGAACAGTGCAGTTTTGCAGGCTGGGTTTTTTTCCCAGTGCATGAATCCTGTTCAGCATAAAGACAAGTCCAAGATGACATTCCCTCATTTTGCCTTCCAGAGTTCCATCTGTATTCTCTCTCTCAGGGTTTAAAGACTATGCTAGCAGGATGCTATCAGTCAGAYAAGCATGTCACATACTGCCTCAAAGTGATACAACTTCAAGCTGCTGTTGAAGAAGCAGTACTACCCTTGCTTCAGCAGAAGCTGATGCAGGAAGCATCAAATGAACACAGACAACTTAASAGAATTAGCTGTCTACATGAACTGCCACAATTTAAATACTTTAATTTACCCTTGGGAAACCAGTACTTGTTTATTTCCCCATTTTACAATCCAGCAAGGGAAAAAACAGCCAGCTGAACTTTATCAAGACCTGTGAGCAGAGAAAGGGGTCCATATAGCTGCCAGTTTCTATTACTGTTTTAATCTTTCCTACTTCCTTCAGACAATAAATTTTAGAGACTTCATAAAAAAAACCAATAAAAAACTGACATCCACCCCTTAGTCAATCACATATTATGCTAGAAAACCACATTTCCAGTAAACAAGTGTATAAACATGAAACAGTTTTATTGTTTATTTCTTCACAGTATATTATTCTGGATACTTGATATTACATAGCTTGGGGTCTGTGAGGAATTGTGGGTTCTTAAACATAACAGGCATAAATCCTGTAAAAAGATAAGATGGAGGTGTTCTTAATAYAAAAGTAGGCTTGAGTTAGAAACCTCAAAAGCATAATTATACTTACCAAATACATGAGCTCTTTTAATGGCTTTTGTAACTTCCTTCTGCTTCTTGTTGCACAAGCCTAAAGAGAGGAATTATTTTCAACACTAAGCAAGCCATTAGTCTAAAGGGTGAAAGGGATATTACTGACAATTCCCTCTAGCTTTGTCTAAGTCTTCCTAGGAAACTGCATGTGTTCAATACAAAATGCACATAATTATGGGATATTTTAATTCCTTTATGCAGGCTACTAACTCAGGGGAAYGCTATTACAAAATGTATAGAGTTGGGAATAGTTGCTTTTGGAAAGACTGCTGATGCACAGTTATTTAGACTCACAAGAACATTATTATTAACCAGTAAATTATTTAATTTAATACTCCACATACCTGTGATATGTCTGCCATAAATGGAGCCAGTATACGGAGAAATAAACTGGGAAAGAAGCTATTTAAAATTAAGAAAATCAAAGTCAGTTTAAGAACTTTTTTTTTAGAGCTTTATGTCACTACTTGCACTTTATTTTTCATTTTTTCATTTGTTTTTACAAAACTCAGTTCTACCTGAAGAAAAAGCGTAGCTTGGAACTAGACAGTATTTTCTACGGAATAACATTTAAGTTATGTGGCAGCAGAATTGTAACCAAGGACTCTATTTGTTAAACAACAAAGTTGTCACAGTGACACATAGAAATAG
This sequence comes from Amblyornis subalaris, assembly GCA_018881555.1. Lineage (NCBI taxonomy): Eukaryota > Metazoa > Chordata > Aves > Passeriformes > Ptilonorhynchidae > Amblyornis > Amblyornis subalaris. Next base: position 6,713,699 of record JACAXG010000007.1, on the reverse strand, counting down.
TAGATCAAGCAGCTTATCACAACTACATTATTTGGCCCTTAATCTGCACACATCCTTGCTCTTAAGTTTTAAACTCCTACATATATGAATAGATTTTCTATTTTTTTTTATCCCCGTGGACTTCCTACACACACATTTAAAAACAGTAAACCAGTTACCTTCATCCAAGGACGRGAATTTTCAAACTCACCTGCACATTCTTATAGTCCACATTTATTCCACATAAGACACATTTCTTTGGAGGGTCTTTATAGGGATTCTCCATTTGTATGGGCTGAAATCAGAGAATTATTAACATCTGTAAGCTTCACAAGAAAATAGAGAGCATTTGTTACTTTTAATCCTTCGGACAATATATGCTTTAAAACCAATAGGTATTTAGTGCCCCACTGAAGTTTCCCAATAACTTTACTAACTCTGTCTTTCTAACACACTGATTAGTACCTAGCAACCTAAGAGACTTTTCACAGGTAGACTGGTTTTTATATTTTAGTAATAATGACAGTCTATTAAAGCATTCACTAAGATTGTGCTCACCCTTTTTACTTGGAAGTCAAAATCTACAGAAGCAGGTAGTAAGGTAGTGCTGTCTGATAAGTCACAAGAGTCTTTTTTGAAAATKATTTCAAAACTAATGGCCTGAGGGAGCTCCTGTGTGCTCACACACTTTCTAAAGAGAGATTCACAAATATCTCCCAAGGACTGAAAGCCTACTCAAGCTTCAGAATATATCCAGCACCAAATTCTTGCAAGATATGAAAGACAATATTTCATTTTTCAGAGAATCACAGAACCGTTAGGGTTGAAAGGGACCTYTGGGGATCATCCAGTCCAAACCCCTGCCAAGGTAGGGTCACCCGGAGCAGGTGACACAGGAATGGGTTCAAGTGGGTCTGGAATGTCTCCAGAGAGGGAGACTCCACGACCTCCCAGGGCAGCTGTTCCAGTGTTCTKYCACCTTCAGTGTAAAGAAATTCTTCCTCATGATGAGGTAAAACTTCTTTTGTTTTAGTTTATGGCCATTGCTCCTTGTCCTGTCACTGGGCACCACTGAAAAGAGTCTGGCACCATACTCCTAGCACCCGCCTTGGAGATATTTATACGCATTTGCAGACATAGGTAAAACTTGGGCAGAGAATGAGTATTTTTAAGAGTTTTTGCTGGTGACAAACAACACATTTTTATGATGTAAAAACAAACCTAGTGCACTCCCTTAAGTCTCTTTCTCAGCTATATACCGCAAAACAGTTGGAGCCGCCAAAGCGTTTCCTCCACATCCGAGTTACTGTGCCGGCAGGTTTCAGGACTACAGTCAAGATATCGGAATACAGATCAACGGTGCCTTAACTCTCCGGCACTGCTGACCTCCCTCGGCGCCGMGCTCGCTACTTGGGATTCAGGTTTCTGAAGAGCCCGAGCTACACAGCGACCAGAGCAAAGCGTTTACAGCCACCCCGCCGCCTTGCGGAGGGGGGGGGCAGCGGGACAGCAGTCGGGGCAGGTCGCGGAAGCCTCACCTGGTCCGAGCGCTCGGGCTGCCCCTCGTGCACCAGGCGGCGCGGCCGCGCCCACAGCGCCGCTGCAAGAGAGAGCGACAGGGTTAGCGGCGGGGCGGCGGAACAGCCCGGACACGCGAGCACCCCCCACGGCGGAGGGGGAGAAGCGGGAGGGACGCACCGGGAACCAAGCGCCGCCACGGTCCCCGCGCTTCCACGGCCCTCGCCGCCATGACACCCGCCCGGCGCCCCGCCACTTCCGGCCGGGCGTCACTGCCGCCGACCCTCGCGCCCGGGCCGTGCCGCTCGCTGGCCAATGGCGACGCGGCCTGYCCCGCTGTGGGCAGGCGATTGGTCGCAGCCCAGTCACGTGCCTCCCCCGGCGGGTTGTTGCCGGAAGTGCCCGCTCCTGTCATGGGGGTCGCTATTCCCTCGGGCGTCTCGGCGCCCTCTCGCCGTGTCCCGCCGCCGCCGTGACGGCCCCGCGCCGCCTCCGCGCYGCCTCCGCGCTGCCTCCGCGCAGCCCCGGCCATGGCGGAGCCCGGGCTCGTGGTGCGGAGGAAGAGCCGCTCCAGCTCTGAGCGCAAGCGGAGCCGAGCCCCGGCGCAACCCAGCGCCGCCAGCTCGCCGGTGGCTCGCAAGAGAACGAGCTCTGGTGGCGAGAAGCCCCCGGTGGAGGCCATGGTACGGGATGGCGGGATCCTGGGGCTAGTGGCGAGGCGGGGGAGCTCGATCTGGGAAGGTGGCGTGTGTCGGGAAGGGCCGTGCTTTGTATGAGAGGGGATGATGCCGTTTTTCTTTACCTTTAAAAAAATTGATCTCTATCAACTCTCGGCGCAGGCATCCTGCCTACTTGTAGGGTGGGCTCCATTGAGTCAAGGCATGTATTCYTGTAGAACTCAAGCTGGGTTTTCCTCACAGGCAGCATCAGACAAAACGCTTTTRTGTTAAGTGGGGGAAGACTTGGGTGACTTCATCTGATGTGTGTGCTCCACGAGCTGTTCTGCCTTCTGTGGTGTTGCTKCAGGGTATTAATAATACCTGCTTTGTTTTTACAGTGTGGTAATGATAGTGAAGAGGATATGTTTGGTGACTATGACAGCTTTTATGGAAACGATTCATTGCTGGCTCAAGTGGATGATATCGAACACAAATACCTGCAGGATAAAAATATGGATGTGAAAGCAGCTGGAGAAATCGTACTTGGGAATCTTCAGTCAGGAATTCACCAGAAAAATCAAGATAACTTTTCTGCTTCAGAAAGTGTGGTTGTCCTTAAAGCTGACAGAGAGGGTGATTGCCAAGTGCATGACAGGGACCTGGTTGATGGCAATCAAGACCTAACCGAGTCTATTTTAGATGACTTACCATCGTCACAACTTTTGTATTTTGAAAAAATGGATGAATTTTCTTCTGCTTCTGAAACACCTCCAGTCTCAAAAGGGAGGGGTGAACATGTGAATTCTTCCTCAGACAAAATCAGKGGCTCATCATCTTTTTATGCTGGTGCTGAACACAAGAACAGATCTAGTGACTCTTCCTCRCACTCTAAGAGTGTTTTATTTAAAACTGAGAGTCTTAAAGACCACCTGAAAAGTGCTATGACTGGAAATGCCAAAGCCCAGACTCTGCAGGTCTCTAAGACCAAGCAGCTTAAAGAAGCTATTTTATCTGAAGAGATTTTTGTGGCTAGGAAAACTATTGAATCTTCTTCTGTTGATATAGGCCCTTTTTATGGATTACCCAGCAAGGTTAAAGATTTATTCCGCCAACTTCGAGGGATTGAAACACTTTATGGTAGTGTAACTATTGGTCTGTTGGAAAAAAAAATGCTAGTGGAGTGTTATCTGTTTCACCCATTATACTGTAAAAATGTTTAAGGTAATGCTTAAAGTAAACCGTGTTGGAAAGTAGTTGTTCTGTTTTAGAAAGTGGCTGGTTTGGTGGTTTAGCTGGGTGGAAAAAGTTCATCTGGCTTATAGAATACTTTGGAAGTCTCCACCACCAAAGACTTTTAGTGATTCATTGGGGGAAAGCTCTCAAACACKGGGCTTAAAGTATTCTCTATGAAACATACGCGTTTGGATATCAACTAACATACCCCTGGGGTTGCTGATAGCTCCTTTTTCATTTTGCAGAGTGGCAGCATGATTGCTTAATGTTAGAATCTCTACAGCACAGAAAGAACTTGATATACTCATTGCCAACCAGTGGAGGAAAAACACTTGTAGCTGAAATAATAATTCTCCAAGAATTACTCTGCAGGCAGAAGGATGTTCTGATGATCCTGCCATATGTTGCCATTGTCCAAGAGAAGGTGTGTGGATACCGTGTTTCTGATAGTGCTTTGTTCGATACATATCTTTTATGGTACGCTTTTTTACTGGATAATCTGGCTGATTTTCGGCAAGTTCCATGATTTTTATGGATATACAGCGGGAAGTGAGCGACCTCTCCTAAATGCTGTGCTGAGRGTCGGTAATTTTGTAATGGAACAGACGTAAATCATGAGGTGAAGATGTGGAGTTATAAAGTCAAGGGTGCTGAATTGAATTTGAAATAACGGCTTTTTGTGATGTTCTGTTTAGTTCTGCAGTCTAAGAGTTGAGCTGCCCAACTTGCTAAAGAAATGGCCTGGATACAAAAACTAACATTTTTTGGTATGAAGGGAAAGTTTATTTTAGAGAACAGATGTAACCCAACTTGATGAAATGTGTAGATACTTCACATTTGCAGCTGGAATAGATTGTCTTAGCTAATATGTTTTCACTAATTGGAGCAGTTGATTGTGGTGTGGATTGGTTTTATGTACATTGAGTTCTTGAGGCAGCTCTGAAATCCAAAATGAGCATGAGTTTGTTCTCTAATTGATTTTCCTTTACAGGTTAGGGATTTATCAAGTTTTGGGATAGAATTGGGTTTCCTGGTTGAAGAATATGCAGGAAGTAAAGGAAGATTTCCACCAATCAAAAGGAGAATTAAAAAATCTCTTTATATTGCTACTATAGAAAAAGGACATGCTCTGGTGAACTCCTTAATCGAAACAGAAAGAATTGATGACCTCGGCCTGGTTGTGGTAGATGAGGTAGGCCACAAGATATACTCAGATTTATCAGGTCCAAGTATTTTAGATTTCTAATACGCAAGTATTAGCAAGGAGCAGTTCTTTGCTTGCTTGGTTTTGCCTTGAGTGTTCATCATGAAATTACTGCTACTTTTCTGTGGTCCGAATTGGCACATAATTCTGTAATACTGAAAGTTATTTTTCTTTAAATGAAGCATTTATTGCTATATCAGAGTAATAGATTTTCTATTGAGAGATCTGCRGTGTTAGTGGTTGGTGGTGAATTCCTTCATAACTACTTGTCAGCTAGAAGTCTCTAACGGATTACAAAAAAATCATAAATAATTTTAATTGCATGAAATGTATTTTATGAAGCCCAGAACTTGACTCTTAGATATGAAACCGTGCAACTTTGTGTCTGGTATTAATAATGACCCAATGAAACATTGCAAAAAAAGAAGAATACTAAATAACATTTGGCTGTGAAAATTGCCACTTATTCTGCTTTTCAGTGGTGTGGCTGAGTTGTGCTACTAAGGGTTGATTGTGGGGTTGAATAACATGGATAGCATCTAACAGGGATGTTTAATTCATGGAATGCTTCGGRCTGACTGACCATACTTGATCACAGTAGCTTCTAAACAGAAGGCAGCTGAAGCAGTAACTTCTAGTTTTYCTGGAAGTTGGCTGCTAGAAATTTTTTTACTCTTAAGTGTTGCTTAAAACACATTTTGTTTAAAATTGCCTGAGACTGGTGAATACAAAGATCTCCACAGTGACTGTTTACTGTCAGGAGGTAACTGTTTGTGTCAGATGTGATCTAGTTAAGTGGAAGGTAAATCTTGTTGTCTACATTTGCTCTTGAGTCTGTTTTTCTGTGATGTTTAAATGAGGTTATACATCTAAAAAGAACTTAGCAGTCAGAATTTACAAGAGGGATATAATGAGGAAGTTCTACAAAGACAATTCTATAGGATTCACTTAGGTCTACATAATTTGGGTTTCTTTTAGAAATACTCCTAACTCAGTAATATCCTTGTGTTTTCTTTTTCCCTTCTGTGCGCAGCTGCATATGCTCGGTGAGGGAAGTCGCGGCGCAGTACTGGAAATCACTCTTGCAAAAATTCTTTACACCTGTAGTAAGTCATGGCTGCAGTTAATGTTATTAACATTTTGTAGTGATGGCATCTTTARAGAGACGTCATGCTTTTGCTTTCTGGATTTGTGGTGTTTTGGCTGCTTTTGAAAAACATGGCGTGGCTCCATGTGGTGACAGCATTTACTCATTTAAGCATTAATTGATCCTCTAATGACGGGCTGGGTGTTTTTAAAGCTTTTTTGATATTTCTCTGGGAGATCCTGAATGTTGTCAACTGTCTTTCATTTCTTTGTAGGCGCTCATTAGCATGCCAGTTAAATGCTCCTTTTTACATTTATGTCTCAGGTAGTATTTTGCAACTTAGTATTATTTCTTAGTTAGTGTTTCTTTAGTAGGGCGTTTTCTCTTCCAACCTGCTACTTTGGCATTTAAAAASACTAACAATGGAGAAGGAGGCTTTTCAATTAAATACTCAGTAGAAGTGTTAAAAATGGGTAACTTGACAATMAATTCATCTCCACTTCTGTTTTCCAGAAAACACACAAATCATTGGCATGAGTGCAACATTAAATAATGTGGGAGACCTGCAGAAGTTCCTGCAAGCAGAGTACTACACTAACAATTTTAGACCGGTCTGTATAGAGGGTACCATGAACTAGGGAAGAAGATATTTGCCTTTAAAATTACAGTAWATCTGTTTAGGATTGAATCACAGCTTTTGTGCTTAATTTCTTGGCGTGATATAATATAAGGCCTGGTATTGCTTGCAGTTGCTAACAGTATAATAAATAACACTATCCAGTTCTAAATGCACAAATGCAAGAACCTTTATACTGTCATGTTAGGTTATTTGTGTCATTTTAATAAACCAATTCCTAAATTACAGCTACTGTGGTAAATCGTTACAGTGATACAACTAGAATCTGTACTACCGGTGCTTAAATACTGTCAGGACAATGGTTTCTGAGTAGTTCATGGGATGCAATATTTGTCATTCTTCATTACGATTCGATGCTTTATCAAGGCAAATAATTAAAACAATTAACTTCTTTTAAAAATTCTCGAGTGTGTGCTTGTGTGCAAGTRTGTATATGAAATGTGATGCCTAGAAAGAAGCTGTCGCTGTTACACAGCTTTAGAGAAAACTTAGTAATTTAACTAAAGTTCCTCTTTGTGGYTTCTCTCTTGCTAGGTAGAATTAAAGGAATACATAAAGATAGGAGACACCATTTATGCAGTTGACAGCAAAACAGAAAATGGCTTCGCTTTTTCACGTCTCCTTAACTTCAAGGTGAAAACAAAGTGCTTGTAGTTTCTTTGAACCGTTGCCACAAAATGTATTCTTTTAAACTGATCTGTTTACAGACCTTTATAAAGAAGTAGGTTAGACATGATAGTTCATTTGTAGTACCCATGAGAAAGAAGTGGTAGGCTTTGGGAAGGAAAAAAGCCKTAATATACTGAATGCTTAGCTTGATTTTCATTTCTCTTTTACTCTACAAGGTAGAGGTTTCTTCAGTATTTTGACAGGTCAAGAGTAATGCATTTTGAGTATTCCAGGTACCCAGTGCTTTATGTTTGGGGGTAGATTTTGTCAGCAGTTGAGCACTCGTAGGCAATACTCGAAGAAGATATCTTTTTTGGATTTTGCCAGCTTCCTACCACCTTGTAGGGATTCAATTCAACCTTTACAAAGAAAAATATGTCTTATGGTAGGCTGCCAGTATCACAAGTAACAGCACTATGGTGTTGCTAAAAGAAAATGAAGTATTAAGGGAAAAAACAAAGAATTTGATTTGTACATTCATGTATCCCTCAGTTCAAGTTAGATGTGTTTAATAAACTCTTTCAAGTGAGGATTGGGAGAAAAGCTTATCCTACAACTTCTTGGAATTCTGTCACTTTAAATCCAAAGGGAGTATTCTAGTGATAGTTGAGAACAAGTATTGAATATTTAGGTTATGACTTAATTTCTAAGTTTTAATATTTGTCGATCTGTGTTTATTATAGTACTCTAGTAATCTGGAAAAAGCAGATCCTGACCACATCATTGCACTGGTTACTGAAGTTATTCCTAAATATTCCTGCTTAATCTTTTGTCCCACCAAAAAGAACTGTGAAAATGTGGCTTCAATGGTGTGCAAGTACCTCAAGAAGTAAGTTTCTGTCATTTTTTTTAATTATATGTGGAATAATTGCTTGCAATTTAGGATTTATCATCATCTAGTTTACAAGTGTCTTTTCCTGGTGGTTAGAAGTAAGTASTTTGAACATGGAACCTGTAAAGTTGCTAACTGCCTAAGTGATAGCAAACAGTGAAAGGCTTAGGAAACAAAGGCTTTAAAATACTTCTTACTTTATACCAAAACAGTTGAAAAAAATCATTGTCAGAGGACAAATACTGTGTCGATGGAGTGATACAGAGTTCCCAGGCAGGTGCAAAGGAGAGAGTTCTTTATTACAAAAACCAAGCCTTTTTAAGAAGTTAGCCCTTATCAGAATACATACCATTGAAACACAACAAACAATAATTCAACCAGTCACCATAAGCCACGAGGTGATTATGCGAAAGTTATGTAACTTGTTTTCTCTACTTCTRACTTAGCTGAGCTGGTTCCCAGAGGCCTTTTTACTTAGCCGAAGTAGCAGAAGTGAACCATGATTTTACAAGGGTAACAAGGCCTTCATTTTGCAAGGTTTTACCTATCTGCAACAAAATACTAAAGAAAAAAATGGAAAAGCATACTAAATTAATCTTTGTGTCCCTTCAGCACTGGTTTCTGCAAGCTTGGAAAACAAATGTTTTTCCCTGTAGCCTGGTATTTGGTCATGTATTTTACTAGTTAACTGAGTATCTCTGTTCCATACCCACTGCATGAAACCTAAACTGGGCTTCATTAATAAAGAAAAGAAAGTAAGATTTAAGTTTGGTTTCATTTAATTGTGATTTGATCAACTCAGAATGATCTAGCAAAGTTTAATTTTATGTAGAAATAAATTATATTAAAATAAACAACCCCCTCCCTTGCTATCAAAATGGAAACCGTTTTTAGATGCGCCTAGAATCTTCACTGCTGGCCTTATTTCCTTTCTCTGGATACCCAAACAGTCAGTATTTGATCCCTTCTGTACCTGTGCTTCCAAACAAGAAAAGAGTTCTATTGCAACTRAAGCAGTCTCCTCTGTATTGCTGTTTTAAAGTTGCTAGAAATAACTGTTTCTCCAACTTATAGGAATGGATGATGAACAGAAACAGACAGTAAGCATGTCTCTTGATTTTTATTTTTTTTTAGTTAATGATTGGTCAAAATCTAAAGAAATGCTTTTCCTCCTCCAAGAGAATTTAGAGCTCACAGGGAGAAAGAGAAAGAAGATCTCATCAAGAATCTAAAGAGTATTGGAAATGGAACTGTCTGTCCTGTTCTGAAGCAGACAATCCCTTTTGGTATTGCCTATCACCATAGTGGTCTTACAAATGATGAAAGAAAAAGCATAGAGGAAGCTTATTCTTCAGGTGTCCTGTGTCTGCTTGCTTGCACAGCCACTCTGGCTGCTGGAGTCAACCTGCCAGCTAGAAGGTTAGTAACCAAAACATATTTCACTTTTGCATTGATTTTTGCTTTGTCAAAAAAAATTGYTTTAACAAGTTGGAAATGTCAGTGCTATTTAAAGTGTGTTTCTGCTTTTAGCAGCAAACTGGAAGTATAAGGGGTTTTGTGTTCATCTTGGGACACAAGACTGTGAAGTTTTTATGTAGGAAATGTGAATCAGAGTACTGAGCAAGATCCTCAGAGTACATAACTGAAGAGCACTTACCTAAATGGATTAAGGAAATATTAATAAATTGAAGACATGCTTCAGTGTTTTTAGTAATGTTATTCAGGAGAATAGTGGTTTCTTTAGATACTGTCCTAAGAACAGTGTTTAAATTGTAAMACAATTTTTTTCTAAGGAGTTCCAGTTTGAGTATGTTTTAACAGAAAAATGTGTTGTCTTTTCATATACAAGTTCTGATGATAGGGCTGCTGTGCTCTTTGTGACCAAAGRCTGTTTGCTAAGAATCCATTTCTGTGTGCACATATCTTGGAATAACACTTCTGAGGGGAGGAAAAAATTCATACAGACAATCGTTGTCTTTGTAGCGTAACTAATGTATGGTCAGTGTTGCTTATGTTGTTCCATAGGGTTTATTTTATATCTCAGTGATTTTCATCTTAAACTCAGGCCTAAGAGTGCATGTAAAAACTAATTTCGAAGATTCTTCAAAACATGATAAACATGCCTTATCATTTAATAAACCTTAAACTGTTAAATGCTTTACAATTGATTTATCCATTTCTTCAAAGAGGTGCATTTGATTTTTATTAGTTACTAGGTAAGGGGCCCATATAAAGAATGAATTTGTTACATTTTATTGCTGCTTTAGTATTTTGAATATAAAGCATAACTTATTAAAGACTTCTTTGCAGGGTTATTCTCAGAGCTCCTTATGTTGCCAATGACTTCCTGAAGAAGAACCAGTATAAACAAATGATTGGCAGAGCTGGTCGAGCTGGCATTGACAGTGCTGGAGAAAGTATTCTCATAGTGCAAGAAAAAGACAAACACTTGGTAATTTTTACAAAGCTGTTGGTAATTTAAATTGTTGGGTTAAGATGGTGGAATAAACAGGAGGAGCTGAGCTGCCTAGCTTAACTTTTGTTCATTTCTTAAAGTTGTATTTGACTTATGTAATAATACCTTTAAACTACCTTTATGTGGTTTGTTTTCAGATGTGAACTGTAAACCTTAGGTGTTTACACTTTCTTTATAAGCTGAATCATGTCAGGTTGGGGGTTTTTTAAGTATAAAATTAATACATAAATATTTCCCCTGTACTAATAAATTTCCTGCTCTTTTTAGGTTCAGGATTTAGTTCACAGTCCTCTGGAGAATTGCTACAGCAATCTTCTGCTGGAGTTGACCAAGGGAATGCAGAGCCTGTTGTTATCTCTGGTTGGACTGAAGGTATCAGTTAACTCTTCTCTGTGAGTAACTCAAGTGCTTGGAAATGCCAAGGAAACGTTGATTCTGTAGAAGATGACAGACTGTTTAAACACTTGGGCTTGCAAGTTCAGAACACCTTTTAGTCAAACAAGGACAAAGATTTGATTAGTCTTTTTATTTAACTCAGTTATTAACTAATCACATCACACAACAACTACCTTATGTGTAAAAGCAAAAATTACATCTACCTTATTGTACAATATTAATATTTCTATTTCTGATACTTGATTCAAAATACAAATAGAAACAGTGGAAACAAATTAACATGATGCAGTAGCTAGAATAATGGAACAGATGGAGAGTAGTCCCATCAGATCCACCAGAGTGTCTATCATTCTATTTGTTGTGATGTATTTCTATAGAAACACATCAAGAGGATATCAAACTCCTTTTTTATTCAGTAAATTTCTTCCTGTATGTTACTAAAAGTGTGAAATTATAACTTTAAATATGCTAATCACTTTCAAAACTGATGCAGATAGCAGTCACCCATGAGGAAGTGGACAATTTTATGTGCTGTACATTGCTGGGTGTTCAGCAGCAGCTGCTGTGTAGAGAGAAGAGCCTCTCAGAGATAATTAAAGATGGGCTAAAAAATCTAATTGAAAAAGGACTCCTAAAAGGAAGAATGTCTGAGCAGGACAACAATTCCAAATGTACACTGACAATCACATCCTTGGGTAAAGCTACATATAAGGGTAAGGCTTTTTTTATTCTTATTATTTTTTATTCTTATCATTAAACTGCAGTGAAAAATAAGTTGTAGAGAAACAGTTTTACTAAATGATATACTGGACTGAAAATGGGAATGTGATGGGAATGAAGTGTAATAATATTGATCCCAGTGGGAGCAAAACCAGAATTATACACCTAAAAAAATGACTTAAAGATTTGATTTAGTGGTTGTAATCAAAGTGGCTCAGGACCTAGTTTTTATAATTAATTGTTAGGAACAGGTATTGTAAACAGAAGGGTTTCTTGACCTAGAGGRAAGCTTAAGAGGGAAAGGGAGCATAAGACATGTAGATGTATCAGGAGGGTCTGTTTTCCTGTCATAGCATAAAGATTTTGGGGTAAGGAATACAATTGAAATAGGATGAATCTGAAGGATTCCGTCAATCTACAACATTAATGTGGGATTTCATTAAACACTCCAAAACCACACAGAATGGACATACATGTGATTGCCTTTCCTCAGTTTTGTTTCACTGCTCATGGTAGGCGACAACAGYTTTTCAGGTCACAGTTATTTCTCTTCAGCCCAGCCATAACCAGCTTTTGTGGAAGACAAAGACAATATTGACTCTAGTTAAAATGTACTACATTTAACTCTGTGTGCCTGTTTATAATTGTGCTTATTCTTACTCTGTGTGCTTATTCTAGGCTCTATAGACTTGGCATACTGCAATCTTCTGTACAGAGARTTGAAGAAGGGTTTGGAGGGGCTGGTTCTTGAGAGCAATCTTCATCTTCTGTATCTGGCAACTCCCTATGATATGACTTCTATCTGTAGCCCAGATTGGATGATATACTTGAGACAGGTGAGAATTTGCTAGCAAACCTGCATTGGGGCATACAGTAATCCTGTGTATTACATTTGCAGTAGGTTTATGGGCATAGGACATGTAGCTTGTGGGGTAACAGTYTGATGGAAACATACTCTATTTTGTTTTTAGTGACAGGGCAGAACTGCTTTCCTGTGCTGCATGAAAACCTAAGTTCTCTTTTGCGTCTATAGTATTTGATCCTGTTTGGGGTAAACAGTGGCATGAAGCATATCTTGAATTGCCAGTGCTCCCAATCTTGGCTCTAACCTTGGAGCCTTGCCATCACCAAAGTCTGGTTTATTTCACACAAGAATTTACTATAAACTGGTTGTATGTAACCACATCATTGTAAGTCTGCAGGAAAACCACTATTAAATGAATCAAGAGCCATATTTACCATCTGATGCTCATTCATTTAATCTGTACTTTAGGGAGCAAAATGTTGAAAAACATTGTTTCACTGTAAATAATACACTTGCGTTTTCTACAATTTTAAGAGATCTAAATATCTGAAAATTCTTTATAATACTTTGTTTTAGTTCAACCAGCTAAGTGCAGCAGAGCAAAAAGTAGCGGATATTGTGGGAGTACCTGAAAGCTTTATTACAAAAAAGGCTTCTGGTCAAGCCATCAGAAAGGTAGGCTGGAGATTTCTCATACCTGAGATGACAGTTTAGTAATTGCATTTGATTATTTATAAATTCTAGATTATTTTTCTGCCGGTGTTCTTTGTTACTGTTCTGATTATTAAAGTTCTTTTAACCTCATTGGTTGGTTTCCCTAATGTTTAATGTCTTTGGGTGTAATATAGWAGTGCTTCTGAGCTGTGAAGGAAGTAGAGATGAAAAGAATTGCCTTGTAGAACTGAAAAAAAACCTGCAGTGTGATACTGGCTCTGAATTCCCACTTGTTTTGTTCCTAGAATGTGAACAATGCTGTGGTAAACAGGCTCTACCTGACATTTGTCCTTTACACCCTACTGAAAGAGACCAATATATGGAGCGTTTCAGAGAAATTTAATATGTCCCGAGGATATGTGCAAAATCTACTTAATTCTGCTGCCTCCTTTGCATCCTGTCTTCTACATTTCTGTGAGGTACTGTGGTAAAAGAATGTGAATAAATTCTTTGGGATTTGGTTTTGCAAAATCTGGAGTTTGATTCTCTTACTTTAGAACTAACTACAGGTGCTGTATTCTACYTTTACTCTGCAAAACTGTTTCTTTACCTTTCCTGTTCAAAATTATTTTTCCTGTTGAGAAAAGCATGCTCGTACGGTGACACTTCTGATAGTAAAAGTAAGCTTTATGCACTGAGAATGCATGAAAATATACAAATTGTACAGGGCATTGATCAGTGGCAGTGCTGTTGGTGAAATAATTGAAATCATGCGTTGCTTATCCTTCAGAACTGCCCCAGCTTTGGGATGTSCAGCTGAAGAGTGCTGAATACAACTCTACAACTGTCTGAAAGGACAACTAGAAATAAGCGTTTCCTCTGTCTAAAAGCAAAATATATGCTTGTTGCCACAGCAGAGCTTTTGTCAGTCATATCCCCCAAACACAGAACTTAAGATCTGGTTTTTAGCCATCTTTGTCTCTGCAGGAATTGGAGGAATTCTGGGTTTATAAAGCCTTGCTGACAGAACTTACCAAGCAGCTGACATACTGTGTTAAGACAGAACTCATCCCTCTGATGGAGGTAGCAGGGGTTCTAGAGGTCAGTAAACCTGGCTCGATGAAGTTTTTCAATGCAAACTTGTGTGCTGAATGTTACTGTGCCTTTCAAGTGTATCTGGAAGATCAAGCTAATTTGTTACTGGGAATTCAGCATAATGCAGATATTCCACAATGGCCTGGAGGCTGGGGGAAAAGTGGTCTGGTGAGGAAATGGGAGCTGGAGCCRGTGTTTTTCTTCTGGCTGCTGCCACAGCAACTGTGAAATTACTGTTATTTCCTATTCTAATAATCTAACACAATTTTGTACTTTCAGGCACGAGCAAAACAGCTTTACAATGCAGGGTACAAAACTTTAGCACACTTGGCTAATGCAAATCCAGAAACTCTGGTCAGGATGATTGAGCACTTGTCACGACGTCAAGCCAAACAAATTGTTTCATCCGCAAAGGTAAGTTGGAAACAAAGTGATAAAATCCTGCTTCAGAACTCCAATATGGCAAAAGTGAATGTTTGAATGACATTAAAAGTGAAGGATTCCGTTTACTAATAAAGGCATTAGTGGATGTTTGTGATGCAAATACTGATCTGTACTAAGAACAATCTGTTACATACAGGATAGTGCCAAATTGTGCTCCTTCTCAGAGGRGAAGCAAAGGGCAAAAATGTTTGACAGCTTGCCTGATGAAATGTGGGAATTAAATGACTACATTGGTCTCCATGCTGAGTCTCAGTTCTGCCAATATCTCAGAACATACCTTACAGAAGTTCTAGTGGTAGTTGGGACAGAAGAATAGGATTTTCAGGGTTGTAGAAACAGAAACCAACAAGGTACAGGGTTAACTTCACCTATTTAAGTTGCTTTTGTCACGTGCTGTTATTCTTTCCTTCCTTTTCCCTTTTGAATATGCATCATGAGAAGAACCTTCACTTAACATCTGCCTCTAAGGCACACTTAGTGCCTTGGGAACAGGTAAATAAACTAACTGGGAAGTTAGAAGAGTGCTTGCATAGGGTCCTGTTCTTCTCCAACTGCCAGCAACAAACGGTTCAGGGCAGTGGATTAAACAATTGCTGATATCAGGAGTCCTGTATGTCTGGTGTAAAATGCTGTAGTAAGAAATTTCAAATAAAGCAAGAAATTGGCAACTCGGCAGGCACAACTTACRAATGTTTATTTCAACATGGGAATAAATATTTAATGTTAAAAATGTTCCTTAACAGTTCCAGACAAAACTGTTCATGTTCTGTAAAAAACTTCATGTTCTGTAAATTTGGCATATTATGKGATGGCAGAATCCAGAAAACCAGCTGTGTGCTGTATGAATTTTTGTGTGACTGCTTTTTATATGGATGTACGGTAATCAGCAAAAAGATTTTGGTGGGAATGTTTGTCCTTTGAGGCAAAGATACTGTGGTCCCGGGAGCAGCAGCAGAAGTCTTTTACAGGCCAGGTGCAAGTTTGGAAAGAAACACTGGTGTTTTAACCAGCTATAGCTAATGCTTGTATTTGTTTCCCAGTTTTTGTTTGGTTGGTTTTTCTCATTGTAGATGCTGCTGAGTGAAAAAGCTGAGGCTTTACARGAAGAAGTCGAAGAACTCTTCAAGGTGCCTACAGACATCCCAGGGACCCACTGACACCAACTGTCATGAAGAAGAATCATGAATCCAAAATTCGGATATTTTAAAGTTTTTAACTCTCCTGTTCAAAGCTGCTGTAATGTAATAAATATTTAATGTCTTTTGTATACCACAATTTTGAGTGAGTTCTGASTTCAGAATGTTTCCTGGAAAGTTGACTTCATTTGAAGTTTTGGATTATGGACTTCTTGGGCAACAGGGCAGAATCATCTTGATTCATTCCTGGTTTTAGACRTAGCCCTGGGAGTGCTTTGGGGATTGGCCTGACTGCCTGGTRTGTACTTCTGCTGGGACCTTATGTTCAGAGCTGACTTAAATAGTATCTTTACTTTGGATATTCCTTTTAGGACACATGTGCTTGAGCGAGSTGCTCCAAAATTCCTGCTGCAGGATTCTCTGTACTCTAGGTTCAGGTAATGGAAGAAGAGAAATAGAGCTGCAATTCGTAACAAAGAAGTTGTCCCAGAGTTGTGCAAGAAATTGTAAATGATGCCTAGTTTTAAGCCTTTTTTAAAAATGCAAATATCAAATTCATATTCAGCCTTTGGCAATTCCCTGAGATGATTCTTTCAGGATGCTTCTGAAGAAGTCTTCCAAACAGAACGTTTACCTTTCTTTTAAGGTTTTTTTAACTTCTTGCTTAAATGTGAAGACTAAATAAAGATGACATCTTGAAGAACTGACTTTTGAGAAGCCCTGTCAAGTTCTGAGACTCCATGGGCGTGTGTCAGTCACATTAGTCAGGATTTTTAAAGGTATCTGAACCAGATTTGCTCCAGCAAAAAGCTAGGCTTCATGAAAGTGATTTTGAGGATGCCTGAACATTCCTCAGTTGTGATACAGTAGACTTTTCAAAGCTGGCATGTCGTACTTGGCAGTGACTGCACATGAAGACAGACTTGAAAGCTGTGGCAGCCTGGTACGTTAAATAATAGAATCAGAGAATGGTTTGGGTTGGAAGAGACCTTAAAGATCAYTAAGTTCCAACCTCCCTGCCATGGGCAGGGACACYTTCCACTAGACCAGATTGCTCAAAGCTCCATCCAACCTGGCCTGGAACACTTCCTGGGATGGGGCATCAACGACCACCCCAGCTCTCTCAGCCTGTGTTCCTAGGAGAGGTGCCCCAGCCCTCTGAGCATCTTGGTGGCCTCCTCTGAACCTGCTCCAACAGGTCCATGTCTTGTGCTGAGAACCCCAGATCGGGATGCACTATTCCAGGCGGGGTCTCCTGAGGGCATGTAAGTAAGCAGTTTTGAATTATGGTAGCCAGTGTACTGGCACACCTAAATATGGCACTTCGGTGTAAAATTGCGTGTCTCTTCTCACTGAAAGAAAAGTAAGAGGAACCTGAGTTAAACTGTGGGTTTGTTAGGGTAATTATGTTGGGGTTCTAGAAATAAACTGGAATGTTTTTAAATCCAGTGGGGATGTTAGATGTTGAATGCTTGACTGAAAGTGGTGAAAAATTGATGAAAATGCCAGTATTTTACTGCTCATTTTGTTTTTGCATTAGAAAAATCATAGGTAGCCATRGAATAAATTCTTTATAAGCCTTTATTTAGCAGAAACATGCCCCTAAGGCCATACTTACGATACTTCATAGTGGCTTAGAGAGTTTGGGTAGGTGCAGTATTTGAGTGCGTTCAGAATTAAACCAGGTCAGGAATTTAAACCCAGCACTTTTTAGAGGCAGTGTGATTCATTTCCACTGGTTCATCGAGTGCCCACAGGGGAATCCTGTTCCTGATATTTAAGTGCCTAAGGCGCAATTGGGTTTGGATACATGAGAAAATGTTAGGTTGGCTCTGACAATAGTTGGCCCTCCAGGGCAGAAGTAGTATTTGCCACGACTTGAGGCTATGTAATTCTTCCTCTTAATGCCTTGCCCTTTTAATTAAGATATATTTTTGACCAAATTATAGATAATATTAAATTCTCTATTGGTTTGTGTTGCATTCAAAAGACAGATGATGCTCATTCCAGCATAACTGTGAATACATATTTAAGCACTTGATGTAGTACCCATGTAAGAATGTTTTAGTGAAGACCATAGGACCTAACTAGTTGCTCTAAATGTTTATTGGTGCTTGATGGTGCTTCTCAAAAGTTTGATAGAGTCTTGTGTTGTTTTGGGGGGAAAAAAAAMCCCCAGCAAATTACTATAAAATTATTCACTATGAGTACTGAGTTACTGCAGTAATGGATGATATGGAGATAATCCATTAATTGCTACATTTACTACAGAGTAGTTAATGAGCCAGTAACCTCCATCACATTTGCATGATATTTGTATTTTCATGCTAATTAGAGTGTACATTTTTATATATTTATTTTTATACAGTGGAGGGGAACAGCAGGAAAAAATTATTCCTGCCAGTTGCTAACTGTAGTCTCACACTGTACATCACTGTAACAACCAGCACTGCTGCAGGATCAGGTTTTGATGAGATACACATTTAGGAATGAAGTCAAGTACTCTCTACAAATGCCAGAGCTCCTGTGAAAATGGTAGGAAAAGCTGGTTTGAAACAAGAGAGTGGTTTTGGATCTGCATAAAGCTGGTCTGGAAAGAAAAGGAGGCTGGCATTTGTTGCCTCTSCTGTTCTGTTTATACAGGCTGTGCTCTGCCAGATGGATGACTGCAACTCCCCCAAGGCTTTCTCTGTGACCTTTGAGAACATCAGAAGTGAAATGAAGGAAGCTGCACTAATTTGCACTGAAACTGCTATATGTAGCTTGTCTGATTTTTCTGAAATCAAGCTCATCAGGCGAGGCAGTACATGTATTCCATACTGCTTTTTCTTTCTGCAGTATGTATTAATGTGTGATTAAATGCTTTTCATRTAAAGCTTTCTTACCTGGGCTTTTTCCCTGGGTGGAGATGGGAGAAGGGAAAAAAAAGGAATACAACAGATGCTGGTCATGGTATTTTTGTGCTGCCAGATGATGCTGAGGTGCTTCAGTATCAAGTACAGTACTGGGCTTATAAAATATACATATATATATATATATATATATAAAAAACATGCAGTTGTTGGAATGGGTATGCATTGGTTTGGTAAATGTCTGTTATGGATGGATGTGCTACGGCAAAGCTCGTGCTGAGGATGGGTTCAAGATGTTCTGGAAAGCAAACATTTCCTCACTCGCTTCAATGTTTGTATCCTAAGGCCCATGTTAAAGGGAAAGAAGCAACATTGATGGATTTATCTTATTTCTGTGTGAAATAATTGTGGATGCTTCAAAGTTAAAGTAGGTCATAAAAATGTGCTCTGTAGGATGTTCCYGCCAATGTTTTCATAACCCACAGTAAATTGGATCAGAGCTATTGCGTGTGCAAGTCTGTTCAGGTGCAGAGTAAATGTTCTGACCTAAAACCTCAGAGCGTATTTCTTAGTCTTTATGCTTATTCACTCCACTTTCCAACTTGCCCACATAGACCAGTTCTTGTGTTTGTGTGATTCCCTTCCTTCCCCTGAGCCACAATTCTGTGCTTTCAGGAACCCCTGTACATAATTTACTGAAAACTCTCTCTCTCTGGGAGGACTGGTAAGAGGGTCAGGCTTAGGTTAACGTTTAGCTGTTAATTTTCATTGTGTAAATGAAACCTATTGTGTTCCTGTGTTCTGGAAAGCTGTTTCCATGTGAGTTAGTCCTGCCTAGCTCTCACTTTGTCCTTCTTGTTAAAGCTTCATTTCACCTCTGTGTGCATTTCGAACTGAACTGCTAAAAACGAGACCCAAGGTGTCATTTCCATCTCTGAATAAACRGCGTGTGCCGCCTCAGACTCCCATAGCCAGCTGGGTTCAGAAATAAGACCAGCTGGGAGTGCTGAGAGCTGTGTGCTGTGTCAGGACAAGGTCTGGCTGGGGGGTTGGGAGCAGGGAGTAAGGATAGCTTACAAAATCACTTTGATAGGCATCGCTGTTTTTACAGTTTCCATGTTTTCTTGGCATCAGCTTAGTCTTAGTCTTAGTTTCATCTTCTTATGTAGAAACAGAGCAGTACTCTGACACAGCTCTGTTCGTCTGCTCGAATACTGCTCTGTCACAGGAATTGTTTGTCTTTTGTACAGACAGCTCTTCCCTTCTTAATTCTCTTAATATGCACAAGGTAAAGCACTGATATATATATATATATATTTCTATAAAAAAATACATATCTGTTCTTGGTGCTCTTCCAGGAACAGCAGTGGGGCCCCTATTAGCAACAGCATGGCGCCGTTGCTGTTAGACCGTTGAAATTCCTGGAAGGTTTTATTTTTAGTTCTTTCTAGTTACAAAATCCTAGTCATCACAGTGTGTCTAATGGCATCACTAGCGTGAGAAAAGCAGAACTGCCTGACAGGAACTGCATGACCAAAGCATTCGAATGTCACAAGGCAGCAGCTAGTAGGCTTTGTGTGGAGTGAGGAGGTGGGATGGGATGCTTGTTCAGGGCTGGCTTCAAGTAACACTCACGTGGGCTTAAGCCTAGACCCAGTTCTTAAGTGCTTCCCTTGTAGCTCACAGTACATCACTYAAATTCTGCACTGATTTCCATGACAGTCCAAATACCTCTGTACTGATCTGCCCTACTCTGCAATATTKAAAAATGGATATAAAACCATGTGAAAAATGCCCAGACAAAAGCTCCCAATTCTCATTCAGTACCTCAGATTCTTAAACTGATTCTGGAAGGCATTGTTTTGCAGCTACAARGTTTTGCACAACAAGTGCTAGACTTTACATACACACCTCTGTACGCAGCAATGGAATCCAAAACATAGCCTTGACCGTTTGGAATACGCACCTTGTGCCTCTGCAGTGAGAAATACAGCACACTGGCAAGTGACTCCAAGTGCCTCTCCTCAAAGAAGCACAGCGAGGAAATGAAGGCAGAAGTAGTGAATTCCAACAGGAGAAATTGTGGACGGGCTGCATCTCGCCTGACAGCTGTTGACCTTTTCCATACCTGTAGTAACAACCTCAGCTAGGTGTGCAGCAGTGATTTATCACACACTGAACTACATGCTTATATCCTGGGTTTACTCATGGGGCTGGGTAGTTTGTTTGGAGCTGCAGTCATCTGCTGATAGATGAGTTATTCCCCTGGCAGATAGTCACCCCAGCCCCTCCTGGGGCGTAGGCATATAATTGGTGCTGCGCCCCCAACATGGGAAGCATTACCCTGACTAAGATACTGAGACAGTCAGAAGTGTCACTGATGTTTCCTCTTTGGCAGAGCCGTGGATGTGTTTATCAAAACCAGAGTTAATTTGGTCTAGTTCTTCTAGTTCCGGTGGAGACTTACTTAATAGTACAAAAATGTAGAGCAAGCAGGAACAGGAAGGGCCAGGCAGGCGAGCACTTGAGCCACTCTGATTAATGTCCCGACTTGGGTGCGTGTGGGAAGAGCTGCACCCAAATAAAGTAACAGATTTGCAGCCTGTTCCAGCAGACAACTGTTTTGAAAACAAACTTAGTAAGGAACATGGATGCTTCTGGATGAACTGATGCAGGTGGGAAAGGTAATGGTGCTGGTAGGTGTTAAGTGTTCAAGATCTCTGCAAATGTTTCAGTAGYGAGCATAGAAACTTAGAAACACAGAAACATTCTTTCAGTCCAGAAAGCCAATTGTATTCTGGGCTGCCTCAAGAGAAGTGTGACCTGTAGGTCAAGGGAGGTGGCTGTCCCCCTCTACTCCAGATTCSACCTGCAGTACAACATCCAGCTCTGGGGCCCCCAAAATAAGAAAGATATGGACCTGTTGGAACAAGCCCAGAGGASGCCACAGAGGTGATCAGAGGGCYGAACAACTCTCCTATGAAGACAGGGTGAGAGTGTTGGGGTTGTTCAACCCGGAGAAGGTTCCASGGAGACCTTAGAGTACCTTCCAGTACCTAAAGGAACTACAAGAGAGCTGGAGATGGACTTTTTACAAGGACAAGGAGTGACAGGACAAAAGGGGAATGGCCTTCAGCTGAAGAAGGGTTGGTTTASATTCGACATTAGGAAGAAATTCTTTCCTGCGAGGGTGGTGAGGCACTGGAATAGGTTGCCCAGAGAAGCTACGGATGCCTCATCCCTGAAAGTGTTCAAGGCCAGGTTGGATGGAACTCTGAGCAACCTGGTCTAGTTGGAGGCGTCCCTGCCCATGGTGGGGGGTTTGGAGCAACCCAAACCATCCTGTGATACCGAGCAGTGTCTGCTCCGTGGCTGCAGCCGGCTSTTTCCCGGCAGGTCTCCCTGGCAAAGCCAGCTGTTCCCGAAGAAGGAGTTTCGGCACGGGCTGGACTCTGCAGGGAGCACCCGGGGGGCAGACCCAGAGCCTTGCCTGAACCTTTTTTGTAACAGTAATTCCAAGTTTCATACCTCTCTAATGAAACAATACGCTTGTTCCAACAGTGTAGCAGGGGCAGGTGGGTTTCAGTCTGACACGCCCGTGTGCTGCTGTGACTCGGTTTCCCGCCGCGGAGGCCGTCGCTGGGGTGCCAGGCTGCCATCTCCGCCCTGGAGCAGCAGCCTTCAGCCTGTAGCCATTTCCCAGCCGGCTGGCTGCGCACCGAGCTGCCCAGGGCCGCTCGGGCAGGGCGGGATGCCGGAGGAGGCGGCTGCAAGGCTGCAAAGGTGTGAGCAGGCAAGGAACCGGCTGGAAACACGGGTTCATTTTGCAATGGTTGAGGCGTTTGGGTAACCCCGTGTTTCGGGTGTCTTGGTGCTGATTGGAGGCTCGAAGATGCTGTTGGAGCCCTTCCAGAGGGTGAGGAGCATCCTGCTCTAGCCAGCCCGGTTCTTCCAGGCGGGGAGCGGAGCGCTACACCCCCGGGCCCGCCCTCCGCKGAGGTGGTGCCGGCGGCGGTGGCGGAGCGGCGGGCCGGGAGCGGAGGATGCTGCTGCTGCTGCCGCTGCCGCTCCTGGTGCTGCTGCCGGCGCTGGCGGAGGAGCAGCGGACGGCGGAGCTGCGGCTGAGGCTCCGGGGCAGCCCCCGAGGGGAGGTGAACCCRGCTTTCCTCTCCCTCACCCTGGACGCCAGCCTCGCCCGGGACCCGCGCTATGTCGCCCTGCTCAGGTGAGCCGCCTCTCGCCCCTTTGGGCGAAGGGAAAAGGGAGGCGGACACGGCAGAGGGGTCCCCCGGGGCGAGGGGAGAAGTTCCCGGCAGGCAGAGAGGTCCGCAGCCACCGGGGTGGGGGGAAGCCCGGGCTTCCCCGGGGGGGAACCGGCAAAGGAGCCTCGGAGCGAGCTGGGGGGAACGGGGAGCCCCTCATCCCTGGAACTGGGGTCAGGGAGAGGCTGCCGGATCCCCTCTGCTTCGGGATTCACTAATTCCATCCTCCCAGGGCAGAAGGTGGTACCTTCCGCAGGTGCGAGCCGCGCTGGCTCGTTTGTGCTCCGGGAAGGAGTGGCTGGGCTGGGCGGRTGCAGGGAAGGGCCAGCGAGGGGATAAACCTGCGAGAAGAGCTGCTTTGAGAGCAGAAAAAGAARGAGAAGGAAACTGAGGGAATTGCCGTTGTTTGGCCTCGAGAAATGGAAGCTCCAGGAGGTCCTTATCACTCTCTGCAACCACCGGAAAGAAAAGGAGGTTGTAACGAAGTGTGGGCTGGTCTCTTTCAGGTAACAAGTGACTGGATGAGAGGAAGTGGCCTCAAGTTGCACCAGAGGAGGTTTAGATCGGATATTAAGAAAAATTTATTTACTGAAATGATGGTTACACATTAGAACAGGCTGCCCAGGGAAGTGGTGGGATCACCATCCCTTGAAAGTGTTCAAAAAACATGTGGATGTGGCACTTGAGGACATGGTTTGCGTGGCTTAGTGAACACAGCAGTGCTGGGTTWATGTTTGGATTTGATGATCTTAGGGGTCTTTTCCAAGTTTAAGGATTCTGTGATTCTACAGAGCAGAGGGGTTATGTGTGGCAAGGCTGGGGGCTGCTATCCCTGCTGCTCTGCAAGCTAAAAATCATCTGAGCCCTCGAGCAGCTTTGCAGACTTTTGTCAATATAAATAAATGCTGAGGAGGGTCTGTCACCATCAAAGGTGAACCAAGAGATTCTTAACATGAAATCTTTTTTTCTCCCTGGGTAACACTGAACAACTCTGGACTGCTGAKTGATGGTGTTCCCTTGCCCTGTTCTTTTGCCTCTGACCTCTCTCCTGCCTTTTCTTCCCTGCTTTTGCTCTATTTTTTGGTATATTATTCTTTTTTTGGAAGCTCCCTTAATTCTTTCCTTTCCATCTGTCTGATCCTCCAGCCCTGATTTCCCTCCTCCCACCACTTTCACCTTTTCCTCCTCACCGAGGAGTGGGAAGTCCCTGGTGGCCTCTCACCTGCTGTTTGTCACCGCGGAGCAGGCAGTGCCTTACGCAGCCGGTGTCCTCTGACGCCTCGTGGTTTCCCCCAGAGCAGGCTGGGTGTCGCTGCTGCGCATCCTGCACGGGGTGYGCATAACCCGCAGAGGCAGGGTTATGTCCTTCTGTACTCCTGCTCTGACGAAGTTAACACCTGTCCCAGCGTGGACTCTTAACCTCTCTTGGGTACAAAAGTGATTGCTTTGGCTGTTGTTGGTGGAAGTTGGGACTGATGGTGTAAAGTCAGCGTTGGGTTCACCTTCTCACAGAACTGTTATCTTGGTCTTGCCTAAACAAAACCAAAATATCTACGAGAGGAGGAGGTTTAGGACAAAAATAAAACAACCTGTTTTGAAGTTTTGCCTTACTTTGCCTCCAGGCTTTGACTCCCTGCCTATGACCATGTTCCCTCAGGCATGTCCTCCCTTTGTTGCCTCGTAAACCCTCTCCTGGCTCATTTGGCCATCAGCGTCCCTCCTGTACATTGCAGAGGGCTGGGATGCAGTTCCAGCAAGGCATCAGGAATGCCCTGAGGCTACTGGGTAGCTCCAGGTCCCCTACTGCAGCACATACCTCCAAGTACTTGCCATGTTTACCCTCTACATCAAAGCTACAGTCTGCATAAATTTAGTGGTTTTCTGTTTTTGGACATTCCCTCCTCAGCAATCCCAAACTGCGTGCCCTGGCAACAGCCCTATCCCCAGGATTCCTGAGGTTTGGCGGCACTGGGACAGATTTCCTTATCTTTGATCCCAACAAGGATTCAACTTCGGAAGAAAAAACCCTCTGGGAACTTCAGGCACAGCAAGGTAAAATGGGCATCAGTGTGTTAGACTCAAAACCATCCTGTGTTTTGGAGTGGACCTTCATGCAGGCTGAGGTTGCTCCAAGGGCACAGCAGCAGCGCTGGGGGTCCTCCACAGGGTCAGCATTGCTATCATCCGTGGAGAAGAGATCTCTGGACTTTCAGCATGGTGTGTGGGAAGAGCTGTGCCAGCTGTGGGAAAGCGAGAAAGGATGCAGKGGACCTCGATTCCACCCTGGCATCTTCTGGGACTCTCCCTTTGCTGCTCTCTGCTCCTTGCAGCAATCTTGGGAGCTCCCCCACTGCCTGGGAGGTGGTCAAGGTCAGCTCAAAAGGTGTGKCTTCATTACAAAAACTAAGCAACAGACAGAAGAAATCATCTGAGGAGATTAGAGTTTCTGATTTCTCTGTCTTTGCCAGAGAGCTGGGCTGGGGATTGCAGCCTTGCCCTCCTGTCACTTCGACAGGGCAAGTGCAAACCCACTGGACCACTGCCAACTGCTCGAGTTTGGTGTTTTCTCTTTGAACTTAGCAAAAGTATATAAATCCTTCAGGAGGTGTTYCAGATGAAAAAAATCCCATCTATTCCTATGGTACACAGCACAACTGTGCAATCCTACATTACTGTACTACTGGTGATGCTTGGTTTTGAAGCCGAGTGGTACTTTTCCCCTCATACCRCTTTGCTAAGTAGCCACCTCCTGTGACTCTGGCTCATGCCTTCCTCTCTGGTTATGGCTTGTTCCTGGTTTGCACGCCAAGAAAAAACATGARGTTTGAAGGAAAAGTGTCTTATGACTCCTGCTGATGCTGCTGCCGGAGCCGAACGGGGAAGTCAGCGCTTTCCCCTGCACGAGACAGGCAGTGCAGGAAGCGTTGCCCCATTCCTGCCCCCMGCAAGGTGTGCCATGATCCCTGCCACACCACCGCATGCCAGGATGGCTTATCTGCCCCTTGGGCACAGTAGCCCATGCTTTGTCAGATCACTGGAACAAGGGTTCACAGGCTGTGAAGATGAGGAGTTAATTCCTATCAACCTCCTTCTGCCCTACAGAGGCTTGTGGCTCGAGGCCTGCGTTTGCTGCTGTTGAGAAGCTGCTGCTGGCCCAGTGGCCCAGCCAGGAGAAGCTGATTCTTGCCGAGCAGAGCCGGAAAAAGCACAAAAACACCACCATTACAAGTAAGACTTAAAGAGGGAGGTGCAATTTTCTGCCCCGTGGTAAAAGGGTCATAGGCCGTTAGGAACTGAAACCACTGAAAAAGAAGCATTTTACCCACTTAGAAAAATATTCAAAGAACTCTCTTCCTACTGTTTGCCATGTCATGTTTAATAGCATTAAGCTGCRGGAGTTGGGAGGATCTCAGCACTTGCAAGATGTTGTGTAGTAAGGCCTGGCCTCCTCTGCCCAGCTGGGAGAGTTTGGCACATCTGCAGCATGGGGCTAAACAAATACAAGCAGTAAAGATTGTTGCTTGGCCAGAGCTCAACTAGCACACTGTAACCTTGAGATAAACACCCCTCCTTTCTCCTCTGTGCAGAAAATACGCTGGATATTCTCTACAGCTTTGCAAACTGCTCAGGGTTTCACCTGATCTTCGGGCTCAACGCCTTGTTGCGGAAGGGTGGCTTGCAGTGGGACAGCTCGAATGCCCAGGCACTGCTGGACTACTGTGCCTCACAGAGGTACAACATCTCCTGGGAGCTCGGGAATGGTAAGTGTGAAGCCTGCTTGTTGGCCAGGCCAGCCATCACCTGGAAAAGACCACCAGAGGGTATGGGCTGGTAACTTTGGATGTTTTGGATGATGACACATAAAGGCAAGGTGAAGTTTTATCAAGAAACATTAAGGTCTTCATGTTTCAAAGAGGGATTTCACAAGAAGACACAATGAATGAGGAAATTGAGATGATTTTGCTGCTCCTGCCAGGGCTTTGAGATGATGTGAATGATGCCCCACAAGGTGCAGGATGTCACCTGTGTGGACTGGCTCGAACAGAGTCCAGGAGAGCAGCATGCTCTATCCCCCAGGCTTTTGGTGTCATGCTCATCACCTTCAAATATCTCACCCATACCATGCCAGATCAGGTGAAGCCTTAGGGGACTAGTGCTTCCCATGTGGAACGAGCTGCCCTATTTTCTGCCCYAGAACTAGAGTGGGATGTTGATGTGCATGTGTCTTCCCCAGAGCCCAACAGCTTCAGGAAGAAATCCGGCATCCACATTGACGGCTTCCAGCTGGGGCAGGATTTTATTCRCTTACGCCAACTTCTGAATAACTATGCCCTCTACCAGCACGCCAAGCTCTAYGGTCCCGATGTCGGGCAGCCCCGGAAGCACACGCAGAGACTGCTGAGAAGGTAAGGGTGCGAGGCGCCAGCAGCACTCCCTGGGGTGGGGCAGGTGTGGAGAATAGTGGCTGGTCTGCCCCTAGATTCAGGGGGCATGAAGAGGCATCAGGGCAGGGGTTGAATGATTTTTTTTTCCCGTGACTGAGGACAACTAAAATCTTACCTGCATGCAAGAGCTCAAGGCTTAAATACTCAGCCAAGTGAAACTCAGCTGCTGGCAGTACATCAGTGGTCCACATGTTTTTCCAYTGAGCACTGGCTCYAGGCTTGTGCTAACAAGGGCTTTTCACCTGAGAAAGACCAGTGTGTTACACAAACACTAATCCATCCTCYCAGCAACCTGCTGAGGCAGCCAGGMTGCCCAAAGCCTGCTTWAAAGCCATGGCAAGCCTGGTCCCAAAGCATTCCCCATTACTACTGCCAACTCGGGGGAGAGGGGAGGGCTGTGCATGGCGTTTCACTGGCCGGGGGGCCATGACCCATCACTAGTACCTGATAACCCACTGCTCTCCACCATTCCCTCTGGCTGCAGCTTCCTGAAATCGGGAGGGAAGGTGATCGACTCTGTCACGTGGCACCAGTAAGTACCACTTGGATACCATCATCACTCTGATTAYTACCTGTTTTCTTTACAAAATGTCAATTTGAATATCTCAACAGAAAAAAGGGGGATGAGATTCCCCTTTAGGCAGTTCCTCAGGGGCCTCTTCACAAATTCCTCAGTGCAGAATGAGAGATTAATCGAGGGAGCATGTTACAGAAATGTTGAAGCCTTCRAAGAGTCTGCTGGGTGCAGGGACCCAAAAGCAGTGGTGGAGGATTGTAACATAGGCACAGCTGCAGGGAGTGCAACCTGTGCAAGATGGTCATTTTGCTTGCTCTATCTATGTCTGCTTGATATGAATGAAAAGCCCTGCATGTCTGGCTGACCCTTCCCCATGGAGAAGTGCCAGCAGCTCCTCCTGCTCCCTTGCTTTCGTTCTCCAAGTCATTTCAGGCTCTGTGGGGGTAACTCACCCTCAGATCCCACACGCAGTGCARGCAGCACTGACACAGTCCCAGCCCTTTGCTCTTGTGCAGTGGCTTACGTGTGCAGGTTTAAAGTGCTCAGGTGGGCAGTGAGGTAAGTTGGCCCCAGGGCCATGAACTCCACATGTTTGAAAGTCATTTCCGTGGGAAGGCAGTTCTCTTTCCAGAGTCAAAGGCAGCACAGTGACATGCAGCAGTCAGGCGATGGTGGAAAAAGATGCACATTCTTATTTTATATATACATACACATACATGACTTACCTATGTATTTTGAGCTGCTAGAAAKGCATGAAACATGTCCTTTCCCCTTCCTGGGCTGTTCTTTACTAATTTAGGATTATCAGGTTTTAGCTTCCTCTTGTGGCTGGAAGACTTCAGCTACTTCTGGTTGGACTGAGTGATAGCAGGATGAAATGCAAAACCCACAGGGATCCCAATTTCCTGTTCTTTATTTGGACAAACTAGACTTGAAAGCTCTTCTGCTCGTGGTGGAGGGCAACCTTCATCCCATAGGGGTGCTTCCATTCTGGCTCCCTCCAAATGGCCAAAATACTCCAACAGAGGGACAGAAGCTGGGATCTGATATTTTTAATRTATAACTTGATACCGTAAAGCACTAATCACATAGGAGTGTCGGATCCTCAGCAAGAGAAGATTTACAGAAGCTGGCTCTTGGTGGTGTTTTCCTYATTCTAAATGAGTAGATGCAAACAAACCTACTACTTCTGGTGGAAATTTCTGTGATATACTGCCTCCATCGAGGTAATTATACCTGGCAGTCCCTTAAATACAAGTGACATACCTACACACTTGGAAAACAATAAATTAAAAAACACTAGACAGAAAAATCGTGCTGTGGATAAATGTATCAAGCAACTGAATACTTTTGGTGGTGTTTTGTACCACTGGTGGTATTTTTCCTTAATTTTTGCTATGTTGTTTTTCCCATTTTCAGTTACTATGTGAATGGACGGAGTGCAACAARGGGGGATTTCTTGAGCCCTGAAGTGCTGGATACCTTCGCCACAGCTATATATGAAGTCCTGGAGGTGCCTTGTCCTGTTCAATCATTTCCATGTTCAGTTTCCAGAGGTTTAGCAGAGAATCCAGAGTAACCCACAATTTCTTACTAGCAGTAAACAGGGACCCTCAAAGCTTGAGGGTTGCTGACATGGTAAATTTAAAAAACAAAAAAATTAACAATACTAAAAATAAACAAGCTTCAACAGCTTGCCATGCAGCAAGCATGGTGCCAGATACRTCACACACCTACAGCGTTCCCATTTATTGATGTAGTCATTACTCAGGGATGTATCCTATCCCCTCTACTGCCTTTTTTCTGTATTTTGAGATCCTGAGAACAGTTTAACTTAGAATATAGCACTACTCAGCACAGGAATTACAGGACCTGGATTTTAGTGATGTTTGCCTTGTTTTACATGGGTAGCATGTTTTTTTTGGAGGGGGCAGGACGTAAATCTACTTCTAGTCCTTTTGATCAAAATTTCTGTCACATCCCATCTCGGTGTTATCCTTTAAAYGCAAACATCCTAAGTAAGCCTTTGGCTAAAGCACAAAATTTTGCTTATTTCAGTAGCCAAAAAACTTAACYGTCACCTCTTTCTCTTCTTCCCTAATGCCACACTGGCCAGATTGTTGGTGGGACCGTGCCTGACAAGAAGGTCTGGCTGGGAGAGACGAGCTCTGCCTATGGAGGGGGAGCTCCCAGACTSTCCAACACTTATGTTGCTGGCTTTATGTGAGTACCACGCCCCAGGACTGGGGAAATTACATATTTCACCAGCTGCAGGGGAATTTTTTTCCCTCCTATAAGACAGGATGACCTTTCCACCATGGCCAGCAAGTTAAAGTCTGGTAATGACAGGCAACCTTGTTGTTGTGATGATTTCTCTGAGCCTTCAGACCCTTGGCCAGATCAGCAGTATCTGCTGCCRTTCATGGTTTCCATCACCAGCAAACGGGAGTAGAGCAACAGTTCTCACCAACTTGGACTTCAAGATATGGTCTGAAATTATTTTTTAATGTAATCAATGCAAGACTTGAATTGAAATTAGTTGTGWGATTTTAAGGAGGTCAGCATCATGTGCTAATTTTTGATTTCCTGCTTCCCAGTCTGGTTGGAAAGCAGCAACAGAGTACAGTCTAGGTCAGCAATTTCATCTGTGTGATATTTGCCTCATTTTTTGGCAGGTGGTTGGACAAACTTGGGCTTTCAGCCAGGCAGGGGATTGATGTGGTGATGAGACAGGTTTTCTTCGGGGCAGGGACCTATCACCTGGTGGATGCCAACTTTGAGCCTTTRCCGGTATGTAAAGAACCCCCCCTGAATGCACCTCTGCCCAGGCAACACYGGGTGTGGAGGGACAAGTCAGCTATTTTAACACCTTTTTTTGTTGGATGGTCACAAGTATCCTTGTACCTAAAATTATCTCATGTTTCACTATGGGTTAATGTATTACACAYATATATATATATATAGATATACACACACAAGGTATTTACTCCAACTGCAGGGGTGCAGCCAGTCTTCAGCACAGCAGAGACCGATCTGTGGGACATGATGCTCTGGTTTGTATGCAGATACTTTTGGAGCTCACAAGGCTTTTCTGGATGGCCTGTTTTGGTTTGAGTACTCCTCAACTGAGTGACGAGTAGTTTTTAAACAGAAGTGACACGAGGTTTTAAAATAAATTACATYCCAGGTGGAAACCAGGCCAACATGAAGTGGAAACTCAAGCATTTTGTAGGTCACGAGCATATTCAGCCTTCAGTGGTGGCTGAAGGATAATTAAATTGAAACATACATTCAGTATAATTTGATTTATTGGGAAATAACATTCTGCTGTGATGAAACTCCATTATTTGAACTATGCATTGTTCTTGCACATACAGCATGTTTCTTTGAACTACTAGCACTTAGTTTGGGGTGAGACAATAGCATCTTTCTTTTTAGCTTTCCTTTCATTTTTCTGCTTCCAAATTGTGGTTTTCAGGGGTGGTCATAGAGACAGCCTGAAAGAAAACCCAGCATACGGGGAYTTTCCATCCTGCTTGTTCAGCTGGTTCCTATGCCAAAGGCTACATCRTCAGGCTTGTTGCTTTGGGCTTTTTATTCCCTCATTTAAAATAGATTTAATTTGGACTGAAACTATGTGCCTTGTTCTCACCTACAAGGAGCACATGTGCTAATCAAGCAAATAATTCTTCAGAGGCAGGGAAATCCAAACCCAGGTCCATCAGCYGTAGTTAGCACAGGGATGAAGAAGTACAACTGTGTCAGAAGGCTGTATCTCCTTGCAGAGGGGTTAAGCATGATGGCTGATATGAAAAGTAATTTCCCGAGCCAGTGGGTGAGTCAGAAGACAAACACAACAGTTTTCCTTCTAGGAAAACCTCAAAGACAGACAGATGAGCTGGSAGGAACTCTCTGAAAGCCTGGAAAGACCTGGAAAAAATGAGTCTGCACTGGGCATCACCCTGCTCTRAGGCATCATCCTGGGGTGTCAGAGGATGCATTCAGGAGTGGGGTTCAGAAATCAATCCTGAGACCTGTTCTAAAGCACGGCATTAGTGAAAAGGGTTAAAGTTGTTGGGAGCTTCTTCTTGGTGTTGCACCTGTGCCTTAGGTACAAGCTTTCCTGCAGGAAGGGCAGCTCACACCCCTGCACTCGGCCCTGAGGTGCTCTGTACCCTGCAGAAGGGCGTTTCCAAAATGCAAACAGTCTCTCCCCGACAGAGCTCAGAGGGTTGTGTACGAAGGGGAAAGTGACTCTAAGGTACCTTATAACCACAGCTGCTCTGCAGCTTGGAGGCAGGCCTTCCTCTTTAGCTATGGTGTTTGTGTGAACTTAAGTAGACATGGTRAAAAACTTGGAAAAGCAAAAAACTGCGGGGGAAAAACCCCTGACACGAGCATCAAAATGAAGGTTAGGTTAAGCACTGCGTGCAGTACSCGGCATGTACACAAGCGCTTCCATGTGTTTTTCTGCCTCCCAGGACTACTGGCTGTCTCTGCTCTACAAGAAGCTGGTGGGTACCAAGGTGCTGCAGGTCAGCCTGGCAGGAGCCGACAAGAGGAAGCTCCGTGTCTACCTCCACTGCACGAACAGCCTCAAGTAAGCCTCCAGAAAGGGCGAAATATCCCAGAAACTGAGCCCGCGGCCACTCCCAGGCCAACAAACGCCATTTGGGACAGTGCAAGGTCGCACATTATTTCTGTGAAACCTCTTTCTCTCCTGACCCCCACTATCATCCTCTCTTGCCTTGCAGCCCAAAGTACAGAGAAGGAGATGTGACGCTCTTTGCCTTAAACCTCTACAATGTTACCCAACATTTGCAGCTACCGAATAACCTGTTGAGCAAGCACGTAGATCAGTACCTCTTACTGCCTCATGGCAAAGAGAACATTCTTTCCAGGTAAGTGTGCACTTCCTCCTGTCCCTGTGGAAAGCACTGTGAGTAGAGTTAGATGGTCTTTAAAACCTCACCTTGTTCAATTTGCAAGGGGGAAGAAGAGGTTACCATACAGTCATCTGGGGTTTTTTTCAGTAAGATCTGACTTTTGTTAAATCAGGTCTCCTAAACTCAGCCTGCTGAAAACTTGTTAAGTTACAAGAACACTTACTTGTTGTTAATTGGGAAGCTTTTTCCTAGCAGGCTTCAGTGCTCTGGAGCAGCTGCTAAACTCCTCTTTCTTTTTCACAAGCACAGGTATATTGCTTTCCAAAATGCTGGCTCCTGATTTACAGCAATGTCCAGGCTTTGGGTTCTTTTTTTCTTGTTATCGCTAATGCATCCGCAGGGGAAGGATCTGTCTGTGGGCATAGAAGACTATTAATATTTGCAGGAGAAAAAGTGATTAAAATTTGTACTTTTTGAAGCCTGTTTTGCTGTTGACCTCACTGGAAGGGTAAGAAACGCGTACTTTTCAATGTGCTTGTGCTACCACTCTGGAGGAGTCCTTGCAGAGGGAGTGCTGCAGATATCTCTGTGTGTGTGTGTACACACACCCAAGCGAAGTTTAGTTTGGCTCTGGGCTGAGTCAGTGTTTACACTCAGGCCCAGAGCTGTTTGTGCTCGATGGCAAGCAGAGCACAGCTGCCCAAACAGTCTCTCTGTCCCTCTCCAGGTCTATTGAGCTGAACGGCCGTGTGCTACGGATGCTGGATGACAAAACACTGCCAGAGCTTGTGGAAAAGCCCCTTGGTCCCGGCAGCCTCCTTGGCCTTCCAGCTTTCTCCTACGGCTTTTATGTTATCAAAAACGCCAAAGCTATTGCTTGCATTTAAGTGGTTAATACACACACTCAGGATAAATGTAAAGCACTTGGCTAGTCGGGAATTTTAATCCTAGATATTCACATTTCTACCACAGGATTTAATTGTGGTAAGGGATGCAAAGGTGGCAGCACTAGTAYGAACCGTGAGCTGAGGAAGACATAGGGTCCCACTGGGTAATTTRTACTTGAAAGATGCTTGTTCATCTCCCAGGGGAATTATCCAGGTAGAGCAAGACCGGGCAGGGRCTGCTTTTGTGCTCTTGGCCCAGCCTGTGTCACTGCGCCTGAGCACAGAACCCTTCTCCACACCACACACGGAGCCACATCAGCTTCTCACACTGCTCTGCCAGCCCAGGCAACCTCCCCTCTCCCTCTCGTTTCTGCAAACACAGCTCCTAAAGCAGTTTCTTCAAAAGCTTGCCCTCAGAAAGGACGAGCAGGGTTTTTATTTGAGCTGTACAGCTGTGACTTTGTCTGCACCATGTGGGGAAGCCCGAGAAGGGGTTGTAGTTGCTGAGGGCACCTTGGGGTGGGAAAGTGTGGACATGCAAAGCAAACCAAAGTCAGRGTGCTTGTGGGGGGAAAAGGTCTTGCAGAGAAACCAGGTCCTCCCGTCAGATTTGTGGCAGCACCACACATTTTTCTCAAGCTGGGAGAGTTCAGTCACAAGAGGGAGCTGTGGCAATGTGCTTTCCAAAGGCGAGTTTCTGACACAGGAAATGCAGGCTGGTCCTGTAGGRTGGGCTGCCTCTGCCATCACACACTTCATCCCTGCAAGGAAAGGAGATGAGCCYACCAGCGCCCTGGCAAAAACCTTCTGTGCTCAGTGGGCTGCACGGTGAGAGCTCGTGACTCCTCAACCTGCACCACCCTGCAGGCAGCTCAGCTGGAAAGAACTCCCCTGAACCTATTCACAGGTGAAGCTCTCCCTGCTTTACACTCCCTAATGCACTCAGGTCTCTTCCATTCTCAAGGAAATGGGATAGTAAAGTTACTGAGCAAACCACTCGCCCCCCGACCATCAGAGGGATGTCAGTGGCCTTACAGCCTCCTGGGGACAGAACTGCCCAGCCAGGCTGGCATCCTTCCCGCTGGAAAAACAGGCATTTTGGCCAGAAATCTGTGTTGGTGGTGGCTTTTTCCCCCAGCTGTGCCTTCCCTATTGCAGCTGGCTGTGCCACGGGCCACTCCCTGTGGAGAGCTGCTGGTCCCCAGGGGAACAGAAGGCCTTGGACAGTACCTGTGGCCTCCTGCACATATTTATTTGCATCTCCTTTTCTTGAAGATATGTAACCCACACCACTGTCAACGCCTTATGGTATTTTGAGCACAGAGGGGATAAACAACCCCACACCACGGTACTTTCCTTTTTAAGCTTTAAAAAGATGCTACCAGCTCCACGGGGTTTTAATGCAGGGCAGGGAACCTTTTTTAACGAGAAGACTTTCAAAACTGATGTACTTTTGTAGCTGTGATGAAAACCCGCACATTAAAGAGGTTATACTTGAGTTCAGTGTGTCAAAGGAGKGTGTGCATCCACAGAGCAGATGCATTCTGTGAAGGGTTATGTATCAGAAGATAACATGGATCAGAAATGAGGAAGGCTGAGATTGTTTACATTGTCCAAGTTCCATAAGAGASGTAAAGAGAGCATAAGATGGACTGGAAAGGCTTGCATACAGTCAGCATAAAGTTAATAACACATTTTTATTATTGAAATATAAGTTACAATTAAAACATCAAAGTTATTATTTGCCTGGTAGCTTCTTTTTAGAACTTTTCTAACAGTTTTGTTTATTCCAATGCTTGTGAGTTTTATATTTGAAAATTTTAATTAAAGTGATTTATACCAGCTTTTGGCAATCCTCACTTTTTTTAAGACTCCTTTTTGACATACTGAKACCACCACACTCCTTACTTTTCTTTTGGTCATACATCACCTGTGCTTCGTTTGATTATCAAAAAGAGCACCCAAGTACACAAAAAATGAAAGAAATCATACACAGGTTGGTGCGTTTCCGTTGTGGCTGACCACCAGTTCAGCAGCTCTCCACCCAGTCTGACTCAGCCCCGATACATGTGCTGGTGTCTGGCACACAGAAACTGCCAGGAGGGGCAGAGAGATGTTTGGGCATGCAAATAACAGCTGCTGCCAACCATGTCTCCTTCTCTGAGATGGATTCTTCACGATGTGGGGGGGAGAGGTGTGTTTCACAGCTCAGTAACCACCCTTCTCTTTGCAAAGTGTTGCACATCAAGATGATAGCTACTGTCAGCTCTACACAAACAGGGCAGGAGGGACATAAGTGCAGGGAACTGAAAGGATCCCAGCACCCCAAGACAGCTATGGTCTGAAACAGAGATGAACATCACCCTCGCAAGACCAATGCCTGCCCCGCTCTTAACTCTGGGGCCTTTTTTCCTCTGTGAATGTTGTAAGCCTTGGACGGTTGACCTTGAATATGTGTGTGTATACTTATTTGAGAACAGGGAGAATTATGTCTCATACTCATTCCAATTCGCTTTTGCCTTTTTTACTCTGAGGTCAGATTACTCACGTTGGATTTGCTGTAAATCACCTCCTGGAAGGTGGAGTAAGTTGCATCACACTTTGGTACCRGAGATCATCGTGAAAATAAGGAAACTGATAATCTCCTTAGATTACTTGTGAATGGGGGCATTTTGACCATCAACTCAGATTTGAGCCAAACAAGACTGTAGGATCTTAATAGCTTTTGGTGATTTTTCAAAGTCTGAAAAGAGCTATTCCCTAGACTATTTTTCAGTGAAGGACCAGGCCACTTTATTATGAATATGAATACAGTGGCAATAAGTTTACTTTTCTGCTTTACTTCCACAAGCTCCTTAAAAATTTTCTGCAGACAGTCCAGTGTTTGCTTGCCACCTCTCACATAAAAAACCCCAAACAGTGTCTGTAGAGGAGACAATCAGAGCATCTACGTTCCTATGGACACAGCAGGCAGAGAGGCTGTGGCAGGACTCACTATTCAAACACACCTCAGGCACTTGTCCGTATCTGAATGAAGCCCATGATGACCTTGTCAATGCGAAATGGAGCCAAGATCAGAGAAAGAGTATTAGTATTATTACTCTTCACCAGAGTTGAGCAGCTATTTCCTCTATGGCCCAGTGCAAATAATTTTACTGCTGTGGAGTACCGCTCCTTAAAACAACAAATGGCAAAACAGTAAAATCACTTCTCCATCACATTCACATTTCACTTCCTCCTGATAGTCAACATCTTGGGAAATTAAAGTTTAAAGCGGTTTCCATTGCTTTTTTACCAGTGTGCGAGTTGTTCAAGCAGAAGGAAGTGTATAATACAAAAAAAATTTATACTCTATAGGGACACTGAAATTCCCAAGGAATCTTTCAGCAGCAAATCCAGGCACACTTTGATGCTAAAACTATGCCACGCAAGGCAAAGTTTTCATGGCTTTGTCCTCTGCTCTCTGGTTTATGCAATGACTCATAAATTAGTGTTAGGAGCAGCCCCTGAAGGTAACTGAGGTTCTGGTTAATAGATCCCTTGGAGCAGATTAGAGTGAAAAGACACTGAATGACTGGTGTTTGCATGCATACAGCAGGTTTAGTATAGAACAATGGAAAGGAGGTATGTAGCCATTTGGGTTATTACCTATAGAAATACAACAATATAAAAGTATAAAGATATCATTTAGGAAAATATGTAAGGAAAGCAAGAGAAAGGATGAGACAGTGGAAAGACATCATCACACGTGGATCCAGCGACAAGACTTCATTGATGCAATCTTGATGTGTGATGGTTGCAGTCTTGATCATCTGGGGAGGGGAAGCCCCTGAAACACGAAGTTTAAAGGGTTAATGTACAATCTGGTTCAGGTGGCAATGCCCAAGTACCTCGTCTGTAGGTAAGCAAAGGTGGATTTGTTGTGGCCACCTGGGCTGTCCTAATGCAGATCTGAGGTTTCCCACCACACCCCCCAAACCCTCTCCTTCTCCCCTCCTGCTCGGGGGTGCAAACCCGGCCTCAGCCAAGCGCCCGCTGTTTTTTCAACTCGCCGATTGTTTCGAGCCATTAACCCTCAGCATTTCGGTCCCTCACACAGACGGTGGAACAACCGAGTGAGAGAGGAGACGAGATCCAAAGGCCATATAGGAAATCTGAATTATTTTTTTATTCAGAACAGTGTGGAGGGGCCTGGGAGATGACACATATGAAGAAGGATGACGTTGTGTTTCGGGAATGAGGATTCCACTGATGATAACACACCGGACRCGGCCCGCGACCCGCCTGAGCCCCGGCGCGGGGCGGCTGAGTGCTCCGCGCATGCGCAGGGCCGCGTGACCCCCGTCCCGCCGGCAGCGGGGCGGCGCCGACATGGCGGCGGCGCTGCTGGCCCGCGTGTGCCGGGGCGCCCCCGCGCTCCGGGGCACCCCCGGGCTCCGCGCCGCCCGCCCGCCCCTCGCCGCCGCCGCCGCCCCGCCGCTGCTGCTCCGCCGCCCCTCAGCGCCCCCGAGCCCGCGCGGCTTCTCGGCGGCCGAGCTGGTGCGCGCCGCGCCGGCCCCGCTGCAGCCCTACCTGCGGCTCATGCGGCTGCACCAGCCCACCGGTGAGCGCGGCGGGGAGGGTCTGGGCCCCGGGCCCGCGGCGGCCTCCCGCTCCCCGCTGAGCCCGGCCGCGGGTTTTGTCTCCCCGCAGGGACGTGGCTGCTGTACCTGCCGTGCACCTGGAGCATCGGGCTGGCGGCCGCGCCCGGCTGCCTCCCGGACTGGCGCATGCTGTCCCTGTTCGGCGTGGGAGCCGTGCTCATGCGGGGGGCCGGCTGCACCGTCAATGACATGTGGGACCGCGACTATGACAGACAGGTACAGGAGCCCCCGTGGGCCCGCGGGGTCCCCGGAAGGTGAATGCTGGGCAGTGCTGCCTTCCGGTGCCCGAGGAGAACGGACAAGAAAGATGGGGCGAGACTTTACACAAGCACGTGGTGAAAGACAAGGGGGAATGGGTTCAAATTGAAAGAGAGAAAGTTTAGCTTAGCTATTAGGAAGAAATTCTTTGTTGTGAGGGTGGTGAGGCACGGAAACAGGTTGCTCAGGAAAGTCGTGGATGCACCATCCCTGGAAGTGTTGAAGACCAAGTTGGATGGGGCTCTGAGTAACTTGGTCTAGTGGAAGGTGCCCCTGCCCACAGCATGAGGGTTGGAACAAGATAATTTTCAAGGTCCCCTTCCAACCTAAACCATTCAATGATTCAGTGAACCAAGCATATGCCCACTCTTCTCCATCATGACGGATTCATCCAGTGATTCCTTGCTGAGTGCAGGCATWGGGCTCCAGATTCAGGAATTCCTCCATGTTTCTATCTGAGATGCATGCAATTAATTTGTTTACGTTTCCTCCTAAAAGAGTAGAAATTTTTTTTTTTTTATATAACATTTCTCTGTCTAGGACTGTAGTAAGTCTTCTAGGGTATTCACCTCTGTGTAAGATAAAATAAATGCTGTTGTCAGCTGTAGGTAGTACTTGAACAAGTTTATTTCTCAACTTTGTTTTGCATGACAGAACTGAACAAGTAACACTTTTTTGCTACACTTGCTAGTTGGAATGTACCCCAGAATCATATTTCTTTTTTTCTTAATTCAAGAAACAGTGTTTCCTTGTATTGTTGTATTGTTAATTTTGGCTGTTCAGAGTATCATGCCCAACCCTGAGCTAATCTCCTTCTATTATGTTTTATTTTTTGTTTATCATTTCCCATTTGTTCAGAAAAAGGGAAATAAACAAAAGGCGGTGCCCAGTGTCAGACTGTGAAATGTGCACTGCTGAAGGCTTGGAGGGAAATGTCCTGGTGATGCGTCACTGTTTGCTCGTTCTGGTTTCTGTTCCTATATTGTTCCTCTGGTTTTGGGGTTTGGGTTTCGGCCCTGTAAAGACACAGAATAATGAGCCAATCCAATATGTGAAGTTCTTAATACAGCACTTGTATTTGTGCTGTTGGGAAGGCAGGGAATCAGAATGGGGTTTGTGGSTGGTGTAGGGTTTGGAAGGTATTAACAACTACATATTCTAGACAGACTTGATGGGAGGGGTGTGATAAGTAAGAGGGAATTTCATGATGATAGTTTGATTTATGCATTATGTGATATGGTTAGATGTAAAGTTTTAAAAATTGCCTTCAAAGCTTTTTCTGAGATACCTTAAAAGGCTGCCTTCAACACAAGTGCCATAGAGGCCAGGCCAGCAGCAGGATGTTGGCTGGTGAGGGTATTGGTGGTTTGAGGTTTAGGTGTTTTGTACTGATTATTTGGGAAATGTTTTCTTTAAGTGAAACATCCCATATTTGGTTGCAATGTGCAGTGGAATTGGTCACAGATATGTTAAGTGCATGTTTAAACTCCAAAAGCAGTATTTGATGTTTAACATAACCTGATGGYGGGGAGAATAAGCTAAAAGATTTTATTTAAATTCACATTATTAAAGCATATACAGTACACTTTATACATACATAATGTTCTGTAAAAAGTTGGCTTTTGGACCTCTTTGAATAGACTTGACACCATTTTTGTCAACATGCACAATTTGACAGAATTGCTAGGGTTGGAAGGGACCCCTGGAGATCATGCAGTCCAGCCCCCCACCAAGGCAGGGTTACCTGGAGCAGATGACACAGGAACATGTCCAGGTGGGTTTAGAATGTCTCTACAGAGGGAGACTCCACGACCTCTCTTGGCAGCCTGTTCCCGTGCTCTGCCATACCCAATATAAACAACTTCTTCCTCATGTTCAGGTGAATTTCAGTCATTTGGGGGTTTTTTGGCATTGGTCACCTTTGGCAAGTAACTCACTGTTCATTTAATTTTAACTTTTTTTCTGATATTTGTTTCTTTCTTCAGTTTACCTTATGTGATTTCTTGTTCCAGACAGAGTTTCTAAACTCCACTGCATCCCAACTAGGATTAAATTAATTGTCTTTTCACAGTTATTAACTCCAGATCAATGGGTCTGGATTCTGAAAATGGTTTTAGAGAGAACCAAGTGCAAATAACAGAATGAGGGCCCTTCCATTTCTCCCCGGAAAATAGGAAACAAGCATTGCCCATCAGGTACAGGAGTACCTGGTGGTTCATAACCATTAGCAATGGTTACCTGTGCTAGAGGAGCCCTGCATCTTTATGGGGTTTTACATGGTGATCTTATTAAAGCATTTAAGTACAGAAGTGGTGCTTGAAATCAGGATAGTTAGCTCACAACTTTTTAAGTCTGATTATTTTTTTTTTTCTAAGGTGATAAAATTCATATACAGGATGCCTGCAGTGTTTCTAATTGGCCTCTCTGCACATGAGTGTCACTTTAATTCTGCACACTTCTGTGATAACCATTAGTGCTTAGAAGTTAGTGATGATGTTGCTAGGTTTGTATCACTGAAGGAATCCCGTCTCACGCATTCTGTGACCTGACTTCGTTTATTTTTACACTTCCATGCCAATGGTGTGACTTTTAGTTATGAAATACATTGTAATGTGTTATTGTTGGATGGGGCTCTGCACAACCSGGTGTAGGGGAAGGTTGCCTGCCCATGGCAGGGGGGTTGGAACTAGACGATCTTTAAGACCCCTTCCGAGTCAAACCATTCYGTGATTTTATGTTGGATTTAGTATTATTTTCCTTTTTTAGGTTGCAAGGACAGCAAGTAGACCCCTGGCAGCTGGAGATATCTCCACTTTTCAGTCCTTGCTTTTCCTTGGGGGACAGCTC
Organism: Amblyornis subalaris; assembly: GCA_018881555.1. Lineage (NCBI taxonomy): Eukaryota > Metazoa > Chordata > Aves > Passeriformes > Ptilonorhynchidae > Amblyornis > Amblyornis subalaris. The sequence goes on along the minus strand of JACAXG010000007.1, from coordinate 6,672,558 downwards.
AGCTTGGCACTCTGTGTGCTTCTGTGTCTGAATTACTATAGGTGATGTATGAGTTGTCTTTTTTTTTTTAAATTTGATTCTGGGTCCAGGGTTAAGCACAGAGATTTTCAGCAGAAACTGGGGGCAGAGGGAGGAGGTTATTAGTAATGGAATTGTATTTGAAAGTAAAAAAGAATTAGTTCAGTACTATGTACAGCTCCTGTAATGCTGCACTACATCTGCTGATCTTTAGCCTGGCAAACAATAATCCTCTTGGTACTTTTTACAGTATCATTCTGGGAGCAGCCTCTTTGTCTCTTGTGATCACCTACCCTCTGATGAAGAGAATAACATACTGGCCACAGCTCGTTTTAGGTGAGCTGGAAATGTGTTTACTATTTTTTTCTTCAGATGTAGTTTTTGGTGGGTTTTACAGATTAGTATTTGAGCTTTAGCAATCTGATTTTTTTATAACTTTATATCAAAATAGAAATACCTTATAGGCAAGGCTCTGTTATGCCACAAGCTTCTTAATTTGTAGCAGGCATCAGAGTTAATGTGTGGGTTGTTTTGGTTTTTTTTTTGCTAGAAATCAGTTCCTTGTTTTGATGAAGTGATAGGAGGGAGGAAATAAATATTTGTCATTTGAGAATGAGCTTTAGTTTTGGGGTTATTTCAAAACCTTTTWTAAATACAGATTGTCCTGCATTTTATTCTTCAGCCTCTAAAATAGCTCCTGTACAGATACTGATGGTGCTTCTATTTCAGGCTGAACTACTAAAACATATTTGTGTATATTGGTTTTCACATTCCAGTTTTCTTCAGTGTTTTTTTACCAAAGTTGTCATTTTCAGCCTAAAAGTACCACAGTTGGCTGTTGTGTGCTCTTTTGCAGTCAGTTATGCTGATATCTTTTGTTACACTGACATCTAATGTTCGAGTATTCTGGAATAGTTCTGTGCAAATGTTTCCCTACACTAATGAAGTCAAATTTAAATTAGGGAAAAATGGTCAGCATGTGTATTTTTCCATGTATGTCCAGAGTGTTTACTGTCAAATTACTTATATTTATTACCTGCCTGCAAATAAGTGGTAGAAGAATAGAGATGTCGGTATTGTACAAAGAGCTGCTGATATGATACACCCTCAGACAAATAATATTTAATTGCTCCTGGTGTTCTCGTAACTTCTTTCCTTTTTTCAAACTCTCTTTATATTTTTAGGACTTACATTTAATTGGGGAGCTCTGCTTGGCTGGTCTGCCATCAGAGGGTCATGTGAGTGGTCGGTGTGTTTGCCCTTGTACTTGGCTGGAGTCATGTGGACACTGGTGTACGACACCATTTATGCACATCAGGTAGRGTGACAGTGAGACATTCCTGATACCTGTGTTTAAACACACAAGTCTGTGTGTTTCATTTACAAATTTGTTGTCAAGCAGCAGAACTAACCTCTTGCAGTTCTTCACCCTCAACTGAGTTAAAACAGCACCACAGAAGTCCCAGACCTTTGATGTTTTATTGCTGTTTGCAGATGTTTTACATATCAGGTAGAAAGGTGGAAGTGTCCTTTGTGCTTTTATGCATTTGCATTGYGTAAATAAATTTGACGTTGGTGTTAACTCTTGGCTGCTAAAGCAGCTCTAAGACCAACCCACTAATTTAGTCTTTAATGTAGGGGCCTCCAAATGCACTTGAATTGGGTTCCTAGTAAGAAGCATTGGAAACTTAAGCAACCTTACGCAGTGGCGTTGGATTATGGATTTTCTGATAATGCTTCCTTTCCTTCCAGGATAAGAGGGATGACATCATGATCGGTGTGAAGTCAACTGCATTGCACTTCAAGGAGGACACAAAGCAGTGGCTCAGTGGCTTCAGCCTGGCCATGCTCCTGAGTTTGTGYGTGGCAGGGATGAATTGCAACCAAACATTCCCGTATTACTCAGCTGTGGCTGCCGTAGGGGCTCACCTGGCACACCAGGTTTGATGGATTTATTTATACCTTTCCCATGTGGAAGTTCCTAATAAGAAATCAGAGCACTTTTCAGCCCCCATGAATTCACCAGCTACCTGAAAAAACAGTTCCTGTAAAGAGAACTGAAGTCTTCTGACAATAAGCTTGCTCCTCTTAAGTACCTTTTGCAGACCTTTGGGTTGAAGAGACCTTCAGTCCTGTCCACCAGCTGTGGAGCCCTGGGTTTGAGTCTGTTCCTAACCAAAAATAGTGCCACACATTAAGCTGTGATCTCAAAGAAATTGTTTTCTTCTCACTCCCAGCAGCAGCTGCTGCTAGATCCACCTCAACACAGTGCAAGATACTGCAGTGTTRACTGTTCTGATTCAGCTCTTGCAGTTCTGGCACATATAATAMCAGATGTTAGTACTATAATTTTATGGTAATTGACAGTTCTAACTCACAGTTCTTTTTATAGCAGAGAACAATCCAGTTCAGTATTGTAGCTACATTAGTTTAGAAATTTGAATGAATAACAGAAATAAGTAAATTACCTTTGTCAGTAAAGGATGCAGATAGGATCTTGTTACCTTGCTCTTTCTGAATCCTATCAACTGTGTTACACAGTCTTGTAGTGAGTGACAAGTCAGTCTATACAAGAATTAATTGCTGGTCATGATGGTTAAGTAATAGCAGAGGTTTGTGCATTGCAAGTGGTAAAACCATTGTCAGTCTGAGGAGTTAAATCTGTGGTAATGTGGAGTTCGTAAAGCACRTTGGTCGTACGTTACATTTTAATGGGTGGAGCTCGTGCAGGTAATGGATATTAAGCGTATCTCTGAGTAAGGGAATTCTTGTGGTAATGTAGTTTGGCACTCAGCCACTGTTTTCGTAGTGACTGTGCTTGGAAATCCGTGAGGGAAAGAACACTACATCCACTGCATGATCATTTACGGTTTGAATTGTCAGAGAGGCTTTACGTYGTAGTTTTGGCACAGATGGAAGTCACTTTTAAGGATTTTTATAAGCAAGGATGCAGACCTGATGAGTGCAAGCGATGGAGAATTCACAATTGTGTGGACTGCCAAAGTCACAAGAGCATCACTGTTCTCTGTACCATAGAGTAGTTTCTTTGAGTGATTATTTTAATATTAGTCCTGCTTAAACATTTTCATGCTTATCTTCTTGTTCAAGATTTCTGATCATGTGCTTAACTGAGTTTAGAAAGCTGAGTAAGATGCCTGAGGCCAGGTTCTCCTTAATTCACTGAATTTTTGCCTGACACAGAGGAATTTGGGTCATGCTGATGTCAAATTATATCCTTCTCAAGAAGTGCACTGATAGAAAAATAGCGTCTTTATGTTTCTGAAAGTGTATCTAAAGCTTGGCTGCTGTTGAGTTTTATTTATCAGTTCAGTGTTTCAAGTTCCCGGTGTCTGAGGGGCTGAAAGGTTCTTAAGTGGGTGGATCACATAATATGTTAGAAGGTTGTGAAGCGTGTTTTTGACTATTTGATCAGGACCCAGCCCTGATTTCACTGTACAACCACAGGTTTCCTTGGTAAGGTTTCACTTCTTTCAGTCAAATATGTTCCATTTTAACTTTTTCGAAGGCTGAAGTGCAAGATTTGAGGTTTTGGGGGGTACTTCTCTAGAATACTTTCACTTATTTTGCTTAACAATTACTATWGTCATCTTTCTCAAGACTTTTGCACCAAATTTTGGTTTAGGGAATTTTTTTCAGTAACTTTGCTCTTGCTATATGGTGTGTTTTATTTTTTTACCTTCCGTTGTGACTCACTGCAGACAGCTTACAACTGGGCAAGCCAAGCCTTGCTTCTGGCTGCAGTTGCAGGTGTCCTGGTTCTTGTTTGGAAGGGAATTGAATGAACATGGCTAAAAACGACTGGACTGAACCAGCCCTGTGTGACAGGGCAGGGCCTGGCACTTTCCTGTGCTTTCCAGCTAACCTGKTTCACTGCTGGCTCTCCAGTGCCTTGTCTCTACTGAAACACAGGACACCACCTTGCAGCAGAGATGGAAAAGTGCGTGTTCAAGGGGCCTTATTTTTATTTAAAGTTAACATTGAAGAATTAGGTGGCTGCCTGCTGAGGTAAATCTCAAAAAGACTCCTTTACATGCCCAGACATTTTTGCACTTTTARATATCAAACCAGGCACACCAGTAASCAGGCTCTTTATATGGTGTGGGAATCATCTTCATATGTGATCCTTGATTTTTCTTCTGTGTGTTAATAAATCTGTCAAACATASGTGCCAGTTATACAAAAACTTTTTTAAGCACAGAATATTTGTTTCTTGTGGAGGTGAGGGWAGACTTTAAAATTTAAGAATAGTTTTTAGAAGTTACAGATCTTTTTGTGTCATTTTGTGTTGTGTCAGATATTTATGAATCTGTAAAATAATAATCCTGTAATGTTATATTGTGCTTTGGCAGATTTACACTTTGGACATAGACAAGCCTGAAGACTGCTGGAAGAAATTTGCTTCAAATCGTAATGTAGGAATTCTGCTCTTCATAGGGATTGTGCTTGGAAATCTGTGGAAACAAAAAGACTTAAAAAATGTAGAAGAGCCTTTAGAARACAGATAGTTGAAATCACTATACTGATATTTTAGTCTAACTAAAATGGAAGTACTGTAAGAAGGAAAGCACTTTTAATAAAAGTGTATCTGCTTTATATTATTTATTTAAAAAAGCCGGTGAAAACATTCTTGTATCTGAAATCATGCAGTTGAGATGATCCTACAATAGAAGTTTTGATTATCTGTGAATAACTTCAATCTGCATAGAAGCTGCAATAAGTGAAGCTGCTCTGCTGGTCCTGTATAGGACCAGCGAACTTCTGTCAAGCTCTGGGAACTGTGAACCCAAGATTTTATATGAAGCAGATGTCTCTTAGTGACAGCACATGTAAAAATGCAAAATGATTTCAGATGTAAATAAAATCTACCTGTACATGTGTGATGGTCTGGTCTATTACAAAACTAATTTTCAGTTTGCGTTGGAGTTTGCTGCATGAAAGAATTGCAATAACTGTTTTTATCCTGGGATTTCTAGGAGCAGTCAGGACTCTTGAGTGTGTGAGGTCCACAATATGGAGTCAATAGAGAAGTTTCTAAGAATACCTATTGCTCTTGGTGTGGCTGCTGGCAGTGGGTGCTTTCCGTATGAAAAGAACAGGCTTTTGCAAAGTTGGCCTGCACAGAGTGAGCTGAGCTGGTTTATCAAGAGTGATGAACTTGATTGTTGCAAAGTGTGTGTGACCAGTGGTTGACCCTGAGCTACAAATTCGTCATGCAAAGTGTTACCATTTTTTTTTTTGTTTGTTTTGTAATTGTCTTTGTTTTGACTTATGCCTACCGTTTTTATTTGTGGTCTTACAGGAAGAACTTGTTTCTAGSGGGATGCCTAGAAACAAGAGAAATAGCAAGTGCAGGCTAACAATTACATTGCTTGAAACCATTCASATTTTCAACTGTCTTATGCTCTCCCAGTTACGTGGTTTGCACCTTTCCTTTGACTCATGGTGTTAAAGGGCTTGTATGGCACATTCTGTGGAAGGAGCAACAGTCACGACCATTGTGGGATGATGATATGGTGGAGCTTACCCAAATTCCTGTTGCAGGAAAAATAAGCATCTAATGAGTCAATGGCTTTGGTCACAGAAGATCCTTTTTAGGGCTGGAACAGACTTCTGTGGGTTCTGAACACTTCAATGTACACCCTGTAAAGTTGCTTTTTCTTTTACTATTTAAGCCAGTGATGCCAAATACATTTTGAGCAAATTAAAAAGWCTAGATTTTTCAGCCTGACGGCACGTAAGATAGAAATATATGAAAATATTAGGAAGTATAACTGCTTTTAGGGCCTACTTGGTACTTACACAGAAATTCTTAAATAGGATTTATATTTTTTGTGGTGGAGAAAGTATTAAGTTGACGAAAAGCAGTTTAAAAATGAAACACAAAAGCTATGGGACAAAGTTCCATTTTATAGGGGGAGAATTGGRTGCATCCAACTTCATGTGGAACTTCATTTATTAGCCATTTACTAGTAATTAAAAAGTCTTGTGATGGAGTTAGTATGGATCAGTTTCTTAATACTGGTAGTATTACTTCAGAGGGGTGGTGGTAAAAGTTATTCATCTGTCTTTGACATACTGAAGTGTCTTTGCGTAGCTCAGATTTGGGAAGAGCTGACATTTTGTAGTGCCTTTGAACCTTCTGGTGTCCTCTGTCTGATGACTGCTTGTCACAAGTGTTTGTCTTAAAATGAGAGGAAGAAGAAGGTGTAGCTAAATAGAGTAAAAATTAAAGTTTCAAAACAATCCTCATGTCCTAAACTTGAACATCATTTCATGTTTTCTGTTGCAGTTTTCCAAGTTCATCTCAGGACGCATTTTACACAGATAAGACATAGCTGTATTTTAGGTTCATTCACTGAAAAACTGAGAAAGGTTTAGGTTCCAGGCTGTAATACTGAAGGTATTAAATTAGTGAGAATTTTATGATTAAGAGAAATAAATAATTTTTAAAGTGCAAAAGAGATAAAGGCTACTGAGGTTGTTAATTGCATGAGCATTTTATGATTAATGCGCGGAAATAAGTAATTTTTTAAGTGCAACAGAAATAAAGGCTGAGCTGCTTCCTGGCTAAAACCTTCCTGTTTGGATCTGCTGGCATGTGCATGTGCATGTGCATCTCCTCCTTTCATTCCCAGGCTATTCTAGTCCAAATCTTCACAAAGACACTCTCTGCTGTAATTAGATACWGTATTTTAAAAAGTTCTCAAACACACCTGTCTCCAAGCATCGGCTTTATTAATAGGGTGCGTTTGCACAAATAATAGGGTCCTCTGGACRTTTCTCCTCCGCTGTCAAACCTTGCCTTTCTCCTCCCCTTCCTTTTCCAAATATTCCTCCACAGGATGTGGACGTAACAAATGCGTTTTTCGGGCAGCAGGAAGGTCAACTGTGCCTAACAATGGCAAACTGAAGTGCTGCCAGTTGCTCAGTGAAASCAAAAGCTCTGTAACCAGCACCAGCCCTTGCCTGTGTGTGTGCTCCCGTTGCACTTTGTAGAAGGGTGTATCAAAGCAACACCAGCCTTTTGTCCAGCGTGAGCTCTATAGATGTAAGGCTGCTRCTTCCTGCAGGGATGCAGGGAGAGGTTGCCAAGGCATTGGAAGCCCTGCAGGGTGGGGCTGGATGGAAGCCTGATTAGCACAGTGGCACATGGGAGCTCTCACACTCACCTTTCCCGGGAAAAAGACTCGCCAGAGGAGGGTCAGCCAAGGCAAACTGTGCCTGGATTGTGCTATTTGCATTTCTTGGTAAATAGGATGTCATTAATGCAAGGGGGTCAGGGTTTTGCCTCTCTCTATTCCCAAGTACGTGCTGCAGGAGCTGTGTTGTGCAAACAGCCGGAGCGCCCGTGCCAGCCAGCCTGGCTGCCAGGTAGTCCAGTGATACCAGGGCAGTAGGTCGGGCACATCGCCAGCCACTGGCAACAGGACCTGGGGGAAAAAAAAAAAAGGCACTTCTTTTTTTTTTTTCCCTTTTGGCAAAAGCCAGGAGAGGGCCATTAATTGATTTCTAAACGCTTCACAGCGCAAACACCAGGAGAGAAGCTCTGTTTGAGCTTCAAAACAAAGCTGACAATAAAAAATGTGGGTGTTAGCCAGCCATGGATGAGGTGAAGCTTAGGTAATAGCTGAAGGCTCCTGGTATACTGGAGAGATGAGTTTCCTGCAGTGCCTCTCTGTAGTTTGTGATGGAGGAAAAGGGCCAGAGCAAATTTTAACACCCTGTGCTAGATGCAGTACAAGAATTACAAAGAAAATCACAAAAAACTTCGTTGGTTTTACAGCATTTTTCTTTTCCGGGGTCGTGGTGTTTAAAAATATCACCAAAAAAAAACACTTCCAGGCAGCCCTTCACATGTAATTTTGTCTAAACAAAGCAGAGAGAGTCTTATACACTTAAACAGAAGCAAAACCGACAACAAAAAAACAGTGTTCAATGCCAAGTTCAAGTTGTGATTTCTAGAGTGGAAATTCCCATCCTAATGCAAGACAAAATCAAAACCCACCTCTGAATACTTACACCTGCAAAGCAGAGTTCATCCAAATTGCAGAGCTTGTCTGCGACAGGTATGATAAGAAGGAAATACACCTAATAGGAAGTAAGTTGTATCAATGGCATAAAGAACAGAACCAAGCCTGTAACAAGCTGTGAGGACAGTGGGGGAAAGCAGTGGCATGCCATTCCACAGGACTTTATTTTTTTCCTGGACTGGCATCAAAGCATTCAGAGAGTTCAGCTCTGAATGACAAGTATCTCGCTCTCTACMAGTCCCTGAAAGGAGCTTGCAGCCAGGTGGGAGTGGGTCTTGTCTCCCAGGTGACAAGTGACAGGAGGAGAGGAAACRGCCCCAAGTTGCACCAGGGAAGGTTTAGATTGGATTTTAGGAAAAATTCTTTCACTGAAATRGTGGTCAGGCATTGAAACAGGCTGTCCAGGGGAGTGGTGGAATCACCATCCCTGGAAGCGTTCAGAAGGYGCGAGGATGTGGAACTTGGGAGCATGGTTTAGTGGCGAACATGACAGTGCTGGGTTAATGGTTGGACTCAATGATCTTAGAGGTCTTTTCCAACCTAAATGATTCTATAATTCTATACTGAAGAGAATTAATTTTATCTCCAAGTTAACCTTGCAAGCAGCAGCACCTAGATAGCACCGAGGGACTGCTTCGGGGAGAAACTCCAACAGTGTTAGGGGGCTGCTTAGTAGAAAAACTTGTGTGCATTTTCTGTTGCCTCTCATGCTGCAGCACAGCCAAATACTTGTCAAACAGATTCTCAGCTTTGTTTTCCTCCAAATGGTCTCATGCTATTAAACACTTTTTGAGTGAATATAAATRTAAATGGAAATAAAAACACTTGAGAAAAAAATGGAGGAAAGCACAGACTTTATATACGCCGTAACATGCATTACTGTTGTGCTTAAGCATTTRTTGGAAGGGATTGAATTTMTGTGCTCAGAGTAGGCATTGGATCCTTTTTTTCCCTGCACTTCCGCGTGCATGATGCCGCACAGTGGGTGCAGCAAGGCAATAAAAGAAGGATTCGGCAGACTACAGTGAAGTGTCACACTGTGTTTGTCAGACAAGGGGTTGGAGTTTGCTGTCTCCTTCCTCCCTGGGAGGAAGACCCAGGGCAGAAGGCCAAGGCTGTGTCAGCGCAGGTTCCCCGTGGAGCTGGTGTGGCTGAGGTTGCTCTTGGCTAGRTAAAGGGCAGGCTGAAGGTCTGGTGTGCGGTGCGTGCCTCCTCTCCCRGGTGACAGCTGAGAAACACTGGGTTGCTCAATCCCTATCAGGACTCTGGCACCTCCAGTTTCCTATCTTGTTGGGTCTTTATCTGATGAACTTGCTGTCCACAGCGGGACTGCTGCCAGCACAACCCAGGGACCAGTAGCCTGTTTTTTCTCATATGCTGAGTAGGATGGGGGGAAGTGTCCTCTCTCTCTTTCCCGTGTCTCTCAGCCCAGCCATGAGCTGCTGTGCTGCCRGGTGTCCTCTGAGATCTTGGGACATCCATACAGGGAAACTATCCACATGGAGCGGGTGCAAAGGCAGCGAGTGTTGGATCTGCCGTCTTCAGGCTTTGCTGGAGAAATCAGTGGCAAGAGAGGAAGCGGGGAGCAAAAAATTGCCCTCAAGAGTTTGAGCTGCTCAGTGCTGATTTGTTTGTGCCAAGGTAAATAAAAGAAAATGGAGGTTAAACACATGGGGAGTACCAACAGAGGTTTTTCTGAGTTAGGGAGTTAACGAAGAAGCAGACTACAAAATCTATGAGTTGGACTGGTCTGCTTGTTACAAGGCGCTTGATTTGTTGATTTTTACTTTAGTTGTTTTTTACCTTGTGAGCGCCTGAGATAAAGCTTGATTCCCAGAGGCCATTATCCTGTAAGTCTGAGCGACCTGCAGAAAGAGTGGCCTCACTTAAAGCATAACAAGGTGGTGAGCACAGGAAGCAGAAGCTGCACAATGTCTTTCTCATACAAGATGTGTGAAACAAACCCTTGCTTGAGCCAGCATGTAGTTGCAGAGGGATTTGAAACCACTTCTCCTTCTACTTTGTTTATGTCCGACCTGCTGTGACTAAGAGCTGCTCCAAAGCTGGTGGTGCCCTTGGCCCTGGCTGTGAGCTCCACACTGTGTGCTGGACCTCATGTTTGGGTGCCTGAGGCACAGGGGGTTCAGGCACCTTGCCCAGGTGGCACTGCACCCTCCCGCCACAGTGTCATTTTCTGTTTGATCAGCCAGATGAGCAGACCCTCTCCACCATGTGCAGTGTCCCTGGCATGGGAGGGATGAGGAATGTGCAGACGTGGGCAGGGAGCCCTTGTACCTCTCCTTGTACCAACTTGTACCAACTGCCGCGGCTTCGGTTTTGGTGAGTTGTGCATCTGACCCTCAGCTGTATWTCTAAGGGCTGTGAAAATTTCTGCTTGCACTTGCTCAGCTCCATTCTCTTATGGCTTTTATAGTTGCATGAATTTCCCTTTCACCCGAGCTATTTCAAGTTGGGGGAAGAAAGCAAGKTTTGGGGATGACATGTTCTTCCATTGAACCAGCTGAGACATCTAGAAAAAAGGGGAAGTTTCAGATTCAGAAGCCCTTCCTCATGTGTGAAACGAAATCCTGAGGCTGTTACTCTGCCTCTGGAAAGGGCTGGTGAGACCAGAGCTTTGGAGAGGCCCCCAGGCACTCTCCTGTGCCAGGCAGCCCCTCCAGGCTGCACACCAGTGGGGTTACATGGGCCCTCTGTGAATGAACCCACTTCTCACCACTCGAGACACCAGGGTTTGTGTAACCAGGAACACAAAGCAGTGTGCTGGGGAAGGTGGCTWTGCTCATTTGTGGTAGTGTTTGAGGGTGCAGGCTGGAGTTGTTTCAAATGGTACAGAGAACAGGCATGAACATTTATTTGTGAGTGGCCCAAATTGGAATAAACTGGTTTCTGATTGCAACTGCTCTGTAAAATACAATGGTAGACAATGCATGCTTTGCTCTTTGCAGAGAGAGCAAAAATGTGTTACGGGAGATTTTCTTACTCTGTGCTCCTGAATCTTCATCAATATTGCATTTGCTGTAGTACATGTTAAATTGGTGAATATTAACTTCAGCTGAATTTTTTCCATTGTCTTGAAATAATMATGGAATGGCTTGGTTTGGAAGGGACTGGAAAGATCATCTAGTTCRAAATCCCATGCTGTGGGCAGGGAGGCTTTCCATTAGACCAAGTTGCCCAAAACCCCATCCAACCTGGCCTTGAACACTTCCAGGGATKGGACATCCTCAGCTTCTCTGGGCAACCTGTTCCAGTGCCTCACGACCCTCACACTGAAGAATTTCTTTGTRATATCTAATCTGAACCTACTCTCTTYYRGTTTAAATCCATTCCCCCCYGCCTCGTCACTACAGGCCCTTGTGAAAAGTCCCTCTCCAGCTCTCTTGTAGCCCCCTTTAGGTACTGGAAGATGCTCTAAGGTCTCTCTGGAGCCTTTTTTTACCACCCAGAAAAATGACTGCRTTTCAGCTTCCCATTTCCCTCCTCCCCGGCAGATTCCTAGGTCATGAACCTCATCCAGCCAGCTGGTGAGGTGTCAGGCATCTCCTCTTCCAGGAAGAATTTGATGATCTACAACTTTTTGCAAACCTCAATTTCCGCAGGCTATTGCAATGTTTTTAGACAAAACGCCAGCCGTGTATGATCCAGCCAGGGCATGGCCAGGCAGCCCCATTGTAAAGCAGGGACAGCCACAGCTAAGCCTTGGGCCTGCAGGAAGCCAAGGGAAGCATTTCAAGRCATGGCTCCCTGTTTTCTCAGCAGCACTGTTGGTAAAAGGCTTTATTCAAAGCACCATAAACCCCAGCCTGTTGGCAAAGTTGCTAAATTGCAGTTTAACCCGAATTTCTTGCCCTGTTTTTGACGAGGATGAGAGAGAAGGGCAACGCACCACTGGCACTTCCCATGGGACTCACTGAGCCTGACTTGCTCCCAAGAAAGCAGCCACTCAGACCTTCTCCAGGATCTCTGCACACTGTGTGCATCCTGCTGGGAAACAAGAAGTGCAGTCCTGGTGACACAGATTCTCTACAAAATGTGAAGGTGCATCCAAAACTCTCTCGACTCACACAGGGCGTGAGTGGTTACATATTTGGGGCATGTTAGTGAAGAAAGAGTAAATATTAATATCTCATAAAGGGAAATTGATGTGTGTATGGGAARTCCTCAGTTAATATTACAGTGGCTGGGCTACATGGCTTGTGACAAGCACTTAGGGAATCAGCCTAATTTTTATAGAAAGCCTCCACATGGAGTGTATTTACTAAGAAAAGAAAACCCAAATGTCTGTCCCAATGGAAGTACATCATTCAGAGCTGTTCTSCCCCGAACAGCCACAACATGTAAGCAGAGTTAAGGGAATAAGACAATAAACATGCCACCATTGTGTTCTTAAAGATGCATAACTAACCTTGGGAAAAGGAAAAATAAATCACTGTGTTCTGCATGCGCTGAGTCTGGAATCCTAACAACAGGGCACAGCTCCTGACCTCCCCCTGCAAGTTACCTCCCACCCATTATACTTTTTTACTGCTGTGTGCCAATAACATTGGAGGGAGCAAGTTTAGTTTCATACTCCCACCCATTACACTTTTTTACTGCTGTCTGCCAATAACATCGGAGGGAGCAAGTTTCATTTCACCCTCGCCAGAGCCTCTTTGTGCAGGGTCCCAGTCGGCGAGGAAGCCTGAACTGAGAGAGGCTGCTCACCAGGTTGGTTCTCTTAAAGCTTGGAAATCTTAATAACTTCTTAGCCTGGGAGGAGTGGGATTGTAGTGTGCCAAAGTAGGGTTGTTTTTTTTTTCCTTTTTCCTGCTTAGCACATAATTTAAAGCAAACTATATGGCAAATCCTACTTGGGGAAGAGGGGAGGCTTTTTAAAAGCTATGCACAAAAGCTGGGTTATGGAGAGTTTACTTTTGTTTGCTGCTTTCTCCGGCTAACAGAATTGTACAAATGTGCTAAAAGAATCTGTACTTTTCTCTCTGTTTGAYGTGGGCTGTCCTGCCAGAAACTCGGATATTGGTCGCTTTTCGTGCCTGGTCTCCCTGTGTGCCTGCTGTGCTTTCGCTGGGGTGTGCTACTGGTGCGAAGAGCAGCTTCATGCTGCMATCTCTTACTGTTTGCAGCTAGGAGAGGAGAAAGTGTGTAAATAATGCTCGTGGACAGAACACCGGGCATTTGTAAAAGCGTAGGGAGATTCACCACATGGCAGTGGCACTGCTGYGGGCAGGCAGAGGGAAGCTGTGGGTAGGCAGAGGCACTGCGCTTCCCTCTGGACACACACCTGATACTGCCTGCAGCTGCATTCCCGCCGCGCTTGCGGGCTGGCGTGCGCTGCCAGGTGAAGAGCAGGAGTGGGATTTCTGGAGAAGCAGATGTTAGTCCAAAGGATGGAGAGGGAATTTACTCCCCCTCCCCTAGCATCTTTCATTCTCCTTCATTTCAGTTTCTATTCTGGCTTCTGAGCTCAGAAGCAGCAGGAGGAGGAGCCTGACCACCCAGCTGTGCGGGGGGTCTGCCTTTCGCCTTAGAAACTGCTGTTTCTAAGAAGTAAAATAAAACAACCCAATTTATAGAAAAAAAGTCTCAATAAATGAGAACAGGCAGTTTATCTTAGAGAACCTCACCCTAAGGCCAAACTTTCTTTGAATTGTTACCTAAGAATGTTTTGTGCTTTTTTTACTTGCCTAGGGAAATAGAAGCAGAGAGGAATTTTTCTTGTTGCTATTATCATCATCATCATCATTACTATTTTAGACCTGAGGTTTACTGGTTTTCAAGGTTTACTTGCTTGCTTAACTACAGGAGAGGGTGTCAGACTTTGGGCACGGATTTTTTGCCTTTCTGGCTCCCTGCATCAAGAAACCAGAGATACGAGTTTTCTATAGTATCTCTCTTGCGTGGAGCCTGGCTTTGCTATGAGGAAATGAGTCCACAGGTACTTCCCACATGCTCTGTACCCAACCCAAAGCCACTTTGTGTAAAATATGACAAATCCAACAACCGGAATGCCCAAGTCGTTCCCTTTAGCCTGGGTTCCCTGCCCAGCCCAGCTCGGCACAAGGGAAATGGGCTGTGTCTAAGCACTAAGCAAAGCCTTTCTGGGGTGGAGTGGGGAACACCAATGGCCCGAGGCTATTTTGAAGGCTGAATAAAATKGCAAAAAATGCAAAAGCCTTGGAAAGACACAAATGCGGGTAAGATATGGTCATGCTTTATCACCTCCAGGAGCAGGAAGGGAGCTGGGAAAAGGCCACCTGCCGAAGGGCGATAGCTGCCAGTTTGYCTTGTAATAAATGAATTCACGAGCTGAATTTTCAACAGCATGATATTGAACATTTRTTAGTAGAGCAAAGGCAAACACAGCGCTGGGCGCTCAGCAAGATTGCCAGAGGGGCTCTTCCATTCATTTTACTGTGAACTTAAGTACCTTCTCAAACTGTTACATATTCATTAAGCCCAGAAAATAATTTACACTTCACTCAACTCCCTCCTCCCCGATCCCTGCCCCCTTCTGCCAGCACGACGCGGTCCTCCGGATCATCTCAGAATTGAAGGCAGACATCCCCCTCCGGTGTCTCCTCAGTTCCAACCTAATTTGTAGTTGACAGTTTCTTTGGGAGGTGTGAGTTTTGATGAGATAACAGACTTCCTGGGATGCATGTGGTTCATCTTCTTTGTTTCTTTAGGATGGTCCTGATCTCTGGCTCTGTGGTTTATCAACTTAAAAGACATTTATTACCATGTGTTGATTACTACGTTTCCCAACTTATTACAACTACTTCGAAGTTACAATTCATCCTGACCTTGTTTCTATTTCGCTACGTTTTATCTTAACACTATTTCTAYATAGCACATCACCGCTTGCAAATGTTAAATTCCTATATGCGAAAGCCAGCGTCTATTATCCACTCACCAAAACGAGCAYCCCGTTTCCCGTCTCTTTCAGAAGAGGACCTGGGAATGTCTGTCCCCACCGTGGTGACGGTGCAGCCGCAGTACGGCGGGGCCATGCCGTCCGTGTCGAGGTGCATGTGGCAGACGGGGCTGACGGACTGCTGCACCGACTGCGGCGTCTGTGAGTGCCCGGCGGCGCGCCCGCCCTGCCCCTGCTGCTCCCCGCGGCGCGGCGGCGGTGCGGCCGCCTGGCCGGGCTGTCCCCGCCGCTCCGCTCCGCTCCCGGCCGGGCGGGCAGAGCCTCAGCCGCCGCCGTGTTTCTTCCTTCCCCCTGCCAGGCTGCTGCGGGATGTTCTGCTTYCCCTGCCTGGCGTGCCAGGTGGCCGGGGACATGAACGAGTGCTGCCTGTGCGGGACCAGCGTGGCCATGAGGACCCTCTACCGCACCAGATACAACATCCCGGTCAGTGCTGAAGCTGCCCCCGAGCCCTGCTGCGAGGCTGAAAGGCGAGGTGTCCCCCAGGACCCCCTCTGCACATAAGGGACGAGCTCAGGGCGGCAGCGATTTCCGCTCGCCCTTTTTTTCCCATTCGCATCCACCTCAGCTGCTGCTTCCYGCTTTGATCTTTCAAAGATGGGAAAGACTTGAGATAATTGTGGACAGACTGAAGGATAGATGAAGCTTGTTAGACAAAGATTCGTAGTCAGATTTGGGAGAAAGGTGGACAGTACATGCGGGAAGGTGTTTCTTCCTGTGGGGGACGTGGCGGGTGCCATCCCAAGTGCAAACCACGGGGGCCCAAGTTCACTTTGCCCAAATTGGCTGTTCCTGTGTGCATTTTTCTCCCCAGTCTGAACCTCAGAAGCCAAAAGATAAGTAGCTATCTGCAGCCTGCGCAAAGGGCTCCCTCCTTCCTTCCCATGATGCCAGGMGTTTGCCAGCCCCGGGCTTCAGTGTTTGCTGCTAAGGATGCTGCAGCCAGCCAAGAAACAAAGAGTACTTGACCTGGAATGTGATTAATGTTTTCTTGGCTGGAACGTGACTTCTGGGAAGCCTCTGTCCCTAACCAGTTTCTCTCTAACAGGGGTCCATTTGCTCTGACTTCTGTGTCACCCTGTGCTGCCCCGTGTGCTCCGTTTGCCAAATTAAGAGAGACATCAACCGCAGGAGGGAGCTTGGCATATTCTGGTAAGCTGGGGGTGCTGGTGCTGGTGCATAAAGCTGCCAGGCAGCTTCCCAGAGCCTCTTCTGCCAAGACCTGGCACGGGACAAAGGTTGCTGCAGTGGGGCCAGTGCGGGTGACAAGAGTGACCTGTCCTGCAGCAAAGTGTTGCTGGGGGCCTTGTGCAGGGTGGAGGCGGAAGRACTGGGGGAACATACAGAGTGTGGTGAGGCACAGCCCCGCTCCCTGACCCTCCTCTCCCTTTCTGTTGCAGATGCTGCCATCCTCGCTGCATCCTGTGGAGCTGCTGCTGGCAGGAACTGCTGCTGCCCTGGCAGCTGGGAAATGCTCCCTGTGGGGCTTGCCTTGATTGCATTTTATTTCCCCTGAATAATCACAGCAATAAAGTTTTGAGTTTCTCTTCCTATCTCTGTGTATGTCACTCTTGCAACACTGGAGAGCACCCATCCTTCTCCCACTTCACCCATCCCAGCAGCAGCTGAGATTTCCCTGTGCCTGCTGCAGAGAGAGATTTTTGCAAGTATTTTGTTATTAGATCAGCTTTTAGAAAGGACGTTTAATACATTGAAGAAGTCAGCATTGCTCATCCAAGTTGCAAAATTTGGGAAAGTGACTACTGCTCCAGGGCAGAGCTGGGCCTTCCTGCAGGCAAGTGACTTGTGCAGGCCACCCAGTGCTGAGTTGCCCCTGCTGTGCTGACCCAGGTGGCTGACCAAGGCTGCTGGTCAGTGCCACCTTCCTGAATATAAAGGCATGGGGACTTGAGGCTGCCTGGCACCAGCCCTCCTCTTGTGTTGCAGAGAGATGTTCCCCTAGAGACCCAGAGCATGAATTCCTACTCACCTGCATTTMCAATCCTTGTTGGATCATGGATTGGCCAAGTCCTCACCATGGACAAACAGTGCCATCATCCTGCATGGCCTTCTAGAGCCCATCTGCCTGCACTGGGCTGTGAGCCCTATACTCCTGTCCAGAAGGTGGAGGTTGCATCCACCCTCTCTCCATCACTCTCAAGAGAAATGCCAAAGGATTTTTGATCCCTACAAATATCCCCCAGCTTCACTCTTTAAGGAGACTATGAAATTTTTTTTGTCCCCACTCTGCCTTTACCTTCACCAAAAAATTTTTAAAGGGCGGGTAGTGGCTCTGTCCGTACTGCGGGGCGGGTGGGCGTGGTGGCGCTGCCACCTGCCCAAACCCCTGAAGGCCCAGATGGTCCTATGGATGATCCCTGGCAATACAGAAAAACGCATTTTTAGCCCGAGAGAGGCAGCCCCTGTGCCACCCGGTGCAGCTACAGGCAGCTCTTGCTGATGCTCGGGAAGGAAAGGCACTGCTGAAGGAGAGGCACTGCACCTCCAGCAGCACATGGCTTAGGGCAGGACAGGAGCCTGGAAACAAGCTGCCCTTCTCTGGAAACCTCTCCCACTGGGGCTCTGGGCCTGGAGAACGCCCGGGTGAGGAAGGGTGAGGGCGGGCAGCAGGAATGCTGCGGGGAGCCTGCCGTTGTGCAAAGCTGCACCTAAGCCAGCATTTGCTCTATTAGTCAGAGGGAGAAGAGGTCATTTGCTAGAGAGCATATAA
The DNA here is from genome assembly GCA_018881555.1 of Amblyornis subalaris. Classification (NCBI taxonomy): domain Eukaryota; kingdom Metazoa; phylum Chordata; class Aves; order Passeriformes; family Ptilonorhynchidae; genus Amblyornis; species Amblyornis subalaris. The sequence goes on along the minus strand of JACAXG010000007.1, from coordinate 6,654,806 downwards.
AGGATAAGAACCAGGAAGAGGGACATGTGTCTGTGGGCACAAGGACAGCTGGAAAGTACGTATAGCATGGCTTTGCTTCGGTTGTGGGATGGAAACTGCTTGTGGCTGAAGAGGTGATGCCGGGGAAGGGGAAGGGCTGGAAGAAAAGGTGAGGTTTTCTACCTGGAAAACTACTTCAGGGTGAACCACAGCACCCTGGGTGCTGCTGGGGGCATCTCGAAGGAAGTGGGGAACAGAGGTAGAGGACAGCAGCTTTTGCACTGTACTGTTCGTTTGTATGGATCTTGACTGTATGGATGCTGCCTTGTGACCTGGRTTGTCGGTGAAATGTGGCTGCATGCACCTCAGGAGCCTATTGTCCCCACCAGTCATTCCAACACGGCTGCTGATGCCATGGGGCTGTGAATTGTGTAGGATTGTAGAATTGTGATACTACAATGACAATGGTRTTGGTGTGCCGGGCCTGGGCCACCTCTCGGGAGGTGACTGTGTGGCAGAGGCTCCTCTGGGCCACTGCCTGCTCCTCACTGCAGCCTCCACCCAAGCAGGGAGGGATGTGGTGTGCTCACACTTGGGGAGGGGAAGGGGAARCCTGGCTGGTGGGATCCTGCCCATAAAACTTCTCCTGCTGCTGCTGCTATGTGCACACTTCTCCCTGTGGTCCCATCTGTTGCTGGACATCCCTGTCCCTGCATGAGATCCCCGTGCTGGGCTTACCTGGTGTTCCCACCGCACAGCCTGTCCCTAGTCTGTCYCTTCCCCTGCCCCTCCTGGTTCTTGCTTCTTAAATGGTCGTGTACCACGGCTTCCCAAAGGGACTGCTGTTTTGGCATGCCAGGAGGTGTTACATTGGCTGCAGAAGTGGTGGGAATTACCTGGGATCTCATGCAAGAACCAGCAGGGACAACTGGCCAGGGCAGGGTCGGGAGGTGTCTGGAGAAGGACGGTGGATGCAGTGTCCCCTGCTGCACCSACGGGTGTCTCGGATAGGCACAGCCCAGCCATGCTTCCACCGCCTGCAGAAAGCTTCGAAAAATCAGGAGCAAACCATGTGGAGACTTTTTACAAGATTTCTTTCCTCTTACGGGGTAATTCAACAATCTTTTTTCTCTTCCTGTAGTTGCCAGGAACAAGGGCTGTCCCTACAGCAACAGGCTGTGTCTGACAGTAGGGATGTGTCCGGGACAATCTGTAAACTGGAGCTGGAGAGGCTGGAAAGCCCCAGGAGCTGTCGGCAGAGCCGTCAACCCCTTTGCCACCTACTGGCAATAGTCAGTACAAAAGCAAAGCCACACTCTATGCCTCTCCGGTGTGGGTGATGTGCTCGATGGCATTGTCCCAGTGCTGGGCATAGTAATATATTTGTTTCACCACGTTTCTTGTGTTGTTTAGTACTTGACTTTGTGTAAATGTTCAATTCTGATGTGAAAACAATCCCCTTATACTGCTTAACACAGTGGTGCTGAGCTTGGGCACAGGGCGGGGAGTGTGTCTGCATGGGACTTCCCGTGGGAGCATCCTCTATTTAATTTTTTTTATTTTTATTAAAGCTCCAAAACATAAGCGAGACTTTTTCTTGCAGAGAGTGGCAGAGGGTGGTGCTGTGCCTTGCAGAGATGGCAAGGAGGAARGGGGCCACTGATGGAGGAGGAGGTGCAGGTGCAGGTGGAGTTGTTATGTGGGTCAGGTGATTTTGGAGATGGAGCTGTGGAGCAGGAGCTTTGCTGCTCTCAGAGGATGCAGCCCCTTGCTGAGGAAGGATGGGATGTAAAGGGACTGCAGGGACCATGGTGACCCCAGGGGAYTGAGGAAGAGGAGGATGAGGCATTGGCACAGACGGTCAAGTGGAGGAGGGATAGGAACTGGTTACAGGACTTAGGATGATGGAAAGAGACCGGAAAAACCCACTGCCTTGCAGCCTGCTAAGCAGGCAAGTGAAGAAGGAAGGGAAAGGAGGAGGCAAATAGGCTGAGATGCTCACGGAACAAAGCAAAGATTAAGGTGAGTCCTGAGAGGTTGGGGAAGCTAGAACCGAGCAGCAGTAGCTTCGGGAGACTGCGGTCATAACAAAAAAATAAAACTGAAAAACCAACSCAAAACTTTTTATGCAGCTAATGATGAAAGATGAACTGGAGATGAGAAGACAGGACTGAAGTGCTGAAGAACTGCAGTTCTGAAGCAAAAGGACCTTTGTTTTCACAGAGACATTTTACTTRCATAGGCTGCTGCTGCCTTTGGTGGGAGACTGGTTTTGGGGAGGGCTTTGCTGTAGGGGGTGGTGGCAGCTTCTGGCAGAGCTGTGCCCCTCACTTCGTGGTGAGGGTGGCAGTACCCTGGCAGTGGGGACTCCCAGGGACCTCTCTCCTTGAATGCAGCAGCCTGAGCAAGATACCCACTTCAGAAACACCTGCAGCACCTTTCTCTGATAGCTTTTCTTTCCAGAGCACAAACAGCCTAGAGGGACCTGACCCTGTGCTGGCAATGGCCTCTGAGAATGTGATTGTGGTCCAACCCCAGTTTTCAGTTGCCCAGCAGCCAGGGCAGTGGCAGACAGGGCTGATGGACTGCTGCTCCAACTGCRGCGTGTGTGAGTACATACGTACCCCTCATTCCTGCTGCTGGCTCATGATGTCTTCCCGGTCCTTTAGCATTGCTCCTTCTGTGGCATTGCCCCTGCTGCAAAATCCACTTTTGTGGGTGCTGGTGGCAGAGCAGCTCTTGCCTGAGGTCAAGAGCCACAGTTCCTGGTTGGCTTTTCCCCCTTTCATCAGTCTTTGCACCYCTCAGCCAAGCCCACATCTCATTGTCCCACAGGTCTTTGTGGAACGTTCTGCTTCCCCTGCCTGGGGTGCCAAGTGGCCGAGGACATGGATGAGTGCTGCCTGTGTGGCACCAGTGTGGCCATGAGGACCCTCTACCGCACCAGATACAACATCCCGGTCAGTGGCCAGCTCGGGGCCTCTCCTGCCAGTGGCAACAGCCACGGGATGGGTGCTGGGGTGGGGGCTTGGGGAAGGACAGAGGTGAGGAGTTGCATGGGCAACCCAGCAGGCTGGGAGCCGGGGGCACATCTGCATGGAGGTAATCCCATCACGCACCGCTTCATCCCAGTCCTTGCTGGATATAAGCAGCAGGACCAGGGTGAGCTGCCTGGGGGTGTTGATRAAAAAYAGAAAGGCTTAAAGGCTGAAGTGGGAAGGGGTTATTCATGCAATGTTCCTTGCTCCACAGGGCTCCATCCTGGGTGACTTTTTCTCCATCTGGTGCTGCCCCATGTGCTCGCTCTGTCAGCTGAAGAGAGACATCAACTGGAGGAAGGAGCAGGGCATATTCTGGTAGGCTGAGGGTGCTGGTGCTGCTTTATCTCACTGMTGCACAGAGCCCAGTGGGTTCCCAGGGTCTCCCTTTCCACCAACACCTGACTCCAGACACAGGGTTGCTGTAGTGCCGGGGAAGTAATGGCCAGGCAAAGGGTGACCCTCCTCTCCTGTCCCACTGCAGAGGCTGCCATTCTCCCTACACCTGTGGGGACCCTGCAGACAGGAGCTGCTGCTGCCCTGGATGTTGGGAAATGCACCAGGAGAGGTTTGCCTTCGCTGTGGTCGATTCTTTTCCCTGAAATAAAAGCACTGCCTGTCTTCCTGCCCGTGTCTTGTTCTTTATGTCTCCGTGTCCTTCTGCAGCRTCAGAATCGGTGTGGTACTTCTCCAGGCTGTGTGGTCAGAGCCACGCTGAGGCTGTCAGGTGAGGGAGACTTTCTCTTGAAGATCCATGCTGGAATGAGGCCAGACCACGAAATTCAGTGAGAAGATAAAACAAAACAAAAGCCAAATCTCTTATGGGAAGCTCAACTTCTTTGTGGACATCACCGACGTGCAGAGTTGGTGACAGCATTGCCCTCTACTCTAAGAGGCCCGAGAGCACTGAACCCTGGCAGTGGGGGAGTGAKGGTGATGCTGTGGGATTCCTAGTTCCATTCTGCTTTCTCCACACAAACATTGTCAGGAGTTCCTCACATGGGAACTGCTTCTCTGCGGGGCAAAACCCCTCATCTGAGGGTGTTTGGTGTAATACACCGTGGTGGAAGAGCTGGGACAATCCCTCACTGGGGATTGGGGATGCAAGGGTTTGTCCATTGCCTGGCATGGTGAGGAACAGGGAAGAGGTGACTCTGGGACTGGGGTTGCTCTGGCTCAGACTGGCTTAAGGTTTATTGCTTGGAACAGAAGCAGCTGCTTTTTGCCCAGAGTGGGCTGCAGCGGGCCTGCAGGCTCCTACCCCTTGGCCCATCCTTGATCATGGGATCTCCTCTCCAAGTCTCTTTCTCCTCCAGTGCGTGCAGGGCTTGGTCCGCTGGGGCCAGGGACCACAGCCATGAACCTGCAAGGACCTGTGTCCTCACAGGTGATGTCACAGTGAGCCAGGAACAGCCAGGAGGACATGTAGTTTTTGTTTCTGTGAATTTCTTTATTAGAAGTTAATACAAATTACCACTGCTAAAGCAAGTACGTGCCTCTGATCACTTACCTGTAGGCACACCTACATGGACTATTTAGGGTGTTACGAGCACATCACTTGCTGAACTGCTGCTGGTAGCAGGCAGGAAGGGAAAGTCTTCTGTCGCAGGTGATCCACATCAYGGAGTCACACAAACCCAAAGCAGTCACTCCCAGGGCTTGTAGGGCAAGGAGAAGGCTTGTCAYTCTGGTCTGTGGTTCTGGGACAGAGCAGCCCCCCTGCAGCCATCCTCCAGCCCAAGGCTCTGGGTCCCCAAGGGCTCACAAGCCAGCAAGGGGAGAGGGGACTCTGCAAGGAGTTACCAAACTCCACTTCCATCACCCCTCTCCTACTGCCTTTTGGAAGTATCCACGTTCCTCAGGCGTCGGGCCCTCTGTTCCCCTACCACAGGCACCCCAGCACCCAGGCTCAGACTGCCCGGAGCCCACGACTCCCAGGGTTCTGCCCCACTTTCCCCCTTGGGCACAGCGGCACTCCCAGGAAGTTCCACCCTCCCGCAGCAATGCAGTCCCCCCCACCTGAGCACTACAAAATCTTAATGAACATCCCGCCCTACCAAGGCAATTATTTAAGGATCACGCTTGCCTATGAAGCCCTCCCCAGCTCTCTGTAGGGCTGTTACCGTCCCCAGCCCCGAGCCCGGACCTGTCTCTGCCCGAGTCCCTGGAGCACTGGGGGCGCTCCCGGCATCTCCCAGCTCCCCACACCGCTCGGCGGCACAACCCAAACCGACACCGGGCTCCCGGGATCCAGCTGTTTCCCGTGTTGGGTGCGGGGCAGGAGCCCCCGGCAGCCCGGGAGGGGCATTTGGCCGCGCTGGCGCTGCCCCCGCGGCGTCGCGGTCCCCGCGCAGGCTGTCCCCGGCTGTCGCACGGCTCAGCYAGTCGCTCCCGGTGTTCCTCGCTCYCSGTGTTCCACCCTYCCGGCGYACACAGKAGGCGTGACAAGTTTGGGATCCYGTTTCTCCCGTGAGATCCCCGCAGGCTGGGGCAGGAGCCGACAGCAGGCGCCGTTCCAGCGCGGTGTGCCAGGACCCGGCGCCGCCGCMGCTCTCCCGCCCCAGGAGCGCCAGCCGCTGGGAGGGACCGCATGTCCCGGGGACATCCAGAGACGTRGACGAGCCCACAGCACCCCCAGGTGAGGCACTTTGGTGTCAGCAATCCCCGGTCGGAGCCAGCCCTCCCTGGCGGCAGTCCCCGTGCCCCGTGGCWGCGCGCGGCACCAGGGATGGCCAGAACAGGGATATTTTTCTGGTCCTCAGGCGTTTCTGTCAGTAATCTTGAAACTTCCCTTCCGACTGGCGGGGTCCCGCATTGTGCTTCTCCACCATCCCTCAGGCCGCTGCCAGCCTGCTGGGGCCAGGATCGCTGTGGTTTCCTTGTGATGTCTCCCTTGAGGCCAGGATGGTTGTGGCGATCGTTTTCCTTGCTGGTGCTGAGACAGATCCTTCTCGCCACAGCTTTGCCCTTGTGCCCTCACGGGGCTCCTGTTTGCACAGGCAATGCTGCAGAGGTGCAGCAASGAGCCAGGAGAAGCCATCCCCAAGCCTGGATGAAGGCACAAGTGCCTACCTCATCCAAGGAGTGTCAGAGGACACAGGAGCTGCAGGCAACGCCTGGTGAGTGCCCGAAGTGATGACCAAACAACCSCACACCCAGCCGTGCTGTCAAGGCRGAACAGGAGCTTGGGGGTCTCTTGCTGCTGGCCAGGGTGGGAGATGCCCAGCACGACCAGGAAAACCTCACTGTGGGTGGTGGGTGAGCACTCAATCCCGAGGGCTGGCTGGGTTGGGTCTGCTCCTGCTGCCTCTCTTGGCACCGTATGAATACGAGTGGGGGGCAAATAATGCCAGAGCGGGGTCASTGCCACGTGGGGAGCTGCCACAGCCCCTCAGACCAAAGCCCCTCCCAGGAGGTTTGTGCCTCGYGTTTGGGGAGCTGGGAGCTGGGAAGGGAGTTCAGGGAAGGTGACCCAAGAGCTGTTGGGGTCTGGCCCAGCCGCATCCCATTGCCAGCAGTTCTGTGTAGTGCTGGGGAGCGCCCAGTGTTGGTGGGTACAGTCCCTGTGCCCAAAGTGGGGGTGAAATGCACTCTGCTTATCAGACGGCTTTGAGCAAGATGCTCTTTCTGGACTGCCCTTCTGGGGAGAGATGTGATTCTTCTGGATGGGGAGGGGGACAGGCATCTCCTGAGGCTCTCTGGGGTGTGCACTCAGGAGCTCTGACCAACTGGTGTCTCTCCTTTTTTCAGGTACAGAGGAGACACCACTGCCTTGTGCTGCTGCCTCACCTGCACCCACAGCCTGCGGTCCCTCATGGCAGTGCTGCCTCAGAAGAGCCAGGGTGACCCCCACATCACTTCTGCTGTCAGGAATGGGACTGAGAAAGACCCTCCCACACCGTGAGGAGCATGTGACCTGTATTTAATGCCCAAGGGAAGAAGCCAGGATCCCTGCTGGGAAGAGCTCCCTATAGGGGACGGCCCATGTGGCTCCTGGCTGACAGACACCCCGGCTCCAGCTGATAGGCACCCCAGCTACTGTACATTTTGGATTAGGGTTGCTCCTGGTTCTCACAGCTCTGGCTGATGGATGCTCCATCTTTGTACAGTTCAAAGTATTTGAAGCTCACTCCTGCATCTTACAGCTCCAGCTCCAAACCATAGCTCTGGCTGCTCCATGGTTGAGGTACAAGACGCTCTTGCTGACAGATCTCCTCCCCTTGTTATGCCTTGAGTTATGGACACCTGGGTTTCTCTGGAGTTTCGGGTAATTCCAGCTCCTGGACATGGTGTGCTAGTTACAGGCAATGGGTGGTCCACTTCAGGTTGTTTGAAGCCCTGAGCTATTTCAGCTCCAGCACACTCCAGAGAAGAGATGCTCCTACAGTTTCCAGAGGCAGAAATTAAGTCTGGGAGGTGCTTGCAAACAGTTTGAGGAGCTCACAGAAGTGGGAGACAACCTGTCTCACAAAGCACACTGTTAAGGTTGGAAAAGCCCTCTAAGATCGAGTCCAAGCATCAGCCTAACACTGCCATGTTCATCACTAAACCATGTCCCCTAGTGCCACATCTACACATTTTGTTAGCACTTCCAGGGTTGGTGATTCCACTACTACCCTGGGCAGCCTTTTCCAATGCCTGACCACCCTTTCCACGAAGAAATTCTTCCTAATATCCAATCTAATCCTCCCCTGGGACAACTTGAGGCAATTTCCTCTCATTTCCTCTTGTCCTGTCGCTTGTGTATATGGGAGAAGAGACTCACCCCCAATTCTCTAAAATTTCCTTTCAGGTGGTTGTAAAGAGCAATAAGGTCTCTCCTGAGCCTCCTTTTCTGCAGGCTAAACACTCCCAGCTTCACACTGATCCCACAGGGACATGAGATGATGCAGCAAGGCATGACCCCAAACAGCAAACCGGGTGCTGTCTTAATCAAAGGCTCATGCAGTGTGAAGTTTTGATGTGCTGAAAGGTGGTAAAAGCACAGCTAATGCAAGCCCCTCCCAAAACAGCCTTCCTACTATTCCAGAGTGGTTCTCCACACTTGCAAGAAGCACCTTTACTGTTCCTTCATTTTTGTTTCACCTGGGGCAGAGCAGTGGTGGTGCTGCCCGCATGAAGTACAGGAAAGTAAACCAGACCACCGAGTTTCACATCCCACACTAATGGACAAGCTTCTTTTCTCCCACCGGGCCTGGCCCACAAGCAGCTTTGTGTTTTAGGAATCTGTGCGGCAGGAGCCGGGAGAGCAGAGTGTCAGTCACTAGAGGGCACCAGGGAAGAAGGATGCTGAGAGCTTTGCTTGCCTCTCTGCTTCATCTTTCAGCACACGAAGGAGAAAGAGCTCTTCAGCAATGCCCTGCTGCTGCTGCTGTTTCCCCACAGGCAATCCCCACATGACAAGACATTTCTGCTCTGGCACAAGATCACAGCAATTTGACAGGGAGAAGGAAACACATCAGTTGCTGGTACGTATTAGAACGGCAATGAAGGGATGCAAAATCTGAGGATATCTATCAAGTTGTCTTTGCCCTTTTTTTGTGTCCAGGACATTTCATAGTGGGTGCAGAGCTTGGCACTCTGGCGCTTCTGCTCCCTCCCTGGGACTTGCTATCTCAAAGAAATCAGAGAGCTGGGAAGGAAAATATGACTGCAGACATGGAGAGGTGCTAGAAGCAGCTGGTGTTAGCAGCTTAAGGGACTGTTGTGTTCACTGAGAGGAAACAGAGCTCTTAGATATTTCCTAAGTATGTTTTCAATTTAGTCTTCAGCCTGAAAAGCGAGGTAGAGGAAGGACACCTGTAAGACAAAGCAGGGCTGCAGAGGAATATAACTCTAAGCCTAAACTGGGGAGGATGGAACACATCAGTGAAATGCAGCTCACTCTGAGTAGCAGGGAACTTGTTGGGAAACCTGCCACTCAGGTAAAATGTGTGATGCTACCTTCGTGGTGATCTAACTGGTACTTTTGCGGGGCATGGTTGAAATCATTAGATACACGAATGTTATTTTCAGGGCTAGTGGGACAGACCGAAAGGACTCCTGAGAGATTTGGCACCGAGCTGGAAGTACTGTACAGTACTATGCCAGCCTGATCTGCAGCTCGGGAGAATTCCTGGTGAACATCACGTTGAGCAACATTAGATTCAACCTCCACAGCCCTTCCTTGAGGTTCATCACCTCAAGTCTTTCCATAGCAATCACTCATACGAGATACATTATCTTCTCCTCTTTCTAATAAATGTTTATTATGTTTTTAAACATTGCCTCCCAGTGCTGGGGTGAAGGTACAGAGACTCATTCACCTCTAAACAAAGAAGGCACAGAGCCAGGGACCTCACCTTGGCTGGCGTGGCAGCTGCACAGATTCCAGCTTCTGTCTTGGGTAATGGGCATCCGACCTTTTGTCAGATTTAATATTTAAACAGCACACACAAGCTGTTTGGAAGCATTGTCTGATAAGGTGATACCTCACTATGTGTGTAACATCTCAGGGTTTCTGCATTGTGAACGGACCAAAGGTCAGCTGCGTGTTGTGGGTGTGCCACACATCTGATCAAACACAAAACACAAGTGTGAAGGGTTGAACTCCATGTTTAATCAGTTACTAAAATTAAGTAATCTAGTGATACATCATCGATTTGTCCAAAGATAGATGAGGAAAACTTTATGAACACTTGTCATGCGTTGTTATCTGACAAATAAGCGCCTGGGGCAGGCATGGCCTTGGAGACAGTAAGATAGAAAAAAATTTATTAGAGTAGAATTTATTACTGAGATTTGCACTCACTTCTGAGGCACAGGTTTAGAACCCTGGGTTTGCCTGATCCCCTTGGGAACCCTGCAGTAGCAAAGCCCACGAGATGCCAAAGTCTGGACTGTCTCTCCCCAATGAAATCTAGTCTTATCTCTGGGGAATCATGTTCCTACAGCGTATTTCTTTTACTGCTAATTTGAATGTAAATGGCTCTATCTTTGTACCATTTGTAAACGGTACTATCTTTATACAAGACCGTTAAGCATCTCAGCAGCTATCAGAGTTGATAACACAGTCCCTTCAGACTCACTTATGCACGTGTCTAAGAGAGAAAACTTCCCAGTGAAGTTAAATTACTCCCAGCCACCTCCTGAAGCTGCAGAAAGACAGGCTGGATTCCTTTTGCTCAGTCTTTCAGACTCTAATGCAAGCATGGGCTGGGGCTTTCCCTCAGACAATCCACTCCATGTCTGAAGACAGAACAACTGTGAATTGATGCACTCCGAAATGATCTCAAGGATACCTGTGCCCACAATTAAAAAAACCCCAAATCATACTGGCTCTTAACAGTAGAGCAAAAAAACAACTACAGTTTTTCATCTCCTTTTTTGTTGTTGTTTGTTTTGTTTCAGCATGAGTGCCAGTCATGCTAAGAGCAACAGCCACCTCTCACTGCATCCTGTGTGAGTGCTCTGGTTTTTCCTAACTCACAGAAGAATATCCTGACTTGGAAGGAACCCGAGAAGGATCATCAAAGTCCAACTCCTGGCCTTGCACAGGACAGCCTTAAGAATCACATCGCGTGCCCAAGAGCATTGTCCAAACGCTTCTCAAACTCTGTCAGGCTGGTGTCGTGACCACTTCCCTGGGGAGCCTGTTCCAGTGCCCAAACATCCTCTGAGGGAAGAACCGTTTCCTGATATCCAACCTAAACCTCCCCTGACACAACTTCGGGCCATTTCCTTGAGTCCTGTCACTGGTGACCACAGAGAAGAGATCAGTGCCTGCCCCTCCTCTTCCCCTCACAAAGAAATTGTAACTGCAGTGAGGTTTCCCCTCAGTCTCCTCTCCTCCAGGCTGAACAGACCAAGTGCCCCCAGCTGCCCCTCATTCAGCTTCCCCTCTAGAACCTTCCCCATCTTAACTTCCCTCCTTTGGATGCTCTCTAATAGTTTAATGTCTTTCTTGTATTATGATACCCAAACTGCCCCAAGGACTGGAGGTGAGGCCACCCCAGTGCAGAGCAGAGCAGAACAGGACAATCCCCTCCCTTGCCTGGCTGGTGATGCTGTGCCTGATGCCCCCCAGGACATGGGTGGCCTTCCTGGCTGCCAGAGCACTGCTGACTCATCTTCAACTCGCCATTGACCAGGACCCCCAGGTCGCTTTCCCTGGCACTGCTCTCGAGCCTCTCGTTCCCCAGTCTATCCGTACATCCAGGGTCGCCCCATCCCAGATGCAGAACACAGCACTTGCCCTTGTTAAACTTCATGTGCTCAGTGATTACCCAGGCCTCCAACTTGTCTGGTCTCCCTGCAGGGCCTCTCTGCCTTCGAGGAAGTCAACAGCTCCTCCCAGTTTACTAACTTACTTAGTACACCTCTGAGTCCTGCTTCCAAGCCGCCTGGGATTCTCCAGACCTGATATTATGAATGGTCTGCTGAGGTTTCCGGGCCAGGCTGCAGATATGCTCCCTGAATGAGATAACAATACCTCTGCATCTGTTTGGTCATGTGTGCACCTTCTCAAATGCCACTGGGACTACGCAATGATCCTCAATAACTGCTGCCATGCTTATAAATCTCATATAAATACAGTAGAGAGTTAATTATTATAAAATTATTGATAAAAGAAAGAGCAAAGTCTCAGGAGAGTGGTTCATGAACAATGATATAATTATCTATCCCAGGTTACAGCCAGCTAAAAAATCTGGCCCTGTAGTGTTTTGTCCAGGATAGTTCTTACAGGCAGCCTTGGTGTTTAATAATTAGTGATGAGTCTTGCTAGGAAAAAGAGAGTATGAAAGTCCTGATTTTAACTGGAAACCATCTGTAACGTGTACTCTTCTGCACTGTCTGCCAAGGAGAAAGATTGTGGTTCCAGAGGCTCATGCACTTGTCAAAGCTCTGGCAGAGCCCTCATGCAAGATGGTGCCAACAGAACTGAAGGAGTTCCTTCAGCATCCCCCAGAGCTTGCCCAGCCTCATCTTTGGGGTTATTTGGCTCAGGAGATACAGCTGTCCTGGAAAGCAAAACGGGGAGAAGCACACGGGGGGAAGTGGTGTTCCTATCATTAGTCCTGCTACAAATGTTAGCACAGCTCCTGGAAAGCTGTGGCTGGTGCTGCCTAGTAACCTCAGCTGGGGACCAATGCCCCTACCTTGTATAACAAAGGCTACCTCAGCTTTGCYTCCTTCCACAGCATCAATGACATGCCCACATATTACCCTGTGAAAACCCCGCTCTGATGGGCTCAGAAAAGCCTTTGCACTACAGCAGGTGTTTGGAACTGAAGGAAAGCATACCCGTCTCCAGGACACTATGGGAGAAGACTTCACAGCCAGCTGAGCCTTGTCTGACATGCCTTGCTGGCATTCATCCCACCCCGTCCATGGCTGCAGTCCCCGGGCAGGTGAAGATGCTCCCCTTGACTCCAATGTCACCKCTACCGGCGCGGCTGGGTTGGGGCAGCTCCCGGCGAGGTGCTGCACTTGCAGCTTATGACTTGCTCAGTTRAAAGGAGAAAAGGTGAACCTTGTGGCTGGTCCTGGTCCTGGCCCTGCCCTCCTCACAAAGCCCTCTGGCTTYCCCAGCGTGCAGGGAGAGGGTGGAGACTCCGCGGGCTGACGAAGCACAAGGGAAMCCAGCTGCCGGCTCTTTCTGCAGCAGATGTGATGATCTGGGTGCGACTGCCCTGCCCTGCAAGCTGAGTAAGCCGTCGGGGCTGTGCTCCTACATAGCACGCTCTTCTCTTCCCTGGATCCTGCATCCTTTCCASCTCCTCTGCCGCCTCCTCCTCTCAGCCCTGCAGCGCTGACCCGGACCTGCTGCTGGTAAGTGAGCGGGTAGCAGCAGTTCGGGCCTTTTACTGAAGCAGGTTTAATTCGGTGTAGCGGCTTGCCTCCTCGTCCAGCAATTGCTTACACTTGCCCTGGAATTACATCCAGCAGCGGTTTTCCTCCAAAAGCCAAGGAAAACACAGCGAAATGCTCGCCTACCTTCTCCCTGCTTTTCAAGGCGTCTTATTGAGAAGGCAAGAAATCAACGAAAATACRTTTTATAAATAGGGGGGGTGGAAGCTTCAAGGCTTAAATTAAAAGCAGTAAAAAGGTGAAAAATGAGAATATTTTGTAGGAACTGCCGTCCTCGGTGTTCCCTCATGCATGTTAACGTGCTGCAGACACCATGCACGCACCGTGCGCTGCTTGCTCGGTCCCCAGTTAACACACAGGGCTCTTTTCATGGAAGGTAGGTTACAAATCCCCGGTAAATCGCTCGGCAATTGACTTACAGATTGCCTGAATCGCATTATCCTTATTTACTCAAACGGTTTTAATTTCCTACGCGTGTTCCTGAGAAAGAGGAATGTACGGTCCCGGCCCCTTTGCATCCCCACATCCATTCTCTGGTCAGTCCACACCCCTGGAAATGTATGTGACTAAAAAGCGGGGGAAAAAGGAATATCTACAACTTTTGTGAATTTATATGTGTCCAAAATTCACATACAGTACTCTTTCAGCTTGCAGGTTGCAAGACCAAACTTTGTACCCATTAACAATAAGAGAAAAAACAGCACACTTCATTGTGGTTTCTCTGGCATGCTCAAGTACCCAGAAAAAAAAAGAAAAAAAATACTATTTTTAAAAAGGGTTAGGGGCAGCTTCCTTTAGAAAATTCTGCTGAAAGCTGCTTCTGTCTCTAAAACTTTTCCTCTTTAAGTAAATTCAATGCTTATTCTCTATAGAGATAAAATCTTTTGAGTAACTGCCTGGATTTTTAAAAACGCACTTCTGAATTTTGTTATTCATATTTTTACTACCTCTCCTATAGTATTGTTTCTCGGTATTGAGTTTTTTTCTATTTGAACTGCAAATCCCTCTGATGCTAAAAGTTTTGCAGGAAGACTGGCAGAAATGAATGTTTCTTAGCTTTTTATATAGACARTATATCTTAAGGCATACAAATGCTTTTGCTGAAACTGTTTGAAAGACTCCAGATATGGTATTGTTGTGGTTCCAGTGGGTTTGAATCAACTGAACTTTGTAGCACGTTTTGTTGTCTGAGGTTTTTGTTTAGTGCCCCTGTGTATGTAGGAAAAAGGAGACTTCGTACTTTACAAGTCTCAGAAGAATACACAGGAAAGTGACTGTACTGASACTCTAATTTTCTGTGCATTGAAACAGTGGGCAAAGAGACTTCTTGGTTGTTTTTAAGAAAGTAGTTTCATTTTGCCATTAATAAAAGGTTAAATCTCTAGATCCGGTACTTTGTGTCCTGACAAAATTTTCTGAGACTAAGTATCTCTGAAGAAAAGGATTTTCTATTAGGCTTGAACTGAAATTATGCTGAAATCAGTGAAAATAAAAATATTTTAGAACTATTTGACAAAACAAATGAAATTTGTAAAACTTCCGAGGAGTTCGTAAATTTTCTATTTTGCTGATGCAAAAGTGTATTATACCCAGGGTTGACACGATGAGGATATGAAACACTTTATCGTATTAACAAATACTTTTGAATACAGCAGGCAGTACCTATTGCCATTGAATCTCCTGCTCATTTCTGACCTAAAGTAAATGTTCAGAAGCCATTGGAAATGAAATCTAGGAAACTTCATTTAAAGTTTGCATGGAAATTGATTTGAGTAACATTCATCGTGGTTGTTTCTTTGTCCTGCACATGCTCTGACTTGAAATGTTTCCTGGCTATATGTCRCATTAAACTCGATGACTTATTTTTAAACAATTAAAAATTGCATATATTTTAAAAATTCCATTTCTGAGGAGCAATTGCAAACAGCTGACAATTATATTAGCTGTGAAGGAGCATGCCCCTGTRTTCCTCTGGTGAAGTTTATTGCTAGATCAGAAACGGGAAGGTTGATTCGTAAAATACCAAACCCCTTATCTCACTGCAACTCTTTCCTCCAGAATGAAAACGAGGTATCCAAAAAAATCAAAGGAAATAAAATGCCTAATTTTAGCCTGTGGGCATTATTTCTGCTGCTAGCAGTTCATATTCTCCCAGCACACTGTTAGCCGAGATACAAATCGCCACCCTCAGAGGCTTCCACGGATCAGCCAGGCAAAGCCACGGCTGGCCCCWTCTCGTGTTGGTGACAGCCCTGCTCAGAGGGAGAAGCTGGGTTATGGGACATCTTCCCCAGGCTCCTTCCCACCAGCACGTCCAGAGCCCTGTCATTCTGCCATCCCAAGGAGCTGCCGTGGTGGAGACCTTGCGATGGTTCTKCCCCTTTGAGAAGAGAGCAGCTAGCAGAGATTTCACACAGCAGAAATAACCACTCGAGCTTTAAGCGAATGAGCGTTCTGCAATTACTTTCTGCAATAGTTTCTTGTAGCTCTGAGAATGTAAAATGCTGTTTTAAGTATTAATGTAACATTTGAAAAAAAATTTTTTTTTTTTTACTTTGATAAATGACATGTGCCCACAAACACACCTTTTTTTCTGAAGGGAGGAGCAGAGCACAGGTAAATCCACGTGCCAGGTGTTCCACCTGCAGCACYCCACCCTGTCCTTGCAAGTGGCATAGGCACACTGCAGCCAGAAAGGGCTGTAACAATTTACACCAGAGGTGCAGCGAGAGCTGAATCCAGCCTCTGCTCACAGCTGCCAGTAGTTAATGCCTTCCCAAGGGACAATAGCAAAGAACATCATTTTTCTCTGGCAGATTTGGGCTATCAGTGGACTCAAGCCTTCCTGAACTAGAAGTTTCCTGCCGACAGCTGTATTAAATAGCCATTGAGAGACTTTCTGCTATTGATATGTGTAATTCTTCTCATAGCTGATTTATTTACAAAGCTTCACACATCTTTGCAAGGATGTGTACAATCTCATCATAACTTGATTGGCAAATTAAGTTCGACTATGGCATATTGTCTGTTAAGAGTGGCACCATGAAAGCAGTATGGTCCCATATCTGTGCTTGCTGTCTGCCTGTCTAGTTCAGTCTGGAAGAYTGAATACCTTTAACTTCTAAAAAAATTATTTGTTTTCTCAAGAGCACATCAGAAATTTCAGTGCAAGTGTTGAGCTAGGTTTCTGTGATGGTCTTTGGAAAAAAAATACCCCAAACCCAAAAAAATCAAATGAAACAAAGAAAACGTAACCATTCCGTTGATAATGCCTGAGGTCAGACGTTATCACTTTTTCTCATTTGCTTATAATGTTGCATCAGTAATGCTGAAATATTCAGCTGAGAAAAAAATGTGATCAAGCAAAATTCTGATCCAAATACCTTACATATGTAGAGATATATCAAGGTTAGAGTCACACCGTCTCCTGACTTCTGCACTCACCTTGTGCTGCTTGGTTATCCAACAGCTCAAGGGATTTTCTAATGCCTAGCTGTGCTGTTGACCCTGTGGCTGAGTTTTTGGTACCTTGCTTGGCAAACATCTGTTCAGCACATGGTGAGCCTTTAAGTGACAAGTTCCCACGGCAGTTCTGAATGCCCATCTCTTAAGTTACCAAAGCATCCTTTCAAAAGGCAGTGATTGAGGCCCAGAAATTAGCCCAGAAAGTACACTATAAGTAGCCTTATAAAATTAGCTGCCTTCCTTCAGGTAGGTGAGTCTTCTCTGGCGCAAGTAGGGTGTAGGTAGTTTATCAGTAAAAGGCCTCTATACTTTAAATGTTGCACATTTAATTGATGTTCAACTTACTCAAAATCCATTTTAGCTCAAATTAAAGCTAGTCCCTTTGTAAATAGATTTGGAACACAGGTTTTTTGCACTGGGCCTAGATTACTGATTACTATAACACTAAGGCCTTATATTTTTGTCAGCACTGAAGACTGCAGCTTTGTCAGAGGAGGCAAGCCTGGGATGGATTTGGGATAGCAACACTGGGAGACAGATGAACCAGACTTTATGTGCAGCTAGGCCTGTTGCTGAATGTAGAGCTTCCAGAGGTTTCACTGTGCTGGTAGCCACAAAGGAGAGCTCAGCTGTCTGTCAAGCAACCTTAGCAAACTGACAAGATAAGGGCTTGGGTTTTTTATGTGACCATATGACTCTGTTAGATTAAACGGCTTTTTTTTTTTTTTTTGTAAGTCTCATTTTTATTAACGGCTCTCAAATTCATTGAGCATGCCTGAAACTRTCTCGTAATTCGCCTCCTTTCTTGCTGTAAGCAGTGTGACTGTGCTGAGGTACAGGACTGGTCACCCTGGAGCTCCCAGCAACCCATCTGCCYTCTTGATTCCCATGAACTATTGCTTTGGTAACATTTCCCATAGTGGCAATTAAAGTAATTAGACTCTGATGGGTCAGCATGATACATATAGACAGGCCAGATCCTACCTCTTACCTAAATGACCCTCGGGAAGCACAAAGGGGACAAAGGTCTGCCAGGAATGCCCCACGGTGCAGGTGGATAGCTCACAGGCAGGAGCCTGGCTGACATGGGAGGTGAGATAACTTTAATTATTCCACAACTACCTTCTAGTTTTCACATGGAAATCAAATCCGAGGAAGAGAATTACTCGGCAGGAGTGTCAGTTTCCATGTTCCTGTAATGGAACAATTTTTCTTTGTCTGGAAACCTGTGTAAGAAAAGGTAGAAGATGTAGTTCAGCAGCTGTAAGAGGGGAGTGAGAAAATGTGGGAGAAACAGCTCTACAGACCCCAGAGGAGGAGATCCAGGTGCCAGAGCAGATATTCACCTGAGAGGGCAGCTGGGCGCGCATTGGTGGCCAGCCAAGGTGAGCTCACCCCAACAGACCGTCAGGGTGGAGGGAGACTCTTCCAYCTCCCTAACACCAGCAGATCCAGCTCCACATCAGCTCTGTGTCACCTCAGGGACTGAGCCCATAGGACACAAATTTCGTATCCAAAAGAGAGAATCCTAGACGAGCCTCTTCCAGCCCTACCGTAAGTCCAGTGCTGAACACTGCACCCAAAAGACATCTTTCCTCTCCATGCCTAATCAAACCTTCCCTTTCCTGTTTTTCATTTCCAGAGGAAGGATGGCAGAAGGCCAGCCACACCTATGCATTCAGATGTCAGACTCAAGTATAAATGGCATCCCCAGCAGAAGGCAGTCCTTTCCAGACCTGGCTGGCAGGGAAGGAAGTGTGCTCACTTTCCACAACATCTGCTACCACGTGAGAACCAAGACTGGGTTCCTGTGTTGTCGAAAAACAGCCGATAAAGAAGTTTTGAGAGACGTCAAGTAYGTATTTAAACACCTCTTCAGACTGTGTGTATGTTTTATTTCTGTCTGGACAGCTGAGCTCACTCATGTCACGGATCAAGATTTAGAAAAACTATATGTATGTGTGGTTGCTCCGTGTTTGCTGCCAGCTGTGCTCGAGGTCAGGTCCTCAGCCACCGAGCTGAGCCTGTGCATCAGAGAGCTCATTTCCCCTGGCCCTGGGGGTACAGCCCTCCTGGCTGCTATCAGCGCGGGGCACACCAGCCAGCTCTGGTTGCTCTGCACTACCTGGCAATCCTCCCACTGTGCCATGGTGTTTGACTGAGATACCAACAGCCTGTCCTMCATGGTCGTGTCTCCTTCCCTCAAGGTGGCCTTTGGGAAGGTTAATTTTGGGGAGGTTTAACTTAAAACATTTGAGACATTAATATAAGTGAGGGTTAGGTTAACTTTGAAGAGATGTAAGGGTTTCTGGTTTTCTTGAATTTTTTTGTTGCGTTGTTTTGGGTTTTTTTCCCAACTGCAGTAAAGCAATCATGTCATTATGGCCATTGTTCAATAATCAGTGTGTGAAGTTTGCCCATTCACAGTTCAGTTCACAAACTCAGTGGCAAGTACTTATACAACATGCCATTCCAGGTCACCCATGACTTTCAGCTCCCTAGCTCCAATTTCTATCATATATGTTCACCCTTTTGTGTAGCTCTATCTTGATCTTTGCCATGGAATTTCCACACCCGCTAAACATGAGCTCTTAAAGGCTTTGTTACTTTCCTCAAAAGCTGCATGTTGTGGTACCTCAGTTGACTCACATGGGTCTTTTGCAACATTTTCTATCTGCCTTTTGAGTTTCATGTGGCTTAATGTCAGATAGAGAGAAGCAATCAACTGCATTTTAAGAACAGACAAATCCCTAGTTTATTCTGCCTACAGAGACCATTATTCTCTCTCTTAGGAGCATAATCCCTCTAGAACTGAAAGTGGTTAAAGCAAGTGTGTGCTTCTCTTGTAGAGATCCACGTGGTAAAAACATATGTACAGATTTTGCTACATTTTACTCATGTTTCTGTGTTGTCTTCAAGAATAGTTCTGCTTAAATTAGGAATAAAAGTTAAGATGAAGTTTAAATATTGATGAAGTTTAAATATAATATGATCTTAAATATTGCTTTTGATCAGGGAGCTTCATTAATTCCAACGTTAACAAGATGCAGAAAGTRGTTGTACAGATAAGTTACACTGGCCTACCAGTGTAATAAATAAACCCACCCTAACTATTTTGTAAAACCTCTCTGTTTTGTCTTACAGTGGCATCATGAAACCAGGACTGAATGCAATTTTGGGACCCACTGGCAGTGGTAAATCTTCGTAAGTGGCCCCTTTGCCCTCCACAGAAATTACATCAGTGAGAAAATGAAGCTGCACACACTTAGCAGTCGTGGACAATACTTTCAGAGAAAGATTGAGTTTTTATTTAGATCTGTGCAAATCTCACTGGTTTGTGAGAAATACTTGAATTCATTTTATATGACAAAGATGAAATTCAGTTTTAGTCCACACTTTGCTGACAAATGGTCTTTACACATCATTCTAGGTTAAACTCAAATTATTGAAAAAATGGACATGAAAGTGCACAGATCTCATTTCCTTAGGAAACCAGGACAAAAGAAACTCGAAAGTTTCTGCGGGTTTTCTAAATTGCAAATGTGGAATGTGGTATGCTTTTATGTAACTGTTCCATGAGCTGGGTTGATAGTTTGCTTTGCCTCCTGCATGTTCATCTGACAAAGCAACCAACTTTTCCTCTAGGCTGCTCGACATTTTGGCTGCAAGGAAGGATCCCCGTGGGCTYTCTGGAGACATTTTGATCAATGGAGCTCCCCAGCCTGCCAACTTTAAATGTACCTCTGGGTACGTAGTGCAGGTAAGTAATTTTTATCAGTGAGCATTCTATTGTGGGAAGTTGCTGCTGTGTTGCAAATACMTTGGCTGGATCCAAGAATCTACGAAAACCCCTTATAAAAGTAGGGTGAGCACGTTACAGAAAGGTGGTCTCTCAAACCACATGAACTTCCTGCATCTGACAGATTGCCTTTTGCAAGAGACAAGGAGACAATACCCAAAAAACCTACCCTCCTTCCTCCTTTGATAAAACAAGTTGGGAATACCTTCGGCCTAACCCACATGGACCCAACCTCTCTTTTCCTTCCCTCTTTTCTCCCTGCTGTCACCTGCGGTGGGCTGAGGCTGCACTGGCAAACWCACTGTGATAATCACCTGAGCTGTAGCTGCTCCTTAGGTCCCTTCAGCCTCACCCTCAAGACCTCCAAAAAACTGAGTAAGGTAAGAGTACATAAGGGGTAGTTTTTAATATTTTGCTGTTTAGGCACTGTGATATCATGCATGATGGAGGCTGTTCCTACATTGCATTGCTTTATGAATTAAGGCAAATACAATTACATGCATGAAATCAACACCCTGCTATGACACAGSCATTGCAGATGCACCTTACTGCATGTTTTGGTTGATGCTACCGTCCSTCTGCATGCAAGGACAGCATAAAACGTAGGTAGATACAGTTCTCAGGGGAATAAATAGAAATTGCTAAGCAACCACCAATTATCCATTTTTTAAAAATTTTTTTKTAATAAAGGATGATGTGGTGATGGGAACCCTGACTGTAAGAGAAAATCTGAAGTTCTCAGCAGCACTCCGCTTGCCGAAGTCAGTGAAGGAGCAGGAAAAAAATGAACGCGTGAATCAGATCATCAAGGAACTGGGTTTGAGCAAAGTGGCAGATTCCAAGGTAAGGCACGTAAACGTGGTGCTTGAATTATGACCCAATATTAAGTAGTTTATTAATTAACCAAATGGCTCATCATGGCAGATTCCARAAAAAAGTAAATTTCAACAGACTGTTCCAGTAAGACAATAATTAATAACATTTCTTTATGAGGATCTGTACAGACTGCACTGATGCTGCCATATAATATTACATTGCAGAGAAGGGGAAAGGGAAAGGTAGTCTGTGGTTGGAGAGAAAGACACCACCCCAAGTAATACTAACATTAAGAAGCAGACTGTGTGTGAGATAACAYTTACATCTGTTCCTGAGAGCAGGGCCAAAATTCCTTCCAGCTCTCCCCAAATACTGCCTACATGTGGGTAGGATGCTGTTCACTCAAGGATTTGTCATTGGGCCAAACAAGACAAGTTTTTTGTTTTGTGGCAGGTCGGCACCCAGTTCTCCCGCGGGGTGTCCGGAGGAGAGCGGAAAAGGACCAATATCGGGATGGAGCTCATCACGGATCCTGCCATCTTGTTTCTGGATGAGCCAACCACGGGACTTGATGCCAGCACTGCTAACGCTGTTCTACTGCTGCTGAAAAGGTGATCTCCAAAGTGAGAATTCTTTTCTCACACARACACTATAAATGTGACCTAAATATCTTATTTTTCTTTGTTTTTTTCCCTTCCTTCTCCACTCTCCTACACACCAAATCAATCAGACTTCACCAAGACTTAACCGAACTCGCAAATTCTCTTATCTAAATGCTGAATCGGCTCRCAAAGCTGACATCTCTGTCATTCTTCACATTCAGGATGTCAAAACAAGGAAAGACAATCATCTTCTCCATCCACCAGCCTCGGTATTCCATATTCCGGCTGTTTGACAACCTGACGCTGCTGGCTGCGGGCAGGGTGCTGTACCACGGGCCAGCCCAGCACGCCATCGAGTACTTCCAGTCCCTTGGTGAGCACAGCTTCCAGCAGGGCCAGCCTTGGGTTTGCGCATACTCCGGTAAAATGCCAAAAGCTCTGCGTCAGAATCGGAATCGGACACGGCGTGTCCAAGCAAGCCCGGGATTTTAACAGGCAAAGCGTTTCTCTGGGTGTTTCGCCTCTTGACCCACACGTGGGTGTGGATGAGCTGTTCCTGGGTGCACCTCAATTAGAGAAAGCCCAGGCTAGGGYTGGGAAGAGCACACTGAGAGCTGTCACTTTGCTTTCCCTGACAGCGCTGCCCGTCGGTGCCGCGCATCCCTCGGGAAAGCACAGGCCTTCCAAAGCCTGCCGTGCCTGTGCTGCAGGCTGCTCCACGGCCAGGGGGTGTGGATGTGCTCCTGGCGGCCGAGCACAGCCTCTGTCCGGTCGCACAACCACTGCTCAGGGCTCGTAACGCTGTCCCCGCAGGCTACC
Organism: Amblyornis subalaris; assembly: GCA_018881555.1. Taxonomy (NCBI): domain Eukaryota; kingdom Metazoa; phylum Chordata; class Aves; order Passeriformes; family Ptilonorhynchidae; genus Amblyornis; species Amblyornis subalaris. The sequence continues at coordinate 6,632,439 of JACAXG010000007.1, read as the reverse complement.
AGTGCGAGCCCTACAACAACCCCGCCGACTTCTTCCTGGACGTCATCAACGGAGACTCCACCGCGGTGGCAATGAGCAAGGCCGGCGAAAGTCACACAGGTACGAAAGCCAGAGCTGAGTCAAATTATCGTAATGTGTGGGAATGGCAATATAAGGAGCTGTTTTGTTAGCTCTCAACGCAGAGAAAAGAGCTTCTGTCGTCTTCAAGGCAAACCGCCCGAAGTCCTGCAGAAGCAGAGATGATAAACCAGGACAATTGTTCCAGTTAAGGGCATCATTTGATGCACTTATGACTTGTAGTTTTTACCTAATGGTTTTTCTGTTAGGAAATTACTGTTTTCCTTCCCCTGAGCACAGTGGGAAGAAGGGGTAGAGACAGGGGACCAGTGTTCACCTGATGCCTCCCTGAAGTTGTGCTAAGGCAGAAATTATGTCCAAACTACCAAATCGGATCTCACCTATGTTATGTAGCATGCTTTTCCATCCTTTTCTGCTGCCACTCATTAATTTCACACTCTTTTTTTTCCCAGGCATGAAAAGGGAAATGAACTAACGAATACACTGTGTGCCCAAACACGGTTTCACTATATCTTTACCAAAGGAGCAACCATCATTTTACAAAAATGCTGTGGTCAGAGTCTGACAAATATCTGGCAACACATGTTATATCTGTCATTGGAAAAGCACACACTGTACTATAGTTGAGAAAAAAAGGAGTGCCAGCTGAAATYCATTAATGACCGAAGTAGATGCATGCGGGATCACCTGGATTTAAAAGTCTGGGAAGTCCAAGATTATCTCATCAGATCTGTGAAAGAGATCACTTACAGAAACCTCTGGGGGGAAGGGGATGTAAAAATAAATTTCTGATTAAAAGCCATACGGCTGCCAGGTTGAAACTCCCTGGGCAGGCAAGAGTTTGCTTACTCAGTCTGCTGCCTGTGGGACAGGTTGCACACACAAACAGAGAGGTTTGGTCTTATTTACAGGGACTCTTTTGAGCTGAAAGCTGAGTGCAGTGAATCCCTGGAACTACACGTGCATCTTAACTCTTCTGGTTCCTTAGTAACTCTCCCATCCCAACGTAACTCTCCTGGCTCAACTCCTAGACAACCTTCCCATCCCTTACAGACACACTCAGGTTTCTTTTTAATCTTTTCAGCAGAGAGCTCTGAAGAACCCTCGGAATATGAGAAAACCTTGGCTGAGCAGTTAGCGGAAAAATACTCCAACTCTGCCTACTACCGAGAAACGAAAGCACGTCTAGAGAACATTTCTTCGGGAAATAAAAAGAAAACCAAAGGGGTTTTCCGGCAAATCACATATGCCAATTCCTTCCTTCACCAGCTGAAATGGGTGTCCAGGCGCACGTTTAAGAACCTGATAGGAAACCCCCAAGCCTCCATAGCTCAGGTAACGCTATTTTGTGCTATACGTTGAATTTATTCAACTCCTGTATTCTTAGATAAGCCATTGGGATGGTTTTGCCTCTTGATATTTTGACTGCAGTAAGCCTCTGAAGAAAGAGTATTCGAGGTCTGGGAATCTGGGAATAGAAGGTGTCCTGAATGCTCCCAAATGAGCAGCATGCGGGACTGGTCACTAATTAATTTCGGACTACTGAAAGTCTTGGGGGGGCAAGACCTTTCCCAGCAGGGCATTCTGCTGCTCCCAGCATTATGTCCCAAGCAGTTACACACATTTGCTCAAGAACATTCTTCAGATTTGACTCTAATTGTCCAGGCTTGGCACTGTGGGGTTTGGCCTCAAATCCTCTCCCGCGTCAGGAAAAGTTAACAGACCACACTTGTTACTTCATTAAACTTCAGCACAAATTGAAGTGCTGGCAGTTGGCTCAAGTGCAAAAATATTTTCGCAGTCTCACAATAATGTGTGTGCTGTTTGGTCATTTGACTGTTCATATTGTTGATGATGTCTTCTGGATAAGATGATATGAAAACCACAATGGGGTCTAACACCCACAAGGAAAGACAAACACTGACTCTCTTAGTGCTGCTTTTTCAGAAGAATCAACACCACAAGTGTTGACTCCTTCAAAGCTGCACATTGCCTTCAAAAATAAAGAATGTCTGGCTGGCCTCTGCAGAATGACTAATCCTCGGGAATCCCCTAATTCATGGGCAAAACTCTGCAGTCACAGCACCACCACAACTCCCACTGCAATTCTCAGCAGTTCTAGGGGAGCCAATAGAAAAATTGGACTGGAGCCAGGGGTATAAATTATCCTCATCGTGGTTTATATAATGAGTGAATAAATGGCTGGCGTGGAGGTAAAATGAGTCCAGAATCCCCGAGGTTAAAAGGCTTTGAGTACGTGTGTGTGTCTGTATGTTGATACTATGGAGATCCTTAATAATTGCTTTGTAAAAGCTTGACCTTGTGACAAGAATTAGGCTCTCAAGGATCTCCTAAATATCCCAAGGTTAATGGTCCTGACTTGTTTCTCACAATCTTTTTCATCTCCCCACCCTCATTAGGGGTGGATTTGACCAGCATTCTTTTAGGGGTACATGGCTCATTAAGCCTTTTTTCATTAATCTGCTCCAAATTGGTCTTGAAATGATCCCTGCTTTCCACTGCACTTGCCTTAGGAGCTGAATTATCCCTGACATTTGCTCCTTTCGGCAGGATCTTAGCAAGAGGGTACCATGGATCAAAGGGCTTATGGTGTTAAGACTCATGCATTGCTCGGGCTGAAAAATGACAGAACTGCCTGATACCATCAGTTTTCCTGAGATTTTTGTCATTTGCATTTGGAAAGTGTGATGCAGACACATCAGTCTTTTAAGTGACATCCTTGAGGCAGCTGTTATCTTTGCTGTTTAATTTCTGCTACAGACTGCAAGTATCAGCACATCTGTAGCCCTGTCGTAGCATCTTGTTCAAAACAATCCCATGGATAAGATGTGTGATATAGCCCGGTAATTACGCACTGTGGAGCAGGAAAATAAATCGTCATCTTCAGCCTGGCAGTCGGGAAAGCTTTTGAAGCAACGAGAATGATACTTTTCCTCCTCTTTTTTTTTTTCCCTTTTAGGTGTGTGTTACGGCTTTGCTGGGACTGACTGTAGGTGCCATTTTCTTTGGGCTTACAGAGGACTCCGCTGGACTACAGAACAGGTCAGTCAGTTTAGGTAATGGGTGTTCAAAAATTTGATAAAGCTCCCTTCAAAGGAGCTTAATTCCTCTTTACAGCAAATGCTTCCCTTCGCATCAGTAGGGCCAAGCCTGTGTTAGTGACTTGGAAGTGAGGACATGCTTTTGTCCCTAGCAAGGTCCCTGCAGAACTGAGAAAGTTAAAATATACAGCCTTGGCTACATGAACCTAGGTAACTAAAGCTTTAATCTGGCTACTGTTTGTATTTACACACTTGAATTTACCAGCAGTAAGTCACCTAAAACTAGATTTTCAAATTATGCTGGTCTATGTATCATTTTGGCAGCTGTGTGTGTGTGACCTGACACATGAGTTTGCAACTATGAACCCACCGGGGTTCTTAATCCTGAAACACCACATAGCGTTCATTCAAAAATGGCCCAGTTTTAAATTGGACGTGAAGTGCTTTAAATTTCTGTGGAAAAGGTGAAAACTACTTCTCACACTGCTTATTCAGCTCATCGTGGCTTGCAGGAGACAAATGCCTCACAATCTGAGAATCTTTTTAGTGTCAGGGAACTACATTAAGAAAAAAAACAGAACAGAAACACCYCCCCCCCCCCCCAAAAAGAACCCAGTTCACTTTCTATGCTTTGATTACATCAGATTGTTGATGCTTGCATGCCAAAACCAAATACTGTCTGTATCATGTCTATGTCAGACTTGTTACAGACTCAGACTTGTAGCCAAGCCTTTTCCCATGGATTTTGGGATGGGAGGTCACACACTGCTGAACTTCAGACACTGCAGGTGGATTCACGTACTCTGCAGTGGAAACACTACATTTACATCCCATTTTTAATAACAGCTCACTGTTTTGCTTTGTTGTAGAGTGGGTGCAATGTTCTTTCTGACCACCAACCAGTGTTTCAGCAGCATCTCAGCTATTGAACTCTTTGTCGTGGAAAAGAAGATATTTATGTGAGTAAAACATACAAAAAGGTTATCAGGCACTACTACTGTCAGACAGTGAGTTTTCTATATCAGAAGTTTTATAGTGTGTGTGGCTTACTGGACTTTTGCACTACAGCCTAAGTATGAAAGATTTTTTTCCAGTTTGAGCTAGAAGTCATTTGTTTCCAGGTGAAAATAATCATACTGGGTTTTAGTGATAAAATTTCTAATTTGCTGTACATATCTCTGTGTTCCAGACATGAATATATCAGTGGGTACTACAGAACATCTGCGTATTTCATCTCAAAGCTAATGGCTGATTTAATACCCATAAGGACTCTACCCAGCATCATCTTCACCTGCATAGTTTACTTCATGTTAGGCAAGTATGGTCTCCTACAGTCTCATTTCAACCCCCTCAATAAAACAACAAGGCACGAGCATTTTACAGATGTGTATGTAGACACGGATATTGATATAGGCTAAAGCACCACACTGGCATGGCAGTGGTTGCTGCACTTGCTCTTAGCACACCATGCTGTTTTTGTAGACAGAAAAACACAAAGATTTAAGTATTCATCACAGAAACTATGACATGTCTCATATCCAGTGTTCCCAGAAGGAAGCCATAACCGTTACTACACAGTTTGGATTTACTCCTGTTCATTTATGACCATCTTGGCCTCTGATGACTTTTACAAGATACTTTCCTGATCCATGCAAGAACACCTAAAAGAAAAACTTTTGTTGTAAGATATTAATACTATGTGAGTTAATATCAGCTTGTTTTGGGTGAGATGCCTTCAGATTAGTGAGCAGACTTTGAAAGTTGCTGGCACCAATTTTCACAGCCCTAGAACAGCTTCAAACACCAGCCTCAARACTTGTCCTAAGCAGACCATTTTCCTGGTAAGGTTTCAGAGTAAGGTTTCAGATGATGACATCCTTTGGGGATGTCCCAAAAGCTTGAAAGTACAAGCAAGATTTAAAAATAATCCCTGTTTGCTTTGGTCTGAGATTTTTCCCTAAGGAGTAGGAAACAGGGCCACATCAGCAAGAGGCTCTCAGATGGTGAAACTGGAGTGAGACAGACCTTGCTACCAAACCCGCAGCAGCCACCCAAAGGCTGCTAGGTTCTTTAGAGAGCTCTCTGCTGGAAACTAGTGAAATGCTGTACAGCTGCTGCTCATGGGAGTGCATTAGAAACTTCTCCTTTGATGGACAACTCGAAGCCACTTTGGATGTGTGGAGTACAGTACTTTAACTTCTACACATTCTGCTGTCCTCAATGCTACTGCAGTTTCGGGCATGCTACCTATTTATCCCATCCTCCACTGCCAGGACAGACACATAAGGGCTGCCACAAGCACCACAGCAGGCTTTGGTCTTGGTGACACAGCCCAAGCTGCCTGACAAAGTGTATTCAGCAGGCAGGACACACGAGAAAAGTCATGATAGAGTTCAGGTTGCGGCAGAGCTTTCGGCAGCATCGTGCTGAAACCCTTCTTGTTCTGATCTTTAAGGTTTGAAACCAACAGTAGGAGCCTTCTTTACAATGATGTTTACCCTTATGATGGTGTCCTACACAGCCACTTCCATGGCACTTGCCATTGCAGCAGGACAGAGCGTGGTCGCTGTAGCAAACCTGCTCATGACGATCACATTTGTTTTTATGACTGTGAGTAGCATTATTCAGTTTTCTAGACTGGACCCTGAAATCCTAGAAATGCTGAAATCTAGAAATACGGAGTTCAGCTGAATTCTGCAAAAAGACTGTTGGGGTCGAGCGTGTTGAATATCCTCATTTGTCTGGTTTGAGTATTCTGATGCTCTGGGGTTGGATATTCTGGTTTGTCCTTCGAATGAACAAGAACGGGGGAGCTGGAGGGTTGGGTGTGAGGGGGACAGTGGTTCCTCTGCCCTCTTCTGAGTGATTCTGGCAGCCAACAAAGTGCCTGGAAAGATGGAAAGCCACCTAGGGCTACATTTCATTCCCTCTCCCTTAGCTTTGCAAAAGGCAGGTGTGTCTGGCTGAGAATACGCCCCGCAGCCTCCTGCTTTCTGAGACCACTATCCCAGCTGCCCTCCTCAGCTGCAGAGCCCACCAGTGGGCATGTTAAACAGGACACACACAGCCACAGCCAGCAGACAGGCGCCTTAAACCATGAGGCAGAGCTGAACCCACAGCCAAAACCCACATTGCCTCAGGCTCAGGGCGCACAGGCAAAACCCAGAGCACACCGCCAGCAGGCCCACAGGGAGGAGCAGCGGAGAGTTCGTGTGAACCCATGTGGGACCCCCAGACAGGAAGCACATGGGTTTATTGCACAGGGGAAAGCACTCTCTGGTACTTGTTTTGGGAGAAGGGCCTAGGGTTATGGCCCAAAGCCGGGTAACAGAAATGAGCCCTTCCCTCTCCCTTGTTCTTCCACTGGAACAGTTTCTTCCTCTAGAAATGTTTTCCCGTTCCTTTTTATCTGAAGAAGCAAAGTCAAGAGCTAGAGAAGAACACATGATAAAACCATGTAATTTGTTTTTGTTGTTGTTGTGGCTTTTTTTTTGTGATTCTTGTGTCTAGATTTTCTCTGGGTTGCTGGTCAATCTCACAAGCGTCATGTCCTGGCTCTCCTGGCTCAAATACTTCAGCATCCCTCGCTATGGAATGACAGTAAGTGCTGTATTTTCCTGCGTATGGACTGCGAAAGGATTTGCTAGAAAGGAATGTCTTCGCTCATGATAAAGAAAACTTCAAACTTCATGGCCTAATGAGCAAAAGGAAACCTAAATACCGCAGCCTTGGAAAATAGCGCAGTATCTTCAAACRAGAAAGGCTTCTCATCAACCAGCACCCACGGCTGTTTAGCAGAGCTCATTTCTGTAACTTGGAAACACCTCATGAGAGAAACACTGAACAACTACTTCCACTGAAGGTGGTAAAGCCTGCATGCTTTGCAGGGCGTGGGCTGCACATATTCCTATCTTAAAAGAAAAAAGAACTGTGTTACTCTGCTAAAAAGTGGTGATTTGGCCAACAGAATAGTGACACCCTCACATTTTTAGAATAAATTTTAATTGCATTATCTCTCATCTTGTTAATGCATCGCTCCTTTGCCTACTAATTTCTGTTGTCATTGTTCCTCTTATTTTAAAAGGCTTTACAGATCAATGAGCTGATTGGTCTGAACTTTTGTGGCAGCAGTAACAGCACAGTTGTAAGCAGCAATGGTAGCTACCAACAGATGGACCAGGTGTAAGTATTTTGGTACATTGAAATGAATCCCACCTTCAGTAACTTTAAAAGAACTAGAACATCAGTCTGAGTATCAGAAATACTCACTGATGACCAGCAGAATCTGTGGGTTTTTACATGCAAAACGAGCCTTTGGGGTTTTGCATCCTGTGTGCATAGAACATTCTGCTGGTTGTCATATTTAGTATTTATAACACTAGAAATATCTCGCATTGTGCTTCTCACTTTTCTTCAAACTGTGTTTTCTGAAAGACATGCACACACACACACTACAACTTTACAGCCTCACAAAAGCCATTTCAGCTTCCTACGTGAAACTGGAGCTACAATTTACAAACAGAAAATAAACCACTGACATACAGCTGGTGTTTGCCTCGCCTACTATACACATGCAATCACACTACAACTTCCAGAGGTCTTCCTAGATCCTGCAAGCTGACCAAGTTCATAAATGTGTGTGTATCTATCCGCAGGGYGTGTACTGGGGAGGAGTATCTGAAACGCCAAGGCATCGATGCGAGCACCTGGGGCCTGTGGCAGAACCACCTGGCTCTGGCCTGCATGTCAGTGATCTTCTTCACCATCGCCTACCTGAAACTGTACTTCATGAAGAAGTTCTCTTAAAACTAGAAGGAAAGATGCAATTGGTGAACTGACTGTGYGACTGACTTGGTTATTTTTTAAGAGACCTTCCTTTGTACTTTTATTATTACACAAGCCAATGATGTGAATGCCATCCCCGTATTTAAATACTTACYACTAATTTACTCTGCCGAAATGTCTAGCACGACCCAGTCCTCTGCCACAAAAAGTGTACAACTACTCATTTCTTCAAGAGACTATTCAGTCTTTCTATGTGTTCTAGTTGTGAACTTGTTAAACACCAAAACTAACATTTAGTGGCTTAACCTGAAAAAAATAATGGTTCCATACTTTAGTTAGCACCTACATTCACCAGCAAGTAATTCAGTTCAAAGTCATGCTTGTCAGGGCACCAGTGCAGTCTYGACTGCTCATGTGGTCACAGGGACAAAATCCTCGCCATCCCRGTGCACGTCTCATATGCTCTTCTATTTGGGAATCATTACTGCTCTAGAGTGTATGTGATTGATGCCATCAAGTGTTTCTTGCCTCACTCAGCTGGTAGAAGTTTTTTTAAATAAAGGTGACTGTGTACTTGCTTAATGTGCCAGTTCCCATAATCCTTGTCCTGAAAGTTGTGTTTCCTCTGCGTAGCTGCAAATTGCCTTCACRGCCCATTAGTGCTGCTATTCTGTTCTTAGTCTATTCGATGGTGACCAATTTCAAGCGCATGACTAAACAGGATGSTACCACGTTTGTAAGGCTCCATAGATTGCAATCCTTTCCTGGCAGGCCAGCTTTTCCCTGGCCGTGTGCAGCAATGCTAACTYGTCTCCTTCTTTATCTGCAGGGTTATCCATAGGGAATGAATAAAAATGCATAGGAGACAACTTTACAGCTCTTTCTTGGGCTGTTGCTGTTGGTCTCGTTGCTCCTGCAGTGTTTGTCCTGGTTTGTGTAGGTCGTACAAAACAAACTCACAAGGCGTTACTTCTGTAAGACATTTAGAATCACAGAATATGCTGAGTTGGAAGCGAGCCACAAGGATCATCAAGTACAGTTCCTGACTCTTCACAGGACACCCCCAGAGTCACACCATGTACCCAAGAGCATTGACCAAACGCTTCTTCAACTCTGTCAGGCTGGTGTCGTGACCATTTCGCCGGGGAGCCTGTTCTAGTGCYCAACCACCCTCTGGGSGAAGAACCTTTCTCTAATATCCAATCCAAACCTCCCCTGACACAACTTCAGGCCATTCCCTCGGGTCCCGTCGCTGTCACCACAGAGCAGAGATCAGTGCCTGCCCCTCCTCTTCCCCTCACCAGGAAGTTGCAGACCGAGTTGAGGCCACTCCTCAGTCTCTTCTCCAGGCTGAACAGACCAAGTGCCCTCAGCCATTCCTCACAAGGCTTTCCCTCCAGACCCTCCACCTTCTCAAGGCCTCTCTGCCTTCACTTACACCACTCCAAGCACGGTTTTAGTTCCACTTCTGTTACAAAAATTATCCAAGGCTGAGTGACACAATCAAAGAAGCAGAATGAGTGTGTGCTCTCCTCCTCTGTCAGATATACTTGCTTTGGAAGCAGTGGTGCATACCTGGGGCAACAAGAGAGGCAGAGACCTGAGGGTGAAGCAGAACAGTAAAGAACCTACGTTGTTCTCCAGCCTCTCTTTGGAAGCCTTGCACTGAGAACCATGGAATGAGGCTTCCTGTCTTGCAGTGGGAACCTGGCTCCGAGGGAAGTTGTGAACTCAAGCCTCTCACAGCCTGTTTTCTGCAGTCAGATGCAGGTTTTCTGCAGAAGCTACTGCTACCTTCCATAATGATTGCTACAGAACTGAGGAGTGGCATTTGATGTTGTCAAAAATAGTTGGTAGTAGTTGATATTTTAATAAATATCAAGTAGGTATTTCAAAACACATGATTTTTCATATCCCTTTTTAAATTCAACTTTGCATAAGCATCCAGCAAAGGAACCGAAAAGATGAAATAGTGTAATGCAGATAACACTACTACAGACTCACAGACACAATAGCAGACACTAAGTTAACTTTKCAATTTCCAGTTTAGCTAGAAGGGCATTTTGTACAGAAAGGCGTTGACATAGACCCAGATTTCAGGGAAAAGACACACAAAGAGAATCACAAATACGCATGAGATTCTCAGTACTACAAACAGTCTTAAAAACCGAGGAAAAAACTTGCTTGATCATTAATATTTCTGAATTTAGCTATTCTGAATAGCTATTTAGCTATTCTGAATGCACTCAGTTTTCAGAAAATAGGTTATGGCCCTGTTAAGCTTTAAAATACYTCATGAGTGCTCAGTTTAGGTACTTCGATGTTCAGGGACATTATTTGCAGGGCAGAATTTTTGTTGCATAAATTTAAGTTCAAGAAGTGAATTGCAGCAATTTGGAACATGTAAATACAGGGATGTTTTTCACTGTGCTGACAGTTCAGTTTCTCCATCAAGGGACTATTCTGATGCTACTTTTTGAAATATATGGGGAGTGTATCACCTCCATTCATATCTGAACTTGGCAACAACTGAGCTGTTGTCTTTCTAACTTTCCATCTTTCTAATGGCATGAAGCAACCTGCTGAAACTATTTATGAACTTTACATCCAATCCTGAACCAGAAGACTTTCACTCTTTGCTATTTCTGGCACTGCTGGGGTGTTTTTTTTGTTTGTTATGAACAAACRAACCTATGTTCCTATTCTTATAAAGACCTCTCATAGCATTAACCTTAGACCCTTCAGTCCTCTTTTATGAAATCTTACTTCAGTCATTTTTGATGCCCAGTATAGTTTTGGTCTTTTGCAGGTTACAAATGTGAGTATAAAACAATCCTGACTTTTTTTCTGAGTATTACCACTGAAGATTCAGCTGCTGTGGCACTGCAAAATGCACACGTGACAGTCCTTCCATTATGACACYGTGGATCCTGTGTGGCAAAAGAACATTTCTCAGCTTGAAAACAAGCAACCAGAATATGTTGCTTGCAAGATGGTAATCTACTTCCAACAGAATAAGAATATGTTGTTAAAATTTTCAGAGGCTAGATTAGTTTTAATGCAAATTWAGAGGATATCTCTCAAAACCTCGATGAGATTTATATAGACAACAATTCAGCTTTTGTCCTTCCAGAACATTCAGAGCCTGGGATGCTGCTTACAAGTAAATGACATGATTTAAGCTTTTAGGCAGCTCAAGTATGTTCTGAACTTAACATCTTCATACATATGACCTCAGGATTCATGTTGATCTAACCACTAATTATTGTATTCCTTTGTTGATAAGATTTCATGCCTCTGGGCAAAATGAAAGCTTCAGAGCACAAAACATTGGCAGAAAGTGTTCTGTACCTTTAGCTTACTCACACATCTGTCCTTTTCTAGCAGAAGGAAGCAGTGAAGAGATAACAGCAGTGTGGTTATTCAAATAAACTGACAGAAAAGGTACTCCGGGTTCTGGTACTACAAAGAAATGACAGTGTGATTAGAGAAGCTGCCCTTGGAGAAAAGGAAATAAAAAACCATCCCAGATTTAAAACTGTAGAACTGTACAGCCCAGGTAGTGGTAGCTAGTCCTTAACATTTCAACATTTAAAGAGTTATAAACGTAATTACATGGACTATGTTCCAATCTGAAAAGAAAATAGATTTCAGTATACAGCAGTGGTTTCTGAGAAAGGAAATAATCAAATTAAGTTGAATTACTCACATTTTGAATAGACCTTCACACAGTACTGCACAGAAAATATTTACCACAAAACTCCTAAACTTTTCTTGCTTTGTAGTACTCATTTCAGCAGTTGGTCATCTAGAAGAACATATTTACATAAATCAAATTTCTTCCAGCACTGTACAATATGTAACTCTGTAAACTTGTAAAATTCCATACCTCAGTTGCATGGGCAGAAATTACAGTAGTAGTCACATCAGACTTCTCTGTCACACTATAGGCTTTAAATTAAGATTTTATTTTTCTCTTTTCATCCAGCATTATACTTCAAATGTTCTAGCAAAAGAAGTCCCTACTCATGGCAGGGGGGTTGGCACTAGGTGATCTTTAAAGTCCCTTCTAACCCAAGCCATTCTACGATATACCTGGTTCTCCCCTTTAGTTTGGGACACACCAGTACAACTAGATTGCTTGCACAAGCCAGAAGGCACAACATCTCTCTAGAAACTCTAATGTGTACCTTTACAAACAATTAAATGGGGGGAAAAAGTGATCAGGGAGAAGGGAAATGAGTCCAGAATCCCTGAGGTTAAAAGGCTTTGAGTACGTGTGTGTGTCTGTATGTTGATACTATGGAGATCCTTAATAATTGCTTTGTAAAAGCTTGACCTTGTGACAAGAATTAGGCTCTCAAGGATCTCCTTAATATCCCAAGGTTAATGGTTTTTCACAATCTTTTTCATCTCCCCACCCTCATTAGGGGTGGATTTGACCAGCATTCTTTTAGGGGTACATGGCTCATTAAGCCTTTTTTCATTAATCTGCTCCAAATTGGTCTTGAAATGATCCCTGCTTTCCACTGCACTTGSCTTAGGAGCTGAATTATCCCTGACATTTGCTCCTTTCGGCAGGATCTTAGCAAGAGGGTACCATGGATCAAGTAGTTTATGGTGTTAAGACTCATGCATTGCTCAGGCTTAAAAATGACAGAACTGCCTGATACCATTGTTTTCCTGAGATTTTTGTCATTTGCATTTAGCATAAAAAAAGTGTGATGTACAGAATTTAATGATTCTGATTATATCACTAGCTCGACTGAAAGTGTGTTTTCGTGTATGAAAATTCCTGTTTAGTTTGCGTACACTTTGACAGCAAGTGATTCAATCTGGACTCTCAGAAACTTTAAAAGACTTACTTACAATTCGGTTTTAGGTGGAAGCATTCAATTTGGTTGAAGATTTTTCTCTTACATCCCCTGTCTGAACTACCTTAAAATAATTAAAATAAATCACAAGCTGAGAGCTGTTACTTTCTAAAGAGTCATTAAAACTCATGTGAATCATGTAGTTTGAAGGAAGATTTATGACAACAATAATCTTACAAGATACCACTTTCAAATGTTATTGCTTTCAGTACAGAAACAAAAGTTTTTATATGTTCAGTGCCAGCAAATGAAAGTAATTGCTTGTTCCTTGTAATGAATGCTCACAAAGGCAAGAACAGGTATCAAACTGGCTAGATACAGCTAATACATGAATTATCATTCGAGAAGCATCCTGCTGAGGCAGAGGATAAATCAATAAAAAGACTTGCAATTCTGTGTTGTTCCAGCACAGAGGAAAGATTAAAAAAAATTATACCATAAAAGCCACAAAGAATTTATGTGAGGTGGACACTTGAAATTGACAGCCAATAATGATAATGAATATATCCACTAGAGAAGGGAAAAAGAAAACAATTAAGATAGCAATATCACCAAAAAAATTTAAATAATGTATGTCTATCTCTTGTCTTCAGAGACTAAATAGTTACAGACTAAGAGCTCAAAACAACACGGTTTTCTTTACTATGTGGAAACAGATGGATAGATGCAAGGGCAACCTAACCTAGCCTGCTAAAGTAAGTGAACCATGCTTCTCCAGTTTCATGTATTTCCTCCATATTTCAAAAGAAATGATCTTTGCCTCCACAAGGTTTTGAGTCATGTCTGGTTCATTCTCAGGAAAGCTGCCTTGCCAATATCTTAGTCACCCAGCTTCTTCAAGGCACACAATACTGCAATTACTCCCTGACCCTCCAGTATTATGAAACAGCCACTTGCCTTCTGATTACTTTTCCACTGACCCAGTGGGCACAGACTCAAGTGCTTAAGATGCACTTGAGTCTGTGCCCTGCTCTGTATGGCTGCAGACAGGCACTGCAGGTAATCTGATGAAAATTCTTTCTGGACACACAGTAGCATCAGTCCAAGGTGAGTCAAACCTCCTCAGATGATCCCCGTTATGGATTTGTAGTAACATATTTTCAACTCGCAGATTTTCTCTGGGATGCTGATAAACACTGCAAGTATTCAAATTTTTAATTCCTGGATGAAAAATTTCAGTATTCCTTGCTGCAGTGCCAGGTTTCCTGCACACTTTGTACAAATGATCTTTCAAAAGAGAACTTCATTTAATTTGGGGGAAAAAAAAAAGGCCAGTGGTTTTCTAATATTAACTGGTAAACGCTATTTTCATAAGCATCAACTTGCTGCCTCTTGGAAATTCAGTGAAGTCTGAATTTTCTGAAGAAATTCAGAAAATTCACAAGAGCTCCCTTTGTGGTCAGCTGTGTCTTTTTACACAGAAGTTACACAGGAGGAGGAGAGAGTATAACCTGACAATGTAAATAACAACAATGGCAGCAAAGACTCCTGGAGTTGCTCCCTTGGGTCTTCCATGTGACACGCTTCTATTTGCTAAATAATCCGTGATTATGGTTCTTACAGATGGGAACAACTTCTTTCGACCTAAATATTTCCTTCCTCTTTTTTTTTTTTAAATGAGTTCTCCTGTCAGATTGAGTTTATTTTCATCTTCCTGTGCCATAAAAAAAGGGAAGTCTCCTGAACATAAATACAGTCCACATCCCCCTCCTCTTGCTTTCTGGGCATGAAATAACAGCCAGTTAAGACAGTTAAAGCCCTTGTCAAACCTGTTTCTTCACTGAACTGTTTCAAATGACTAAGCCAGGAAACAGCTGGCCTTTATTACACAGCTGTGGCACCACAGGAACACGGAGGGAAATGGAAATTTCTTACCAGTGCTTGCCAGCTCTGCCTTCCTGCAGCACCAGGTTTCTCGTGGCTGCATCTCTGCACACAGACATCTGTGACTGAGGTCTGACAGCATCCACCTCACTGCAGGAAGAGCTCATGGCAGTACAAAAGTGTGCTTACCTCAGTCTTTGGAATGAACTGGTAGCTTCAAGTTTAGCCTGAGAGGAGCATTCTTTTGCTTTGAGTGCTTCTCAAGAGTTTACATCACACCACTCTCCATGCTACAGCGAAAAGCAGCAGCCTGTGCAGCTCACACAGGCATTTCTGGCAGTCACGGCACTATGAAATTTATTTTGAAAATACCTTAAATGTGACTTCCCTGAAAACAAAGCCTAACTCCTCTCACTGGAAATGCTGTTTTTTCAAAAGTAGAAGTCTTAAAATATGAACAGGAGTTAAAACAAATTGTAACTCTGTAAGAGTCGAATATTGATTTGTTTTGTATGAATAGATTTTCGATGAGCAGTTTGCAAATGAATGAATTTATTGGTCTAAGCTTTTGTCAAAATGTCACCAGCAAAACTGTGGCTGATGCAACTTGTCACGATCAGTCCTTTGGCAATCTTACTGCATTTATTACTAACACCTTTTTTGAGAGCCACACAAACCCAGTACACTCCCCAAATCTCAAAAACCTTCTTGCTGTCTTCCTAGCACCCCACTGCTGGTAGGCCTGCTCCAAAATACTCGAACACATGGCTGCAGGAAATCTGCTCTCACACGACATCCAAATTCAGGCCTGTTACTGAAGGCACAAGTTTGATGCTCTTTGCTTCCTGGCATGCGGTTTCAGTCTCCCTGACTATTCCTTGGAGTAGAAGCAAAGCAGAAGAATCTCCAGTCCCAGGAAAAGTTGCTTGAGATGCCACTGCAGTTTTAGCATTCCTGATGCTTAAGCAGCATGTTTGTAGCAGTCCTTTGAATGAAGCTGGAAGCAGCTGAGTGTGTGTGTTAAGGCACCAGCATGAGGTGACACGCAGAAAAAACAGACAACTCTTTTGAGTGTCAGTCTGTCACCTGAACCATTGAGCTGTCCCTCCACCTTTCTATACCTGTTTTGCATAATCAGTGCTTAAAACTTGGAAGTCCTTGTTACACAAGTGACAATTGCTTGCAGGCCTTTTATCAGAACATTTCCCCCCCTTTTTTCTCAGGTTTTGACTCAGTTTTTCTTCTTGTTTAGGTTTACTGCAGAAGAGTATTTGAATACACAAAGCATCCAAGTGATGCCTGGGGGCATGGAAGAATTATTTCAAAAAGCTCTTCTTCCAAACATGCWTCTCAAACTGCACTTCCTGAAGAAACCTTCCAAAGTCAGCAATGCCACAGCATACGCACAGTATTAAATAAATAAAAAAGAAGAAGTTCCCACTTCCCACACACTGTGACTTTTATAGTGCACTGGCTAAAGGGTTAATATACTTTATAAACTCAGTATGTTATTTAGTTTCATTAAAGATTGAGATGGATTTACGTTAATTATTCAGTTTTCATTAATACAGTATAATGAATACAGTTTCATTAATATAGCTGTCCAGAGAGAAATCTGGGTCTTACAYGTGAGCCTGGGCTTTCCAAGCACTATTCAAACCCTCCAGATGCTGTAGGATTCCCTGAAACAAAGGGAAAAATGAAGGGGAATATAGAAAAAAAAGAGTTAACTTACACAGCAAACGTGAAGTAATGAAGAGGCAGTTACTAGCAGTCAGAGCTGCTACCTGAAATAGCAGAAAGCATTTGCAGACCTGTGCATTTGCAGAAACACAAATCTGAAATAAACTGGTAAAAAAAAGTACCATTTGGGCAATGAAGCAGTAGGATCAGCCCAGTCCTCTGCGTTCATTTACACCCTCTACTCCCTTTTTACATTATCAGCTGTTTGAAAATAAGGCATGAGATAGAAGTTACACAAATAAAATGTAGGATCCTTCATGTTCCATTACAAACMAACCAAGTGTAGGGCACAATGTTTGCTTTACAGATTATATAAAACGTTTATTAGGAAGTAAAGTGCTCAGTTTTACAGATCAATACGTTCTTGATCATTGTAGAAGACTTGCATAATTAACAGCTTCCTAATAAGAACCAGACACTGTACACTACTATGCAAAAACCATACCTTTGTAATAAGTGACAAATGCTATTATCATCTAAAATTGAAAAATGCATCAATAGAATGTTTGTAACATTTGTCAAGTGGCCATGCACTTATTGCAAGGCCCACTGTCGACACACACGGGTACCCCACGGGATGGATCTCGTTGCACTTCAAGATGAAGTTTGTTATTAAGTAACGACACGTTACAGAAATACAACACAACAAATACAGCTATTAATGCAAACATTTTCATCATAAACATACAGTACAAATAAAAGACGAACCGCGTGACTGAATTTACATTTTGAAAGACACTTTTTGGATATGAATATAAAGACAAGGCTCTGTATATTTAAATTGCTTTGGTATTGTGTTTTCTGTTTTCCTTGCACACCAGCTGGCCATGTGTACAGCTGGTGTTTCTTTTTGGTCTATTTGTTTAAAGTCAGAAATGCTAGTTCAACACTGAAAAGCTTTCCTCACAAAGGTTTCTGAGGTCCAAAAACCTTCAATCAAGGCAAGAGAGAGAGTTTAGTCCGAGTGCCCTGGTCCCACACAAATGCCCTACCCACTGTGCTGTGCGCTGTTTTGGCAAGTTCATGAGGACTTTTGTGAAAGGGTATGAAYGTCTTCCTAGTACAGGACAAAATAACCCACAGAAGAATCCACACAAGAATCACAACCTGTTTTTTCACAAAATTCTGTTCTCAAGATAAAGCTACTATGAAATTCCAATCTCCACACTGAATTTCCTCCTGTTCCACCTTACATTAACTAGGTTTCTGTGCGTATCATTTCTCATAAACTCAAAAATAGGGAAAGGCATGAAGTCTATTTAGTTTTAGCAAGTTCTCTGGTTAGAGGAAAGGAATTCTGAGCCACTGCACATCCAGGAAAGGCCATTCTAAGAATATATGGAACATGGAAGCTTTGCCTAAGCAGCACTCCCACAAAAATTAAGAGCTAACAAGTGCTTTTAGAAACAGAAGGCACCAAAATAACATAAGATGTGCTACTTATACTTTGTTAAACAGGCATTTTTTCCTTTACATACCCTACTAATAGCTAAGATGTGATTGATTACGTAGYTTTCCATTATCCTTTTCACCAACTCTACGTCTTTAAATACAAGACARCTGCCATCTTCAGGAAAAAAAGCACAATTGACAGCCTCCCTCCTAAACCAGCATTCCACATCTGGAAACATACTGCCAGGCAAAACTCCAAACATTGCCTCAATGCTGTCTATAGGAAACCAACAGAATCTCAGCGTTGCATTTCCTTTCAAAAATAAAGCTCCTGTAACGCAGAAAGCAGAGGAAATTAAATACTAAAAATCAGTGATTATACTACAAACACCTTCCCAAAGGAATCACGTGTTGCACCTCAGCAGAAAAGTCTACGCAAAAATGTACCTAATAATTTTGCAAGCAGTTCTGTTAAATGTAAATGAAGACTACATAATTGAGACATGATTAGAACTTCACATGGCACAAGATTGGATTTTCTCAACTATCAGCAACTTTCGCCCCCTTCCCTATCACACCCAGGGAAGAGTCGGTGGTTTTCAATTTTGTGTGCTTTTAAATAATATATTTTCTGTAAAGTACCCATATTTACCTAAGAACCTCTGGAATGTTTATCCCAGGAACACTTAAATCAGGAAAAAATAGCATTAAAAAATGGGCACTTTGCAACATAGCTGAAAATTATTATGTTAGTTGGGTGTGAAGAGGCAGTTCTCAAATATTTCTTCTGAAATKCTAATTATAATGCATTCAGTTTCTACTACAGAATGATGTAATTKACAGTTGTACAAACTAAGTGCACTTTCTTCTGCTTAAGGAAACATAGCACTYCTCAAAAACAGGAAAAAAAGAATATTTTAAAGTTAAGTAAAATGTTATTACACCAAGAATAASTCAGAAAAACAGGTAGAAAAWTTTTTTTAAAAAGTGCTGTTTTATCTCTTTGAAAACTGTCACTTCTTATAATGAATGAGACAATAAACTGATGCCACCTTATTTTAAAATTTGCTTTTAAAAGCATTTTAAAATCGTATTTTCCAGGAGGAAGCAGAAAACTCATATCCTTTCATTTTGGTGTGCTAGCCACTGCACATTATTTTGTCTGAAGCTTGCTGCCCTCATGAAAGTGTTCCCCATAACCCATGYATGGAATCAAATTTCTGTCCCAGCAGATTTTGTCACACATGGTCTCTATTCAGTTTTGTGCATCTTTGCTGCTGGCATTACACATGGCTTACTTACACAGGCCTGAAAATTATTTACAGAGAGAACATTTACTCTTGCCCACCAGTGAAGATTGTCCTCAGTGGTCTGATCAGAACGATCCCCCTCGTGCTGGGGAACAGCGTCGTGTATTTGCTGGCTGAATACTGACCTGGAACATTTGGAATCACCTACAAAGTTGATCCTACACATGGATGTTGTTCCCTCCATTTCCTCCTCCCGCATCAATGCCATCTGACTGGGAAGAAGATGGCCGGGAGTTCCTGGAGCGAGGCTGGCCGTTCAGCCCAAGCGGTGTTCCCAGCCGATGGCTCATTTGGGAGGCCGTATCGTCCGACTCCCAGCGCTCCAGCTCCTCCCGCACCAGTCGCTCCATCTGTTCCCTGTGGATTTCGCTGTCCCGACCCAGTCTTTCATCCTRAACACATTAAAAGACACGAGATTTTACAATACGGTTTGTATTCCAGCTGACAGATTTTAGCAYCCACATGTTCCTCCCACTAGCCACTTCCAAAGGGCCCTCAAGAAAGAGAAGGTGAAAGGGGAAGCAACAGAAGCCAGGTAACCCTGGTGACAGAAGTGACCTGCTCCCACCTGCCACACACAATCCCAGGAGCAACACAGGAGAATAAGAGCAGGCTGGGCCTGCTRGGCTGGATCCCCCAGACATTAACGGACCAGTCCATAAAAAATACTGTATTAATCCCAACATACAACAAGGGATGAAAGAGCTGCTTCAGCAACTACTGAACACCACTGGTTTCCAGATCATGGGTTTAAATGGTGACACAGKCCTGCTGTAAGACAGGTTGTCATATCTGACACTTGGATCATATCCCCAAAATTTCTGGTTTTAAATTTCACGTTTCCTAACACATAACTGAAATCACTYGCCCACTGCCAAAGCCCCCACCTCATCTTTACCAGCACTCCTCCAATCCTGCCAAGACAAGCAGCAGGAAGAAGTGCTAAGAGCAAGGAAGCCACGCAGGCTGTGAGCAGGACACAGAGAGTGGGTTTCTTACCTCTGTCACTCCATCTAACAGCCTTCCCAACACATCTCTCCTTTTTAGCTTGGCCCTCTCCATGGCTTCCAGCTTCACGATAACGGCATCGATCTTGGAGACGATGCTGCCGATGGAATGCTCCATGCGATCCACCCGCCTCATGAGTCTGAGGGCAACAAGTGGGAGCTTCAGTGACTCGGACATTGCCCAGTCAGCACCGTTCTAGCATGTCAACACACAGAGCAGATAAGGATGAGACACCGTTGTTATCCAAGCACGCACCTGACTTCCCACAAACCAGTCCTAATGTCCAGGAGGGACAAGGTACTCCAGAGCAAGAAGGTAAAACAAAGGTAAAACACATGGGGAAAAAAGTATATATTGCACTATGTTTTCACCGCTTTTAGGGCATCATCATCTAAATGTGTTGGTTCCAGTTACACAATTCTTTATTCAGCTAGTGTCACTATAATTAATTGATATGGAGATCTATCATTTCAGACAAAATACAAGTAATTTAATCTTACTAAAAACAACAGTTGAAGTTCTCACCAAACATAAAATAACCTCSAGGTTTTACTACTTAAAGAACCAGAAAAGTCTTCTGGCATTATTGTAACACAACCCTTTTCTCTGACTTTTTATGACCAGGTTTTATGGACAGGAGTTTTGTTGCTGGGTTTTTTTGTTTGTTCTGATCATCCGTTTCCTAACCAATTCCCATAAGGCTCTCTGAGGCACTTCCAGTTCAGATATTATTTGAAAGTTACTAAAAGGAGTGACTTATGCACCATAAAAATCATAACACTTGCTTTAATTAATAACCTGAATAATACTCAGTTACAGGAGAGAATATTATATAATGTAAAGAAGAAAACCCACATGGAAAAAAACAAAAACCAAAACCCACCATGCAGATTCGTCCCCCTCAGAAGGTTGAACTTACACTTGGAACTCTTCATAGGAAACCCCACTAGAGCTGCTGCCCCTCCTCCTGGAGCTATGTCCACTGTCTTCATCCTCATCCTCCTCGGAGTCATCCAAGCTCCGGGGGAAGCTGCGGCTGCTCAGAGGACGTGGCAGAGAGCTCCTATCCAGGTCCAGATCCTCCTTTGTGAAAACACAAGCCAGAGAGAGAGAGAAGATGTAAAAAACTTTCACCTGTACATGGGGCAAGGTGATGCCAAGGTCAAAGACCTCCTGCCCTCCATCAGCTCCCCCATGCCTTTTAGCAGTTCTGCTCAGGGAGCCACGGATGATGGCAGATGTGAAGGGAAAAAAGGAGGATTCTTCCGAGGAAGGAAACCAGCTGAGCTCACCCTCTCTTTCTCCAGGTCATCTCTCATCTGCTGATGTTCATGCTCTGTCAATTCCTGGTCCCCATCCTGGTCATATTTGGTAAATATTGCTTCAATCTCTGCATCTGTGTGCCCCTTCCTGAAAAGACAGTAAAAGCAGTTCCCTTACTTTGCATTTTTCAGATGCTGAAAGAACTTTGTGTATTAGAAGACACCTCACTTCATACAGATTTTCATACCCAAGACAAAGACATGACTGATCCCAGCATTGCCTATAAATTCACAACACTGATAAAAACCCCTCAGTCCTCACCTTTCATCAGTTAATAGCACCGATCTCCCCTACATTGCACCCTGCTCCTTCACTACTATCTGTTGTACACCTCTTTGATTTGTTCCCTTTCCTTGGACTCCTGCCTGCTCACAAACTCCTGCAGTGGTCTGACAGAAACATTACCATTTCCTCAAAGGCCTGAGATCTCTGCTTCCCCACAACACAGAAATTCGAGGAGGCTGGGCCCCAGAGCTCCAAATCCTTTCTCTGGTGTGGGATGCCACCCCAATGCAGCAACACCAGCCATAGTGCAGAGAAGAGTACTCTGCTGTGTGTCTTTATTCACATTAGCATCATTTTGCTAGAGAAAAATCACATCAAAAACTTAACATCACATGTCCCTGATAATACTCTTCAAGATAAGAAGTAACAACTTCCTTACCCTTTTAGATCTTGACGGAGTTCATCAAAATTTAGTTTTCCTCCACCTTGCCTCAGACTTTCTGAAATGTCATCAACCGTAGTTTTCTTCAATTTAAGCTTGATCATGGCTTTGTTGTAGCCCTTAAAGAAAAAGTGAAATTCTGTGGTTTGCCATGAAAAGTGATAGATTCCTAACAACTTTTTTGATTACAAAAATTATCTACTGTACACTGTCTTCCAGTGTGTTCAGTGTGACGGTTCAAGGCAAAGTCTCAGATGACTAAAATACATTGTGATGAGAAGTTTTCACTCATTGAATTTACACTCAGCTCAGATTAATTTATTTTAACTGACACATGTATTCTCATGAGCTGCTGCCAGCTTTACTTTGTATGGTTTATACAGTGTTTTATGAAGTAAATTCTGATGTGAGAAATAATATATCAAACAAACAAAACTTTCTATTTACCTTCCTGATAAGGTCAGACAGTTCCATTTCTGCCTTCTGCTGCGCCATATCCGATTTGACTTCAGAGTAGGTATCATTGATAATGGCCAAAAACATGTTCTGTTCATAAGAGAAAACAAAAATGCTGAAATTTGAAATTTCAACAAGACTGAGCCCTACTACTCCTATTACCTTCATGTGCAGACCTATACATGAATTTTGTTTTAAAAGGCCAGGAGAAAATGGTGAGCTGTTTAAAACGCAACTAACATCCAGAGATTGATATTGAAATATGATATGCTGCAGTATAACAACTTTTAATCAACCACTGGTTAGTAACAGAACTGGAGAATTACTTTCAAGAGAGAGGGTTCACACACACAGCAGTGGCAGTAAACCATGCCTGTTTAATATTATATTACCTGAAAGGCCAAACTTACACAGCTAACAAACTGAATTAACCCAGGCAACACGCCTGGCAACAAAAATGCCTGAGGAGTCAAGTTAACTATTCATCCTGTAAAGTCTCTTATCAAGTTACAGCTCTGCTTGCATTTTAGACTAAAGATAAAACCAAAAAGATTAAAATCAGGCACATGGCATGTATGGTATCAACTCTGAAAAGAACTCGGTCACTTGTTCAGAGAAAGGAGAAAATATTGTTCTCACTAACCCTGTGCCAAGCATGTCACTTCCTCAAGCCATGCTGTCATTACTGAAAGGTTCCTGCTGGGCATGGAGTAAACACGACTAAATTGTAAATTGGACATCCATGTTCAAAAGGAATTACTAAATTTACTCAATGCAGAAAGGCAGTGTTATCCTCTGTTTCCTCAAGGATTTAAAAAACATGCTTTGGAACAACCATCCAGTGCTGCATCTTTATGCATTCTTGCCCAACACCAGACAAGTCAGAGGTAACTTGACTACTGACTGTTTTGCTATTTTCCCCCAACATTAAGAGTTGGTGCTTTCTGCCCATCTGCCCTAAGTTAATTTCCAGGTCTCAGACTGGTCTCAAGGACATAAAGGCCAAATGAGAGRCTCTACAGATATTAATAACCACACAAATTACAGTGAGTATTTTGGATAACCTGCTCTGACTTCACAGTTCAGTGCTTTTCTGGTGCCCTAGACAAAAAGTATTTCTTTCCCTTGCTGGACACTAGCCTCTATTCCTCTGGAATCTGGGAGGTGCTACAAAGCAAATACAAAACCTGCTTCATGTGTATTTTGGCCAGAGTGACCCGTATGTTATTTTCCTATTGACTACTGGTCCATCTCACTGAACACTTAAAATTCTCTGCTTCCTTACTAGTGAACATTCAAGAAGTCTTTTCCCACAAATAAAATCTGAATGCCATTCCTCCTCATCTCAAATAATAAAAAGCCACACTAAGCACAAGGACCATCAAATAACTCTAGAAGTTTCGATGATACAGGACTGCTGTACAGTTTTAAGGTTAGTAAAATCCTACATTTATCCTTGCCAAATAACAGAGTATACAAAAGTACTCACCCACAATACACTCCCTGATTTATTTGTCAATAATGTCTACATACTGCCTCTCAGGTAAGCTGAGATTCTTACAATCCTGTTTGAAAAGTGTACAGGTAATCTGCACTCAGAAGGGGAGAAAGGCAGGACCTGACTGCCCCGGAGAAGTAAAACAACATAGAAAGGAGGCAAACCTGCACATCTGAAAGCTGCTGCACTGCTGATGAACCAGGCTCTTCTAGCAGGCAAAGCTGTGTGTTGCATGCAAGAACCAGGCTGTTGCAAACACAGCCAGCCACACATTAGAGCACTTTAYGAACCAAGAGCCTGTATGGGAAAGTACAGCTACTTTTCACCAACAGATACAGCCTTGCTGTGCATGCCAACCAGGCACTATTCAGATTTTAGAGAGAAAAATCTTCGTAGTAATAATAATTAAAAAAAAATTTAAAACCCCACAATGTGGAGCACTACATGGAAATGACAATGAATATACAATGCAAATCAATTTTAAATGAAGAAAAAAAAATGAAAGAGTGTAGTGACCAGCCATGTAACAGTCAGGCCCCTACATGGGCCACACACTCACCATCATCAGAAAAAGCCCCAGGTAGCAGGAGGAATCAAARGACAAGTGATGCAAAAACAGCCACTGACCCACCCCACATAAACAATGGGTACATACCAAAAGAATGAAGAACATAAAGAACACAAATGTAGTGAAATAAATGGGTCCCAAAATCCGATTAGCTTCTTCAACCTCTGTGAAGTTGAAGTCTCCCAAAATGATGCGGAACTGAGTAAATCTTAAAAAACAAAACACATCCAGGAGTTGAAGAAAACATTACTGGAGCTGTACAAGATGCTCAAACTATGTTAGTCTAGCAGTCTGATGGGCAGTAGAGAGGTTTGCACTACTGTAACACTATCAGGCACTGCAATTACCAATTCATCAAGCTCATCTCTAGGCTTTGATAACCAAACTCACAGTCAGGTGCCACACACACAGAACAAAACCAGGGTGGTTGCTTCTGCCTTTTGGTCACAACTGATAACGGGGGCAACAGGAAGCAGAGCAAATCAATAATTACCACTGTGAATCTTTGAGGCCCACTCCCATCTCTCACACACATACAATCCCAACCCTCTCCCTCTAAAGCTGTCCAGAGTGCTAAGGCTGGAAGAGGCTTGGCATTACAGCACCATCAGCATATTTCAAGTTCCTTCACTTCTCTGCAAGAAACTCTTTGCAACATGGCCCCAGTGTAAGGGGGTGGGGAATTCAGTGACTGAACCACCTGTTAATTACCTCAGTTACAATCAGGTTATGTTGTATCAAATTAATCAAGGAAAAACTGATTAACAACCTTAATATTAAGTCCTATCTCTCTCCTGGATGCCAACAGATACTTAAAAATTTTATGGTTGGCTAATGTTTGAGTCAAGAATTTGAACACTATTAGGAACACAGTCTTATTATGCATCCAACATTTCAACAAGCATTTAACCACTGAACACAAAATCATTGCTTTGTCTAGGAATGTGACCAACTGCTATAAAACCACCAACCAAAAACCCTGCCATTTTTAGTCCACTGCTCTGACTATAGCGTATTTTTAATCTCACAATAAAAACATTGAGATAAAAATGTTATAAAAAATGTATTTGYTACCAGGCTACATCAACAGTGGTGTGCCTGCAGCTTATCTGTTTAGATGGATGTCACAGGATTCACCTCTGATAAGGCAACCAGACCCCTTTACCAATGTACCAAAATCTTCTTTGCATTTGTTATACCTGTACTTACATGCAGTCCTGGAAAGTGCTGAAGTCATCAATTTGAGTGCCAAAGACAAGATAGGCCAACTGAGCATATGCCAAGAAAATAATAAAAAACATAATGGCGAAGCCAATGACATCTTTGACGCAGCGAGACATGGTGGTGGATAACTGACTCATCGTCCTGTTGAAGTTGACAAATTTGAAAAGCTGTTAAAAGAAAAAAGAAAAGAAAAAAACTGTAGAGACAAGGAAGACAATTTTTTAACACAATTGCTCTCCAGCCTTTTACATGACTGGAGACAAAGCAGTACTCAGTAAGAATTACTGACTTATCAACTGAAGAATAATAAAAACACTTCTCAACGTGTCTGCTGACAAAACACTAGCACTGRCTACATCTTTTAGACCTAAACAAGAGCCAACTAAGCCTGTGGGAAATTACAACCTTGCTTTTCACCTGCAAGAAGTTACCCCTGTGTTCTGACTTTCTAACAAGACCAACTTTGGGAGAAACACGACTAAACCTCAAATAATGGATCACATGAAACTCAGGATACTGCTTACATTCTAATGTCAGAACAAGGATGTGTGTCTTGGAGTTACCTTGATCCAGACAAAAAACACAGTGACTGCAGCAATGTTGTTGAACTGCATTTGCCAATACGCCAAAGGTTCAAAATTGGGGAATGAGTTCTGATCTTCCAGCAGCTTCTTCAGGAGCATATCAACAGTCGATGTCCTATAGATGCTAATTCCTATAGCTGCCACAGAGAGCTGAGTACAAAAGAAACATACAAATTTACAAAAGGTGGTTCGGATTTTAAAACAAYTTGTTTGAGCCACATATGTTAGATAAAGTTAAGATATGAGGAACTTCATGTTATTTGTAGCACTAYCATAAAGTGAGCTTTAAGTAAAAGCACATAATACTGTTTTCAATGTGTCCTGACTCCAAAGCTAAAGTTTCAAACAGGAAAGTAGCATCTAGAGATCGCACAGAGCCTAAGGAAAAAAATAAAATCACTGATACAAGGTTCTTGCAGTCCTTCAGGGTCAACCCCACTGATCATTGATCCCGTCAGTGCTTAGGGCCAGGCAGCTGGAAGGGCTGCAGGGGGCCAGGTTTCACCACCTTTCACTCAGGAGTAATTTAACAGTGGCTGCTGTTTGAGGTGSGATCCAAACTAAAATTTCTGAACATGTCAGGAAATGCAAACAAGAAAACCATTACAGCCCCGGACTACAGACAAGCAGTCTGGGAGCAAGAWGATTTCCTTGCCACAGCTGAAGAACAAGATGAGAGTGAACACCTAGCAGGCTCAGAAAAGTGAAGCTGTCACAGAGTAGAAAATACAAGGAAGGGAATGTGATAACTCAAAGGTGCAAAAGAGTACAGAGCAGAAAGACAGCAGTAGCCAAAAAGGCTACAGTTTCTCCAGAGCACAGACRGACCAGTATTGCCCAGAAGAAGCAACAGCAGAGAAGCTGCAGTTTTACCATACAGGTTTCTTGCTTTGACCTCTGCAAATGTGCTGTTCATTACTGTAAGTGAACACTTCACCATATAGAGAGAGTCATAAGTACRTAATCCTACATTTAAACAATGCCCCTCAGGCAAGGTGTAAATAGAATTTAGACCCCTTGTCTGAACTGAATTTTACACTCACACTTGAATACTCGACTGTAACAGCAAAGCACCTTTTCCCTGCCCCCACCATTGAGTGTAACAAACAGCACACAGTTCATGTAAATAYCCTCCTAAACAGCCCTTCATTTACAGAGCACTGTCATGCAAATACGATTTCTTTGGATTACAGACATTAACTTCAAGACTTGAAACCTTTGATTCATCCAAGCCTGAAGATACAAAACGAGTGTGGGACTGGAACTGTTTCAGCACTTCTGGCTTTGTGTACTTTTGGTAAGCACAGCTTGATATGAGTCCAGAGAGAATTATATTATGCAGCTTTAAATCCACAGCTCATATTTTCTGGTACACTAAGATTACTGATGTGCAACACTGTCCACTTAACCAAGAAAGCAGCCCTGACAGCTGCTAGCACTCCACAATTTTGAGACACTTCTTCAAACTTAGTATTAGCTGGTGAGTATTTAATACCACAACAAATCTCTTCGTGGTTCTTTGCAAACATATCCAAATCCCAGTCCCATTCCTCAAAATGCAAATCACTTCTTTAAAGCAGACGATTTTCTTACTTGAAAGCCAGTGCAATAGTCTGTATCAGATATGTAGAAGAGAGGGCAAGTTTGTCACCTCTCATAATGGCTATGTCTCTATAAACAAAAACTGTGAAAAAGCATGATGGACAAATACTCTAACTTTGCACCAGGATGCAACGGTTGAAACTGAAGAATGAAGACAGAACAACCAACTTTGCAAAACACACCAACACTGCAACACAGACCAAAATTGTCTTATTCAGACTGAACAGCCTAAGAGTTTGTAAGTRTCCTTTCCAATGATGGTCCTATCCCTTTAACCCACAATAGGAACACTGAGTAATTAATATCTCCCACAAAGTGCATTTCAGAAAGCAATTTTAGCCTTACTACTCACCACAATGATAAGGATATCAAGGCAATTCCAAAGACTTCTGAAGTAGCGCAGTCTGTGAATGCGGATTTCTAAAATCTCTTCCACCATATAATAAAGAACAAAAAGACAGAAGGACATTTCACAGGCTGCCAGGAAAAAATCAAAAGTGGAGATGTAATGAATCAGCCTCACCGGCTGAAACTGCCAAGATGTAACAAGGCCTCCAGTCGCTGGAAACTCCACTAACAACCTGAATTTAAAAAAGGCAAATAAAAAAATAATTTAATTTAATCAGAATTGATGAGAAGCACTACTAAAAGACACCAAAGAAAATCTGCAAATGTGACTGAACTCATTTTGACAAAAACTCAARGCATTTCAGGAACAGTGAGGAAATGGAGACAGATTTGTTTTCATCCATGCCTGTTTCACACCGTCTAAACTAAAGGCTGATATACCCACGTTTTTACTCGATTAAGCCAAATCCCTAGAGAAGTCTCCTGCAAACTGCACCCAAGCCGCTGTGGCATCAGGAAAGCCAGGACACGCTCCATGAGGAGTCTCACTTCTTTGACAGGGAGGGATGACACTTCAGTCGTCTGTCTCCTTTACACAAAACATACACTYACCCCTGTCCCCAAAACAAAGCAATGGCAAGAAAACCCCAAGCCTACAACCCACAGCATAAAATTGGTTCTGTTCCTACCTGACAACGCAGAATAGGTTGATGTTTGCATTGTATACAGAGAAATCAATGAAGGCTGCTCTGGTCCCTCTGTCCAGCCACAGGTTCTTCTTCAGACTAGCAATCTGCAAAGCTGTCACTTCTCTGGTCCTCGAGAGGTCTTGGTAATAGCCAGCCCCGCTGTATGTGGCAATCAGGCCCCAGTGGCTGCTCCCATTCAAATCCTTCTCATTGGTATATGTCCAGCTAGTTCAGAAGTAAGAGAAACGCAGCACTTTGGTCTTTCTACTTTAAACTTAAAATGAACAAAACAGACACCAACAAAACCCGACCAGAAAACATGTATCAGTTACTTAAAG
Source organism: Amblyornis subalaris (assembly GCA_018881555.1). Lineage (NCBI taxonomy): Eukaryota > Metazoa > Chordata > Aves > Passeriformes > Ptilonorhynchidae > Amblyornis > Amblyornis subalaris. The sequence continues at coordinate 6,603,066 of JACAXG010000007.1, read as the reverse complement.
ATGCTTTAATTCAAGAGGTACTTGCTACACAGTTTTGATTTACCCCCAGAGAAAGAAGTTACAAAGTTCCTTTGACTAACACAATGAAACTAAGATAGAAAGATGGGTCACAGGAATGCTACATACGCAGTTCCATTTCGAAGTCCAAAAGGAGCAGTATCCTCATTAGCTACAGAATAGACATCGTAGCAGTCTTTGATTTCATCCTTTAAATCTTCAGGTATGGAGCACGAACCATTTCTGACCTTCAGCTGCCGAATGCGAGGCACCCCTAGGAGCAGGTTCTCATAATAAATGAAGCTTTTGTTTTCTGCCATGGTTTTGTTGTTGTACCACATCTCCCAATAAAGACCATCCAGCAAAGGGCCTTCTGTGAACTGAGGAGGGTGACAGAATTTTAGTTTGCATGTTGCCAGCACTTTTTTTATAGRTCTTCATTCCATGGAGGCGTTAGAACTGCAGTTGATAATTTTTCTGATGTAAGGCCTTACTGTTACCTGTCCTGCAAAGATATCCCACAACCTTGCCCCACCCTGCCCCACCAGCATTACCTGAGTTCTAAACTTCAACATACTAAAGGCCTACTTTATTCCTCAGCTTTGACATTGTGCACATAGATAGATCTTCATGCACAAACCCTACCATGTCAGGAAATTGGATCCTGCAGGTTAAATTTACAGGTCATGACAGGACAAGCAAACCACAGCAACAGAGATATAAAAACTTGGGTTTAGATTACCTTCCAGAAGTCATCCATTGTGGACAAAGTTTTGAAATCAGTTCTCTCAGTTTTTGACACAGGTGTTTCCAGGAAGAGCTGCGACATAACCTTTGTGTAATAGTACATACTGGAACTCACTGTCCCGTAAGTCACTGCAAAAGATTTTGTAAAGAATGAGAGATAAAGGAAGGAGGGAGAGAGAAGAGAAGAGAAGAGAAGAGAAGAGAAGAGAAGAGAAGAGAAGAGAAGAGAAGAGAAGAGAAGAGAAGAGAAGAGAAGAGAAGAGAAGAATAAAAAAAGTATTTTGTTTTGAATACATCAGGTTGTATTTGTGCAGATTTTGTAGTGGAATTTTTAAGCTTCAAAACAAAAATCCACACCAAACAGCATTTATTCATTTATCTGTCAAATGTGATTAAAATTAAAAAAGCAGTGAAGGCAGACTGATCAATCAGTTTAAAATACTCCCTTCTCCGTCTTACATCTTATTCTATTATTAATGCTTCTACAATAGCTAACCTCAATGTAAACAAAGTCACAACTCAGCAGCTTGAAGAGAGGCAGGTAGTGCTTTTTTAGGCGAGTTTTGCTATCCAAGGCATGCATGGAGAACTGGCACGRATGGCACTAAGGCCTCAGGAGATCTGTGCTCTGCTTCAGACAGTCCACCAGGATACTGCAGGGCACTGGGAATGACATGGGTTAGGCAACGAAGCTCCACCCCAGACATGCAGTGCCTTTAAGAGAAACTCTCCATAGAAAATAAATGACTGCATATTACTCCTCGTCCTCACACTATTAAGCCAAGTGCATTTGGCTGAGGACCACACAGCATAAATTATACAATCACATACAAAACCAAGATGGCTTAAGGGAACAGTCTCTGGCATGGATATTGTTACCACCTATAAATACTTAAAACCATTCTATGGCTAAAACTCAGAGGAGTCTGAAAGATTAGGTCTACACCGAACAATCACTGTCAGTTTTGACAATTTCATAAAATTTATAAATTTTATAAATGTTTTCTTTAGCAAGTGTTTTCTTTAGCAACCAGAGAACAAGAACTATTTTTAATAGACTTCTGCTGTGGCACAAGGAATGTATCACATGACTGTGCAATACCTGGATTCTCTCTAAACATGTACTCTCCAAACCACAAGAGAACAAGAACTGCCCACAGCATTTAGCCTGCACTGGAAAGCTCTTTCCTAGGGCACGCCAAACCACAGACCAGACTGTTCTATAGTTATGGGTTGTGCGTAAAATATGAAAGGATAGTACTTAAAAAAATACTAATGAGTTAGCAGTATCTCTAGATATTCAACACACTACACTTTTCCTTTATTTTGTGTCTGCCTAGACACCTGCCCATTAATTCTTCTCCCACATCAAACAACCCTCATCCTGGAATCACAGCAAGCAGATAGTACAGAATTGGGTGCATTAGTGCTGAGCAGAACTTACAGACACACAGGACCACGAGGAAAATCATGTACGTGATCAGCTCCCGTAAAACACTTTTCAGGTACCGCTCTCTGCTGGTGTTGCTCTCTTCCATGAGTCTTGTCCCCCACAGACCTTAAAAGGAACAAAAATACATAGGATGATGTGCACAGATGTCTGGTACTAGATACCCAACTGACACAATAAGTGGTGTTGAAAGCTCAATCTATGTCATGTCTGCTGCAGGCTCTTCTGTGGATTTTAAACTAATCTGAGTTTAAGCAAGAACCACTTCATTCACAGACTAAACRGGGCCTGACTCAGTAGCAGCTATCCATGAGATACCACAATAATTTAGGAACAGCTCAGCAGAACTCCAACAGAATCTGTGGAAGATTTGCCAGAAGTGCTGTCACTTAGAACCACATGGTATAAAAATGGATACAAGGTTATAGAGACACACAGATAGCACGGATAGCCATCCTTCAAGAAATGGAGTGCAGTGCAAATATGAAAGGCATTGTTAGAGGAATGAAAATGCACATTCGTTATTGAACTCCTCTAGTAGTCTTAACTTTCTACATGAAAGGAGGATACACGAGTCAAACATATTTTTAGAACACCCAAATCATAACCTTCCTCTCCCAGATAGGCAAGGCACGTCCAACAGAGACACAGCAGGGATCTTGGTGAGCATTTCTACATGGTTTCCTTCTCTGCACAACAAAGAGTTATCAATTAAACACCAGTAGCAGCCCAAACGAGCAACTGCCATCTACTCTAGCTGTCAAATTGAGCAACTGTATTATCTGAGYTGGTTTTGCCTGTTACTCACTACATATTATGCTTGACATTCTCAAGAAGACAGCAAGAGAAGCTACCGAACTTTGGTGATCCCTTCCTAAAGGCTAACAGAAAAGCAGAAGGACCTTTTCAATGGAGTCCCTAAAAGAAACAACCATCTTAAAACACAGTTAGCAACCACCATTCTTATTTCCTACGCCTAGTACAGAAGAGAAAAGGCTGGGAATAGCTGCTGATYTCTTCATTTAAACCTAAAGCAAGGCAATGTGACCTTAGTTTCTTGAGAGAGAAAAAGCATTTAAAACTAAGAACTCACTCTTACAGAACTGCAGTAACCTTTCATCCTTTTCAGGTGTTTTAAACAGCCAACCTTCCCAAACATCCTTTAGAAATGAAGGAAATGAAGTAACCGCAAACTCCCTAGGAAAAAATCCCGGATCCATCAAACATACCACAGTAATTTGAAATGGAACAGTAAGAAGGGATAGCCAAAACACATTATAAAGCTGACAATGAAGCACGGGTTCAGTCAATCTGCAACCACTGCTGTAAGACTAAGACAAAGGGCTAACCTGCCTGCTGCAGACTTCTATTTGATAACAAAGAGATGGGAATAAGGAAACTCTTTCCTSTACCTGCAAATATGACGGAAAAAAAATAACGTGTTAAGATGTTTCTTGAAACCTTTCAGTCACTACATTTTTAAGTTGTGATGTAAACGTGGAAACTTCTCTTGCATAGGCACAGCTAGTACTAACAGTTTTAGCACTAATCTCTATTCACAGTCTTTAATTAGCAACTTATAACCTTCACTAGTGTCAGCCCCCCCAAATAAAAGAGCTTTTCTAAAGCTGTCCTTTGAGGCCAAGTTTGAAGATTTGCAGATAAAGACTGCAACTTTACTACACAGAATGCCAAATCCTCCCCATTAGGTCATTCTTGAAGACACAAACACAAATCCAAGAACATTTACAGAGTCACTAATAATAAAGAACTCAACAAATTCAGCCTCTAGCACAGGACTAGGTTGCACTAGCAACCCCCATAATAAAGGCAGGAAAACATTACGGAAGAGAGGAAGAAAAGGCTGGAAGAGCCAGTGAGCTAAGCTGGCRAGAAAGCCAAGTCCCGGCTGTCAGCACATTACTCACCAATAAGAAATGTGGTGAGCAGAAGCAGAAAGCTTCCAAACTCAAACTCTGTCATATTAGACTATTCTTGGGAGTCAAGTCAGCAAGGAATAGAAAGTTACAGCGAAGCAAAAAAACCAACCAAACAGCACCAGAGATCATACAATGATCTTTGTGCTAAACGAACCCTGAATTTGGCCATCAGCTATCTTGGAGCTTTCATTAGCTGTTACATTTTTACAAGATATGGATAATATTCCCCTTTTTGCCATATTAGAATACAGATTTAGAKGCACCAAGCACAGTCGAGGTAAGCAGTGCTTGATTTAAGTTGACATCTGCTGCAAGCACCAAAACAGTTTTGTTTCCTTATATAAATTTCCTATTCATCAACTTCTTGACAGAATCTATGTACTTMATTTATCTAATAAAACTGCAACTAACAATCTCTCATCGTTATTCTGTATGCAGCCCAAATGGCTTACCTGAACTCAGAAGAGTTATCAAAATAATGATAGAATAATAGATGAAATTTCATCTTACAACAAAAAGTCCAGTTTGTTAAGCACACAAGAAATCAAAATCTTTCTGTTAACTCATACATAAAGCATTATATACAAATAAATACACATATGTAATACATATAATGCACACATGCAATATATATAATGTATATGTACTTACATATACATATATGCCTATATAATCATAAAGCCAAGTTTAAGGTACAGAATGCATATAAAGTTACTTAGATTGATATAAAAGTCCGAAATTCTGAAACAGCTTAGGCCAAGGTACACAGCACCAACTAACCTGCCTACACAGAAATCCTGGGGAAAGAATGAGGCTGGGGGAAGGAGGGGAAAGTGACGCTCAGGCAAAGATGCTTTGTCTGTAAACAACAACAAAACACAACCTCACAATCCTTAGTTCACATTCCCTCCTGAGGTACAGAGCCTGCAACAGTTCAATGCAGTAAAATGTAAAAATGTCATGATGCATTCTTCATGACAGTACAATTAATGAGGGAAGGATATTTGGCAGCTTCATTTAACAATAACTAAGAAAACTTTTCAAGAAATGCCCAACAGCCATCAGTATTGACACACACGAGGTGTCACATAGGTGACTAAGTACACCTCTGCAGAGCAGGATTACCTTTCCAGCCTGGCTCTGGAAACAGACCTTGTTTTTACCCATCAAAACTTCTGATAATTTTCTCCTTAATAGAGTAGAATAGTCAGCCCCTCTTCTCCTCTCAGCATCTGGGATATCTGCTGAAGAGATCTGCAAAATTAGAGGAACTAAAGACACTTCAGAGACTCACATTAGAATCTGAAAAGAATCCACAAAAAGAACTGAAAATACTGATAGTCTGAAGTAGTTGCCTTTCTATTCACTTAGTAACTCCTGCTACAGTTTCCCCAACAGTTGCAACTACCAAAATCCCAATACCTTAAAACCTCTCTGCATTTTTCTTTCATAACTGACAACAAGTAAAGTGTAAGCTGTCATTGCATATCCTTCAGTAGCCAGTGGCAGTGGTAACACTATCACTTGTGATATCCAAAGGATTAATCTCTCTTGTTGAACTCTGCCTAGTGAGATGGAACTTCATTAAACAAATCTACGCCAACTTTCCTGTAGTCATCTTGGAATAAAACTGAGTACTATTTTCCAGTCTTCAAAGATTCTCATGGATATCCATGGAATGTCAAAAGAACTGGGGAGCGTTCTTTCCAATATTATCCTTCAAGTGCCCTATAGTAATGTCAGGCTTGCAATCAGCCCTTTCACTGTGCAGCACAGGGATCACATTCTTCAGAGAAGGTGGTACAGGAAATTACAGCGCCCTGAACACCTCCACAGCACCAAAGTCACACCCAGACATCTACTGTGCCCAGGAATTCATGGCAACATTCTCATCAAAGAGCCAGAAAAGGATCTGTCTACCACAGTAACTTTAGATACACTTACCTACAGACGCAGGTCAGAAATCAACAAAAACTGTGGATAATAATAACTCTGAACATTCCTAGAACATGAATCCAAGATTTTTCGTTTTACAACTRAAAACAGAATACTACCCAGAACACCTCTGGCAACATCTGCTTGATGCTGATGCCACTGAAGGCTCAGCTGCACTCATTCTGCCCAGCACAGCACACAGTTTCACCAACAGCCAGTTCTTCTCAGTTCTGCTGCTTGCTCAGCTAAAAAAAAGTGAATATTACGCATACAGGCTTAAAAACAAACAAAAGAAAAACCCTTTTWAAAAAAATACTAAAAATAAGCATCCTTCCTTCACCCAAAACAAATCCTAAACAGTAGATGCAGGTGAAGAGATGATTCAACAAATCATTTTGCCAACCCCTTTGTTAGAAAGGTATCTCATGGTGGGGAGTCAATCTGATGGACTTTCTTTCCTTCTGCAGACACCCTGACCTTACACAAGCGACATGTTATTAAGCTCTGCCTCCAGGTTCAAAACAGCTCAGAAACCAGCACCAAAATCAGTCCTAGTGTGGATAATCTGTTTTGAGTATTACTGCACAAATCACAGCAGAGATCAAACGGCAGCAACATCACTAAGTCACTCTCACACTCACCTCATGTACAAACACTGCTGCTTTTCACCATGGCTAAAAACAAACACAGGAGGTTCCTTCCTGGCAACAACTAATATGAAGAGAGCATCTGAACAGTCTACTTAAATAAAAGTTTTTATAAAAGGACTTTACTTTCTCCATGTGAAGCAGCTCCTTTCCCTGGCAGCTACACATCTCGGTGACAGACTAAAGTAAACAGAGCAGTGCCAGTTCACGCATAACATGATTATTACTGGTATTTTTTTCCTGGTCATTCTGGGTTCTTGTTGTGAAGTTACTCGGGTCATTGAACATGGCCCCAATAAAATCTGCTAAAAAGAAAACATGCTCTATTCCATAACCTCTGCAAGTCTGACTTGCATACAAGTAAGACACTGCAATGTCCAAGAAGGATTTATTTTGGTGCAGTACAGCCAAATCCAGAGAAATCATTACAGTAAACGATCTTTGAACGCACATGAAAATCAAAGAGAAAGCACATGGCCGAASACCACCATGCCAACCAGACCATGGCACTGAGTGCCACGTCCACTCTTTCCTTAAAACACCTCCAGGGATRGCGACTCCATCACCTGCCTGGGCAGAGCATTACAATGTCACCCTTTTTGTGAAGAAATTCCTCCTAATGTCCAACCTAAACTTCCCCTGTGGGGGAGCGTCTTACACAGACAGCAGCCAGGAGTACGACCCTTTTCGGGAGAGAGGTGGGGAAAGGAAGGAGAGAGGTGTGGGTGCTGAGGGGCACAACCGGCACGGGCATCAGAAGATGCACGTGCAAGAAGAGACGGCGACACAGACAGGGGCYAGGGTGGATGGAAAAGCACACGGGCAGAGGAAAAAGAGGACAGGATGCAAAGGGGTGGGTGGACGACAGGCAGAACGGACTACAGACAACCCGACAGCGCGCCGGGAGCCGGGTCGGGGTTCGGGGTGGGGGGCCGTGGCCGCGGCTCTCACCTCGCAGTCTCCGCGCCAGGCGCTTGGCCCAGGCCGCCCTGCGGGGCGCGGCTCCGTCGGGCGGCCCCGGGAGGCGGCCCGGCCCCTCGGCCCCGCCGCGCCCCGCGGGGCCCCGCCGCGCCCGCCGCCCGCCGCCCGCCGGGCCCCCCGCGCCGCTGCCCAGCGACGAGGCGGCGCGGCTGCCCCACTCCACGTCCATCTCCAGCACCGGCCCCACCGCCGCCGCCGCCGCCGCCGCGTCCTCCTCGGGCTCGAAGCCCGGGTTGTCCCGGCTCCAGGCCTGCCGCGAGCAGGCGGAGAGCGGCGGCGACGGCGGGCARGAGCCGGCCCGCGCCGCCTGGCCCAGCCGCTCCAGCTCCAGCTGCTCCCGCCCGCGCCGGCAGCCGCCGCCGCCGCCCGCCATCGGCCCCGCCGCCGCCGCCCCTTCCCCGCCCTCCGGCGGAAAGCCCGGGGTACGGAGGGAGATGTAGTCGCCCTGGCTCCCGGCTCCCGACCTCCTTCCCGCCTTCCTCCTCCTCCTCCCACGCCTCCAAGGCAGCCCCGGACCGCCCCTGCGGTAGCGGTGCAGGGGCCGGCGCTGGGCGTGCGGAGTCCCGCTCATCCTCGGTGAAAGCAGCGGGAGRCCCCGCGAAAGGGGCTTACTGGTTAAATTTGGGGGGAACAGCGATTTCACATCACTTTAAGAAGGAGAGGCATTAAAGGTCCCCCCGCCGCCCCCAGCCCCAGTAAACGGTAACGCAGGTACAGGGTTTTGTGGTTTTATTTTAGTCCCGTTACAGCAAAACAGCGCCCGGCGGCGCAGAGAGCAGCGTGCCCGAGGAGCGACCCTCGCCCCGTGCGTCCCGCGGCCTCCGCCGGGACAGCCCCAGGGGCCACCGGGTCACCGACCGCCCCGAACCCCGAAAGTCACCGCGCGAACTACATTAACAAAGAGTTCCCCGAAGCTGCTCCCCTCTCCCCATAGGCAGGGATTGAAAAAGAAGGSAAATATTATTTCCGTCTCCCTTTAAAGGGTGACTTCGTTACTTTCGATGCTGTGACGATCTTGAGAATCCTCGGCACTCTCCAGGGTCTGGTTGCTGATATCGTCAGAGAGCTCAGCGGACACGCGGTCCCGGCTCTCCCTGCTTTCCACACTGGTGTGGCTGTCCCCTCTCTCCCTGCTTTCCACGCTGGGGTGGCTGTCCCCTCTCTCCCTGCTTTCCACACTAGAGTAGCTGTCCCCTCTGACACCAGACTTGCTATTGTCGCCCTCGCGGCTGTCGGATTTGTGCCGACTGTCGTTTTCCAAGCTGCGGTCACGCGGGATGCTGTCCTGCTCGCTGCTGTCCCGCCCGTGGCTCTGGTCGGACCATAGCACGCTGCTGGCGTGCTTCCCCAGGGAGCGGCGGGAGGCAGAATCCTCCCGGGAGGCATCCTTGTCGCTCTCGTCTTCCTCAGTGGCATCATAGATGAGCTGTGTTAGAGAGCAGAACAAGAGACACTGTCACTCCTGAGGAACTGCTCCAGCAAGCGCTGCACTAAAGCAGGCTGCTCGGGCTGCAGGGACACTCAGGGCCTGCATGATACAGCTCTGCCTGGAGACACTCTGGTCTTTTATGGAGTTACATGAACCTTTCACCTTAAGAGAAACTTGCATTTGATCCTGGCCTCAGATTTTATGTGTGCAGGTATATCATGATACTGCAAATTGCAGTGTTGCACAGCTTGCAGCAGCAGGCTACACTCCTGCCTCGGCACATCAGCAGCCACCAAGACCCCCTGATTTGTGGTATCCAGAGAAAGCAAATACATTCCTTCACTTATGCCTACTTTCCCCATACCAATTCTTTTCAAAATTGACTCCTGTGAAATGACAGATCCATTTTCAAGTTCACTACCCATTTCCAAACACATGGGTGCCACTGCTCGGTGCTATTTACCTTTTTTGCAGCTTTGCGGAGTTTGCTAGGCTTCAACAGTGCAGCTTTTGCCCTCATCCTGTAGGCCACACTGTCGCCCCTGCCGGCACTGTCTCCCGGGGTGAAAGGGAAAGTGAAGAATGGTACAGTTACTGGAATGTCTGTGGGAAAACCTGTGGCAACCTCATCGGATTCATCCGTGTCATTGGAATCATTATCATCGTCGTCATCATCATCCACATCTTCACGGCTCTTGCTTGACACATCAGGAAAGTGCTGGAAAACATTTATTATGCATCAGGCAAATGAACACAGACGGGAGAGGTGCAGACTGGTATCTGTCCCGTTCACCCAGGGCTTATGCTCTGTTAGGAGCTGTGTGCAGGCATTGCTCTGAATTCACCTCACCCTGCCTTGAGCTTTGTTTTATTTCAGGGGGGATGTTACTGCAAGAGCCGCACTTGGCTGAGAAAAATGAGAGCTGCTACACACTGGCTGCCCTGCAGCATGCAACTGACATTTTGTCCTTCAGAATGCTTACCAGTTGCACTGGGGCATCCACGCTTTCTTCTGAAGAGTAAAGAGTCTGAAAGCAACACAAAATTCACTATTAGTACACAAAGACATGTACAGTAGGGCTGACCAGCATGTTGACTACGATTTAAGCACTTAATCATAGCTTGCAAATCTTGGCACTGAAAGATGCTTTCTCTTCCAGTTAGTTGCCTGTACCTGCTGAGATGATGCCAGGTCACTCTGTGGGTGCTGCTGACTCTCCTGAGACTGAGAATTCACGTGGTCGTTGTGGTATCTGTACAGGTGATGGCTCCTGGAGTCCTTCAAGAGAAAATAAAAGGGAAGAGTTAATCCACAAAGGAGCAGGCAAAGCTGCTGTTTTCAGGCAGATGTGGCATCTGCAGTGCATACTCCTTTTGTATGGGATGTGTCCTCAGCTATTCCTTCATTGCAGTAGGAAGAGGACTCAGAACAAGCCATGATCCCAGATGAACGTTGTACCCAAAAATATATACAGAAGATGTACCTCTCCCTCTGTCAGAGCCTGGGAAATTTCGGATCAGTTTCTCCAGCTTGTTTGCATTGAGTGGAATTTGGAGTTATGTCTAATAACCATTGTTCCTGCTAATTCTTAGATCCTTTTCTGGAAGATGATTTATCTCCCACATCATAAAGACCCTAAACTAAATGCAGTAGCTGATTCTCAGAGCAAAGAATTGATTTTACATGGGTAGCAGCTGGCCATGGAGTATAAATCAAATAGCTATATATAAGACTAATGCAGTTCACTTACATCAAAAAATCAAGAAAATTGGATTAAAGTGCTCTTCCAACACCAAATATTGTTTTCTGATCCACACTAACTGCCATGCTGCAGTCCTTTCCTCTTTTTAACTGACAGCTAACACATTTTTCATTAAGAAAGAAGATTTCCAGTGCTGGTCCAGAGATAGAACTAATGAAAGTCCACAACCAGGACACATGACACAGGGAAAAAGTCTGTGGACATCAGTGGCTCTCTGCTTTGAAACTGGCTCATAACAGCCAGGTGAGGACACATTCTGCAAGTATCTACAATCATAGAACAAGTACCAGAAAATGTGTTTTGGAGGAAACAAAAAAATCAAAAAGTATTTGTTAAAGAAAATGAACAGAAAGACAAAAGGAACTTACATATTTTTCTTCGGAGCTGGCAGAAATGGCATGCTGCTTGGATTGAATCACCTTGAAGGGGGAAAAAAAGAAAAAGCATTTATCAGTATTTCTTGCTAATATGCAAAGGAAATAACACAAGTGGTTGGTGATGTGTGTCTGTGATTTACTCACTGGCCAGGCAGCGGTGATGCTGATAAGGCATAAACACAGAATTGCCACCTTCATTGTGATGTTTTACCTAGAAAATATTTTGGAATGGTGAGTCAACAAGGTAAAAATACCACAAAAATGCTATAGGCTTTTCCTTTTTCCTGGTGTACTTCACTGTGCCGAGAACAGGTCCCTGCTATGGATTCGTAGCTAATCCTGCTGCGGATTAGCTCGTGCTAATTTTATTTCCTCCACCACCACCCCCTAACCCAGCTGGTTTGTAATGACTTAGCTACTCAAAAGCTACAAGAATTTTAAAACTAAGTCCTCAGATGAGCTGAGCAGTGGTGAGAACAGCCACACTGAAAAGGTGAACTGACTCCTGGCATCTACTGACTTGCACAAGCAAAGGAAAAGCTTTGTGAAAAACTAAGTGTTATAAGTATCAGCTTTGGTTTATTTTCATTCATTTAACTTTTTTTTTTTTTTCAAAAGAGGCAGGTTAAGGCAACCTGAGTTTGGATTCTCTTGTCAGTTATTTTAAAACTAGTTCTTAGAGCTATTAACTCAAGTCATGGAATAAAGTCAGTTTATATGAACACAAACTGCTTTTATTGATAGACCTGTATTTCTCCTTCCAGAAGTTTGAACAAAATAACCTATGTTTCCAAACAAGAGATGAAGCGAAATATTTGCTCACATTGCAGCTTTAGCAATTTAATAAATAACTGATTCCTGCTGAAATTAGGAGAGTGCTGAGCCACAGTAAATTTCGGTGCTTACAGACCAGTCCCCAGAGTAAGGAACATCCCTGAGAATTTAAACCAATTTACTGATGAAAAAAGAGTAATTTAGAACTTTGGTAAATCATAGCAGGAAAGAAAGCTACTTAGGACATTTAAAATGCATTAGTAAGGCTGAGACAGGACTCTGTAATAGAAGTATTGCAATTTTAAGTTTCACAGAGAAGGGTGACTGTCCCATCCATTCAGGACTGTGCAACACAAACTGTGAGCCTGCCAGGAGAAATAAGGACACTGCCAGGCAGTGGTTACATGAGGGAGAAAGCTTTCTGTGTTCAAGCACCAGCTTTGAGCTTCCAGCACATGATTCAGTGGCAGGGTTTTCAGTAACCTCCTCCCAACATCTATCAGCACAGAAATTTAAAACCATGATTATGTGTAATACCTTGCATTGCTAAAGCAACCTTGCTCCTATAAAAGCACACCTTTTYCCCCAGAGAAATATCAAACATCTGTGCCCAGTGAAGCAGTTTTCAAAGATCTCCTGCTCAGTGTTTCCTTGACTAAAGTTGCAGATGGACTGACACATATCAGGTAAAAAAGCAGAAAAATTACCTTTTCTGGTGCTGGAGGAGTCAGCCACAACAAGAGCACTCTTAGTGATCCCAGCAGCAGCTCCAGCCAGTTGGCACCCAGCAGCTCTGGCTTCCTCCCCTCGTGCCCTGACTGCCTGACATCTCTGAGCTCCAGGAATTTAAACCCTGTCCCAAGCACAGCCGCCAATCCCCATGTGGCGGAAAAAGATGAGGTCATGAGGCTCCTGGCAACTGTCCTGCCCACGTTCTCCTACACTTCCTCTTTGGCTTTGTGGCTTTTCAAGCAAACAAAAACCACCCTAAGGTTAAAACATTACTTATGGGCAAGATCATTAACCAGCAGGTCTGTTGAATGCACGATGTTTGGTATTGTGTAGGAGGCCTTCAGGGCATGTCTGTCCTCCTTTTATGAAAAGCCAGAGCCCAGTTTCCCAGAAATCTTTTGTGCCCTGTTCTGAAGGGGGTAGGAATATCTAATGTGCACTGGAAGAAATAAATCTGAACATAAAATTCACCAAAAAGGTGTTAATGCTTCCACAAAGTTGCAGGCTTCCATGCATGGTGCAACGGGAATTGCAAAGATGGTGCAGAATGTGGCCTTTTGCATTTTTTTGGTCTGACCTGGGTAAAAAAAAAAATTAGTAGTACTAATTGTCTCAGTAGGCATTCTGCATCCAGAAACTCATTTGTAAAGATATATAAGGGACAGTGGGAGTCTAATTAAAAAAGGTTTGTGAACCTTTGTGAGGAATTATGAGGAATTCTCACTCCTTTTCTACTCATGTGTTTTCCTTCTGGCTCCTTTCTCTGGTGATTTCGTCAAGCCATCTGCTACAGCTGTCTGCTGCACCAAATCTGTTCTAGAACCATTTTCAGGGACCAGATGCCAGATATTTTTCAAGCTAAAAAAACCTCCCAAAACAAATATACAAAGAAAAGAAGATATAGCTGCAGCATGAGGAGTACCATAACTGGCATTGGGAAACAAGGGACATCAAGGGATGAAATTCCATGTCTGCTATGGAGCAGTGCATTGATTCTGCTGATGGGTGGCAGATCCACTGTGGCAGTGCCTCGCTTGGATGTCCATAGCTTTGGACGGATTCTGTGTCAGCTGGGATGTGCTGTGGGACTCTCAGACAGTCTTACATTTGGTGTTTCTTTAAACATTCAAACACAGGAAAGCATTCCAAGCAGCCCTTTCAGAAGGCAGAATATTTATAACCGTTCCAAAGTGCTTATCTTTCTTCTCATTTCCGATACCCAGCCAATGTTTGCTGTGTCCTAAGTCAAGCAGACAAGAGACACCTGGTTGTACCAGTTATCCTGTGCTTACTAACATTTCTGGGACATGTTTAGAGACATCATGAGTAACATACCCACATTAGCTCAGCACCTGCCCATCACATCATCACACAGACTTAGCTAATTATATTTTTGAGCTGAGATCAGCAACAGCTTGAAGTTCAACTTAGTCTACTTAATAGAGTGTTCTTACATCCCAGAAGGAGAATTGGATAAAAACGTAGTATATAGTATATAATTAGTAGTTCTGCAGGTAAGGATCCACCTGAATGAGGACTATCCTAGCTTATTTTTTGAGCTATGTGACCATTATTACACACTAACTTGGGAAAGACTTTTCAATCAAAAGAGCCTTCAGTAACTAGGATTTCAGTGGATTTAGACAGATTTACCATCTCCCACCGTACCTGCAGCTCAGTGCTGCTGGAAACCAGTTTGCAGAAGTCCTTGAATGCAGATACAGGACTCCAGCTGTAAGTGGGTGCTCCTTGGAAGTGTCAGCTTGAGCATCATGCAGTAGCTGATACTTAGTTATTAGGACAGCTTCAAAAGGCCACTGCTGTTGACTCGAGGAAACCCTAAGCCAGACCCTTAGGTAGCCAAGTACCTTTGATCCCAAACACCAGTCCTGGCCGTCAATAAAAAACTACTTCCATCTGACAGAGCAAGAAACTGAGACAGAGTGAAGCTCCATGGCTCAGACCACTGGATGTGGAACCGGGTGTGCTGCGTCCTGCTCTCCTGTCCACACCCTGGATTAAATTTTAAGCCTGAAAAACCTACTTTCCCTACAAACCATTCATCAAGAGACACAGAACTGAAAAACAACATTATTCTGAAAGATCCTCTAGAGCTGCTGTCTGGCCAAAACCAACACTTGCAATCTGCATGATGGCGTATTACTGTGTATCAGCCTTTCAGCAAAATACATATTATGTCAGGACTTGTAAACAACCTGTTGCACTAAGTTTAGCAGCAGTTATCAGCCGTGCTAATGGAGCCATTAGAAAGAGAGCCCTCCTGCAGTTTGTTACAGACRTTCCTGCACAGGTAAATTATCACTGTGGCATCTCAAGGCAAATGTTTTGCAAGAACCTGGAACACTCGTCTCCCAGCAGAAACTCTGAGTGACCCCCAGGGAGTTGTTTCTGGCAAACAACTCGTATTTCCAGTGTGCTGGGAGATGACAGTGTTTTTGAGCATGTTGCCAAAGCTATATGGTTGATTTTGTAAGAACTAAGGAACAACAGGAATGTTTTGCAGGAATTCAGAAGCAGGACGAGAAGCGACAGTTGTTACTAAATGTCTTCATTTTCTGCAAGATTAGCCAGTACAGAGTAGTACTGTAGTAAATTTAGCACTTGTCTCATGCCTATCATTATGTGGTTATTCATCCTGTAAATCACTTTGCCTAGCTGAGAAATCCTTTGCCTTGGTAGTGCTTCTTGTCGTCTCGGAGATAAGGAACAAGCAGGGCAGAAAGCRGGGAACTTTCACCATTTTCACTTCCCACATTAAAATGCCTGATTCTGGAGAGAACACTTGTCTGCTGGTGGCACAGCAGAAGCAACTGGCTTGAATTTGTACAGGTGGGAGGGTACATGATTTTGGCTTTCAAGAGCTGTCAGGGTCTGTGCAGAGCATGACCGTGACAGGCTGTAATTTGTTACATGTAGGTGACATTTTCTACTTGTCTGTCCTGTCCAACAAAGCTTTTGACCACAATTCCTTCCATCCTGGGCTGTGTTGGAAACATGTGGTTATGCTGCCCTTTCGTGTTGTCCAGAAGCTGTATCAGTGCCTCCCTGTGCAACCTCCAGCACCTACCTAAGATCCTGAGCTGGGATCCTGATGGCAGTGACCTGCAATGCTCAGTCTTTCAGAACAGCTGGCTTTTGTTTAGTTTAGTTCACCAAAAAACAAGTCTAGAGGTGGACATGGGCAGCATCTTCTAGATGACAAAGACCAAAACTGGGACAGAGAGGTTGATTTCTTCAGCAGCATTAAGAGTGCTATCAAGTACTCTTTTGCAATTAGATTATACCAAAGGGAAGCAGACTTAGTAAAGACGAGTTTCTGTGAAAGACAGGTGAAAAGCAAAACTTTCTTGCATTGCTACCATAAAATGCTCTTTGGAAACTCAGTGTGTCAACCATTATAATATATCCCCCAAAGGCCTTACGATTTCCCAACTAAAACTTCAAAAGCAAGGAAAAGCGTACATTCAACAGTGGGTAGATTTAAAAAAACCCCACCTTCTGCCTCTTAAATAGACTACACAGACCACCACAGTGTTTGTGTATAGGCCCAGGAGAGTATTTGGTATGCAGAAGGGACATGGGTGTCAGATCTGTTTGATAAAGAAATGACAGCAGAGGTTCGTTTACATGTGTGAGCAGGGCACCCCTTTGCAGCTCAACTGTGTATTTTTCGATTTGCACCACTTAGAGCAATAAAAGGAGTTATAGTCTCTCACTTTCCCAGACTCAGCCCTGCCAGTTCCTAGAGGAGTTGCAGAACTAGACACAACACTGACCTAGAGCTGCAGTAGCAGATTAATTGGGACAGAACAGGCACTTTCTGGGAAACCCCACCATAGGCTGACAGCATATTATAAAGCCCCAGTGTCTGACACATTGCACAGTCTTTTTGTCTGTCCTTATCTCCTTCTGCTAAAAGAGAGCCCACTCACTTGTCTCTGACGTCTGCGACTAGTCACTACCTGTTCAAATGCCTTTTTAGGCACAGCTTTGGAAAGTGAGAAAAAAAAATTGATGTTTGAGAGACTGCCATACAGCTGTGGCCCACAAATCCTGGAGTCTGGACAGCCTCAGTCAGATCTCAGCTTTCASAGAGGCAAGCTGCTATAGCATTAAATATAGTCCAGCTGTTTGTAGCTTGCTAGAATGGAGCCCTACTGATGTTTACTCCACTGAATTTTACAGCCAACTAGAAAAAAGTTTGCAGATCTTTTTTTTTTTTTTCCTGTTGAATTTCATGTATTTTAATGCTGAAGTCCATGTAGCAGCAGGAATTAAACCAGCACAGAAGCATTAAGTTATTTTCAGATTCTCAAAGCTACCAGAGTGAAGAGCAAAACACCAGATATTTCAGTGCTGGGTTTGTGGCTGTGCTTCAGCTCTGAATTGACAGGAAAAGAATCGCATTTGTTTCAATTGGAAAATAGCAAACACAATAATAGTCTGAACTACTATTAGAAACAAAAACAACYGGTGAAAGAATACATGGTGTACATCATGTTTTCGTAACTGTGCCATTTTGTAATGTATGTAACCGTCAAAAAGCAATTTTCTGAAAACAGGGATAAGACTTTCCCATCTCAATGGCAGCTGAGGTCAGTCTGCTGGCTCTGAAGCCTGACCACTGCTGCAGAGATAATGCTCCAGGATAAAGGAAAGCATGCAAGGTGTGTGTGCTTAAATCCCCTGTATGCTCATAAAGCAGCAACCAACAGTTTGCCAGCTCAGGGCTCACAGTCTGAGTGCTGAGGGGAATTTGATGGTGGGAAAYAGCTTTACAGAAGATTGCTTTTCAGACAAACATTGCAAAAATTTTGTGACAAGTTGTTTCCCCCTCTCTTCCCCCTGCTCAGTTCCCTGTTTCCTATCCTACCACAAAATTTTCTCCCCCTACTGAGACAGGACACTAATGGAAAAATCTGAATATGCAGAATGGGTACGGAAAGAACAGCATCTTCTTGCTCTGCRTTGTGAAACTTGGAAAGTCACAAGATGCCTGTTCTCCCTAGTGCAGGGAGTTTTGGCAGGGCCCCACAGGAACAATTCCGCACACCCTGCACCCCTCCAGTTGCATCTTCACGAAGCTCTGCTGGAAAAGCACAGAGAGCCACCCCCTCGCTGCAAGAAACAGAGCAGACCACAGCACAGCAGGACAGACTAGAGGGAAAAAGATGGGCCAACTCCTCTGCAGTCACCTGTATGCTGCTTCTGTGCTTAACTGAGATGAGCATGACAGAGTCCTAATGGTGTCCCGGGAATCCTTATCACACAGCAGCCTGGATTTTGCATTCCACAKATACCATGTTGAGCTCACGTCATGTTCCCATACACAGCCACACAAGGATCACAGCACGAGCAGCAGAGAGCTCGAAAAAGGTTGCTGCCAATCCCAGATACAAACCTTTTACAAGGCACACTTTCTGAGCGTCTCCTGGAAGAGGCCAGTGCAAAACAGATAATTTGGAGAGGTGCCGGGCATTACGCAAGCCAGGATTCCACCCTGCATGTCTGTGGTTATCTGTACACAAGGCATCTTTTCTGCAGAAGGTCTGGAGCAGGGGAAGCGTGCGCTGTTGTGCGTGTTGTGACCCTGTGAATAAACCTGACCTCAGACACAGGCTTGGCTACGTATCAGAAACCTTTCAGATTTCACGTGGCTTCAGCTTGTGTCGCGAGCGGTTTTCTTAGCTCTCGGCCAAGGGCCGCTGTGGTCCGAGGTGGGACAGACACAGAACTGAGTCAGTGTGAAAGCAAACATGTCCCAGGCACTGCGCCCCGRGGTGTGGGGGCCCTGCCCGTGGAGTGGGAGGAAAAACCCATCTGCGGGCGTGGTGAAGGGAAATTAAAGAGTTGGGGACTGGGCTCGGGGAGGAAGTCGTTTGGCCGAGAAGCGGATTTGATTTTGTGGGGGAACCAAAAATCAGCAGGCTGGGGTCAAAGCCTCTGCTGTCTCGACTGAATCACAGAGAGATTCTCCACAGCTTGCTCAAGCCTGGAGGCGATGAGGCTGTTTTCCCGCAAAGCCTATCCAGGAGGGAGCTCTGCAGGAGCCATGCTTCTCCACTGCAGCAATTAATCATTTTGGCTCTGGCTCGGAAAGCCAGGACATCTCCTGCATGTCAGTAGACACCTCTTGTACAACAAGCAATAAATGTTCTGATAGAGAACAGCACTCAGACCTAGCAATTTCTCCTTGTGTTGCATATTATTATTTCTCCTYGCATATTAAAATTTTTGAAACTTGAGGGGTTTCTTTAATGAAATGGGAAGTAGTAGCTCACATGTGACAGGTATTACCATCAGCAAGTCAAACGGGGATGTTTTCTTAAATGCATAATTTTTCAAGCAAATAGGATAAATTGATAGACTGAATAGTTCAGATACAAGYGTCTGGGAAAAAGTAAAAAGGTTTCTTTTCATTAAGCACAGAAGCACAAACACTTTTGGCAAGTCCCTGCTCTCCCTCCTTGCTTACCAGCTCTCTTTGGAAGGGAGCTGCTCTTTTGGAAATACACARTTGAGAGATAATCACATCCAGATTTAGGAAATAACATTTTGCACATAATTCATACTGGCTACCTAGACAGATTATTGGTTGAGCATGTAGCTATAAATTTGGCAGAATAAAAGGCAAACTGTGGTTGGCATATGGATGCAAAGCAGGAAGCAAACTGCAGCTATACATTAACTAGAGGAAAGGAAAGCCTAAGAAACTGAGTTAATCAGCAGGGTCTGAAGCAAACAATAAGAAGGGGCAGTTGACAGGGCAACTAACTCTTGAGGAGCATACGCAGCATTAGAGCTCTTTGCATTAGGAAGAACATTACCAGTCAATAATAAATAAGTCAGCACTGCTATTTTGCTCACTGAGTCTTGTTTATCACAAAGAAGTCAAATGACTTCTCCTCACCCATGGAAAATGTGAACACAGAGGATGACAGGCAATTTTGGGAAGCAACATCCGTTCTGTATGGAGAAACTTGAGCTGCTATACCCAAAATAACTGGTGTTGAAACACAGACTGGATCTCATCTAAGCAATCGATTAGACAAGGTGAGGAAGCTTGACTGCTGGTTGGAGCTGAGGTGGTCTCACCTCAGGCAGCAGGGCAGGAACAGGGCAAAGACACATGGGCTGGGCCAGGTTGGGCAATGCAGATCCCGGGAGGCAGACTGTCAGCAGACTACTCCATGCCCTCAGCTGAAGAGGGCTGAAGAGCTTTTATTATGGCACCCAGTCCCTGAAGGAAACACTACAGGAACTCTGGCACTTGTACCTTCATTGGCACCGATGCAGTCGCATCTCACAGGAGTCAGTTTGCCCCATCCCTGACAGATCCTACTTCTGCTCTAGCGCAAGCATGTAGACCTTCCAGTCTTTCAGGTCAGCAGATTCATTCATCCTGCCTATTTTCTGGGTAGCTGGTGTCCTGAGAGAGAGCAGTGCAACACAGCTGCAGTCCTATTTGACACATATTTCTGTAAGAGGAAAGGCAGGAACAAGTCTCAGAACTTGGAGGYGGGTTGTCCAGGGAATATTATTCATATTTCTCTTTGGAGCAGTGCCAGGAGTGTCATTGCTGGGATATAACACTGCTGCTTTACAGGCAAGTTACAAGGCACACTTGCTTGTCTGGGGTCTTAAGATGATAGGAATAATGTAGATTTTCCAATGATAATTAAAAAACAGTAGACTCAAAATAATAAGAAATGCAAACTATCGTAGCAAGATATTTTTCAAGTAGCCTTGTATTTAGCTTCATGTCTGCCATACTTGCCCTTCCCACACTGATGTTATAGTATGTGACAAATAATTTTCAGTAAAAATAACATTCATTACGGCTCTGATCTTGCAAAGCTACTGTACGGACACAAGCTTTCTTTTAGTGATCGTATAATTATCATGTCCAGTTATTGGGTAAAGACTATTAAATGTATTTTTTTAAAAAGCAGGCCACTTTAAGTTTCGATGTAACAATAATTTGCTCATTTTGTTTACCATCTCCTGGCTTGATACTGCTCACAAATGAGACAAGGTATAGATGCCTAAGAGATACTAAAAGCTCACCCTGAACTCCAATTGTGCTAGCATTTCTCTTAGCACATTGATTTTCCATCATGATCACCATGGAAATCAAGGAAAAATATGGAGGCAAGATAGAAAAAAAGATAAAAAATTAACCCGGCCAAGTAATTGCATTCCCTGGCTGTAGGCTTTAAATATCTTTCTTCAACAGGAAGCCTTCCCCGTAGACTTCAGTGGAGAGCAGCTATGCTTGCACATGCACAGATTGAACACTGGAAGCAGGGAGAGAGGCTCTTTTCATTATGTGGGCTACACAGATGCTGCAAATTGAAGCTTAAGACAGCAGAGCTGCTCCCCTTTCACCACGATATGGCCTGCTGACAATTAGCCTGTCTGCTTCTTCCCTATCCCATCCCTGCTCAGCAATTAACAGGGGCAAAAGCAAGCCTGTGGTCTCCCTTGTTACACGTGGAATAGCTGCTGGGGCTAGCCAAGGGGTCCAGGTCAATACCCAGAAGATCTTTCCTGGAAAGCTGACAACTCTACCAGGCCTGAACTTGTACTGCAGACAGACTAGAAGAGTCAATTACCAGAGTGTAGAGATGATACAAACCAGAGGACCAGGATTTGTGGATTTTTAAACCTGAAACAGACCATCTTTTACTTTGAGCTCCCTGCACACATCAGACTGAAGGGCAAACTTCAGATAATACTGAGCTTATCAGCTTGCACTTGGCCAAATGCAGTTATTCCTCCTGAACTGAGGTTRCTCTGTAAAGTGTAAATTCCCTTTGATAAGCGCTAGCTACACCACCTGCTTGTAACACTAAGAACTAAATTACGCACAGGCTTTGGATTTCCCCTTGTTTTGTGCAGCTAGAGAAGAGATTATTCTGGCCATTTACACAATTCAGCCRTGTATAAACACAGCAGCTTGGCTTACAATTATCAGCTCTATTCCAGCCCCTCCAGTACTCCTATTTACAAGTTATATTCTGATTTTAACAGAGATAAGCCTGATGGCAATGCTGGTGAGGTTTTTCCAGCACCCTTATGCTCACAGCTGGGAAAGCCCTCTCAGAACAGTGGCTTCTCACCCTGCTCCACTTTYGGATTTTGCTGCCCAAGAAGTCTGTTTTACTGTATGGCAAACCTATCTGTGACTTCTAGTGAAACAGGAGCATCCCCAACTCCATTTGCATGCACATCTCCTGGCTTTCTGGGAATAATATTTCTCCTCCCAGTGATCAGCTCTGAAAGACAGCAAGATGGTCAAAGTAGCTGAAGTACTGATGGTAAACGGATTAGAAACACATGGGTATTGCAAAAGTTAGAAATTAGTTCTTGAAGTGACCAGTGACAATACCTCTCCATTCCTTTCTCAATGCAATACAATACACTCTCATTGCTCTTTCCTATGCAAAAGCATTTCCTAACTTCCTGAGAACACCTCATCATTATGCAGGGCCTGTGCCCAGCAGAAGCACTTCTTTGTGCAGGTTTTCCAGCTCTTACCCTCCAGAAAATCTCATCCTCGGCACAGGCCCTACTCTAATAAGCAGCGAGGCGGAAATTAGGCTCTCCAATGAAAACAGCTATTGGTTTATTTGTTTGGGTTTTTATTTCGACATAGCAATCTCCCTACAGGCGTTCTAGGAAAGCACAAGAGGAATGTTTCTTCTGTGAAATGTAATTAACATAGTTTTCTTCCTGTTGCAAAGTATAATTGCAACTACAAACCGACACACGAGAATGGGGTTATTTTGGGTGATGGTTTGTGCAGCAAAATACCGTGATGAGTTTGGTTTGTCAAGCTGAAGACAGGGCAGACGTCTCTCTCCCTTCCTGTTTGAGCCAGTGGTCTGGGAAGGGCTGCCGTAACCTATAATGACGGTCAGCTCACCCAAAGAAACTTGTTTCCCCCAATCTATAAATGCAGTTTTCCAAAGGCTGAACACRTGCCAGAACATGCACATGCTTTGTGATCCTGTGTGACACGGCAAACYCTGGTCTGGTTTCAAGTTGTATTAAAACTTACATAAAAATGCCTCGGTTGTGACAAACCTGCTGCCTTTCAATACCTGAAGGCAGCCTACAAGAAATCTGGAGAGGGTAGGTAGTGATAGGACAAGGGGGAATGGCTTTGAACTGACAGAGGGCAGGTTTAGATTAGATATTAGGCAGAAATACTTGGCTGTGAGGGTGCTGAGGCACTGGCACAGGCTGACCAGAGAAACTGTGGAAGCCCCATCCCTGCAAGTGTTTAAGGCCAGGCTGGATGGGGCTCTGAGCAACCTGGTCTAGTGAAAGGTGTCYCTCCCCATGGCAGKACGGTTGAAACTAGATATTCTTCAAAGTCCCTTCCAACCCAAACCATTCTATGATTGTATATACTTTCTCACACACAGCTCACACAAGGGTGTGGAATACTCTTTTGAAGTYAAAGAAATGAGTCAAATTTTTCTCTGCAAAAGCATTTCCTTGGAACTCAACAAAACATGGGATCATCTTCACTTTTCACTGTGTACTTGCCATTGTTCTTCAGGTGGCAAAGCACTTCAACCCATATTCAGCTGAGCCCCAGGAGCTGTTGAGAGCGATGGAGTGTGGCACGATGGGACTGGATGGTTTCAGCCTAGGAAAGCACTGGTGAKTCATCTCCTGGCTGAAGGTCACTTTACCCAGATGGGCAATTCCCTGCAACGTGTCCCCACATGCAAAATGTATAATTCAAGACGGAAACAGAGGACTGAAATAACAAATGGTTTACTTTCCYCTGCTCTCCAGACGAGGTCAATCATTAAACTTAATGAAAAATTACATTCTGCCAGTGCAAAGTGGCACCAGTAGGCATTTGCTTACTGAACTTGTTTGGATCTTGTCTCAGTAGTCATCACTACAAATCTTTTTGAGCCAGCATACCTTAGAAAACACCAGCTGCTTTCTGTCTTGTCTTCTTTATTCACTGCAGGAATATCCAGGTAAATACTCTGACCTCCATCTGTAGGACAAGACACTGCAGCACAAGTGGCCTGGCTGAATAAATCACTGGGGCGAAACAGGCAACAACATTGCAGCCYGGGGAACTGCAGACCGGTCAGTCTCCCCTCGGTGCCTGGCAAGATCCTGGAGCAATTCCTCCTGGAAACTGTGATAAAGCGTGTGGAAAATAAGGAGGTGATTGGTGACAGCAAACATRGCTTCACTAAGGGCAAATCATGCCTGAAAAGTCTGGTGGCCTTCCACAACAGGACAAGGGGGAAATGGCTTTAAACTGACAGAAGGCAGGTTTAGATTAGATATTAGGAAAAAATGCTCTACAGTGAAGGTAGTGAGACACTGAAACGGGTTGACTGGAGAAACCGTGGAAGACCCATCCCTGGAATTGTTCAAGGCCAGGCTGGATGGGGCTCTGAGCCACCTGGTCTAGTGGAAGGCGCCCCTGCTCATGGCAGGGGTTTGGAACAAGATGATCTTTAAGATCCCTTCCAACCCAAACCATTCTATGATTCCAAGTTAGAAGGCTTTAGGAGCACACATGACTAAGCACAAGTGGTATATACACATAGCACATATTTTGTAAATTAATTTTCTACATATCAGAAGATTGATGATTATCTATCAGAAGGTACCTCCATCCTGCTGGGAAGGTGTTTGTTAGGAAGGGAAGTTGTAAAGAAGAATAAATATTTTGATTTCCAGGTAATTGCGCAAAGGCCATTTCACAAAACCTGAAGAGCTCCTTGGATCAAATTCCTGCCAAAAGCCAGGAATCTGAAAGGTGTCCCCTCACAGGTATTTCACAAAGCTTTGCCCCATTCAGTCTGGTGGCTTACTCTGTCACAACACAACATTGGCAGCTATGGCTCAGCAAGGGTTTTCCCAGAGACCTGACGCTTCCAGCAAGCTTTTAGTACTGGCTTACTCTTCTGGCTATGTTTGTGAAGCCTGTGACAGGATTCATCCATGAACACCCAGGGCCACGATGGCCTGGGTGGTCCTTGCTTGGGCAAGTGGATAACACAGGCAAGCAGGTTCAAGGAGTGTGAGGGTCCCGGGCACAGCATGGATTTAGCATTCATCTGATACTGACAGTGATCACTGGGATTGCCCCAGTGGGTCACTTCTCCCCTGGGTCTGTAAAGGTGTACAAAAAGGGTCTTCTTTAGGAAAAACAAGCAGGAAAAGGCACAGAGAATTTGTCAGGGCAACCATGGAGCCAGCTTGTGGGGAGGTGGTTTAAGCACCTGTGTGTGCATTGTATGGAAATGTTCTGCCTCGTGCACCCCCATCCACGGGCTCTGTTGGCTTGTAGCCTATTGCAGGTGCACATCTCTCAGACCAAACACCTGCAGGCTTTGGAGAATCAGCCTGACTCTCAGRAGGAGCTCGGGTCCAAATTGCCCCTTTGTGTTTCAAACACAAGAAAATGGACGTGAATTCTGAGCAGCTTGGGAGGTGTGGCAGACTGCATTGTCTCAGCAACATGTAAAGCTTTTCAACTGGGACTTTCCAGCAGCATTCCAGTGCCAGACTGGTGATTTATGAATCACGTTTTGTCTCTCACATCAGCGAGGTGCATCAATCCCTGCAGCAAAGGGTACTAAAGCTCTCTGTTGCTCACTGAGGCTCCAGCCTCAGCAGTGCTCCACTCATAAAAAAAAGTGGAAGATGCTCACACCAGTCACTGGAGAACACCTCTCCAGTACAAGCTTTGCCTTCCTAAGGGTCTTTAGTGACAGCTTGCCATTACACGACAGAACAACCCCAAGTAAAAGTATCTCTCAAGCACAYAAACATGGAATATCTAACAGCTTTAGAAGAACACAAGTAGCAATCTGTAAGTACTTGTATATGAACTGAATTGAATTATATCAGCACTTTGCTGGAAACTACACTGGAAACTAATTCCTGTACGGCTTCTGCAAGAAGGGGAGGTAAACAGAGTGGGCCATGCCTTGACAAAACCTTCCCCTCAAGCCTGGCATGCTGATGGGTCACTGGCCCTTGCAAAAAAAGTCAGAGACTGCAGCAGTCTGAAACAACATCACCCTTCTGATATAAGTCACACCAACAGATTGGTTGGCAACAGGGGAGAGCAAAAGAGAAAGAATACAAGCAAAATACCTCTTTTTGCCAGCTGTTGCTCATGTCCCAGAGAGCACATCACAGTAGCTGCTCTAGGTACTCGGGTTGTCACATATACACAGACCCACACTGAGCTGTTTACAGCCTCAGGGCTTTATCTGCCCTTGAAAAGATTAGCTTTTGACCTGTGCCCTTACACCTCTTATATCTCTGAGTCCTTAAAAACCTTTTCTGTGGTCCTCATGGCAATAGGAAATCTTCTGCAAACCCTGAGAAGCAGAATAGCTGTTTTGAAAACAGTCTGATACAGCAAGTCCACGTTACAGCCCTGCACAACACTGCCTCCTGAACCCAGCATCCCTAGGAATGGTTCCCCTTCCTTTCCCCTCTACCGTGCCCTGGATAAGGCCCTGACACGGAGTTGTGTACCAGTCACTTTGTCCCTGACAGCATGCTCTTCAAACTGGAGAGAAGCCRAGGCTAACATCAGCTGCTGCTGAAGCTTTTGTACCATTTTATTGCTGTCATTAAAAATCAAGTGATTTAATCTCACCAGTGTCCTAATACATACCTTGTTAACTTAATCTCATTTTCTAGTTAGCCATCAACTACCAGACTGCATTCATGCCTTTAAACAAGCAGGACTTTCAGGGATTAGGTGTGGTGCAGCGCTTGCTGTGCCAAACCCACTGGCACCTTCCCCTCCTGTCAGGYGTGCCAGAGCAGGCTGCCCAGACAGCATGACCCAGGACAGTGCCTGGCCACAGGCCTCAGTCCCTGGGCCATCAGCCCCTTGATTTTCCCACCCTGGAAGYGGATGCAGTGGCCAGTGGAGAGAGAATGAAATTTTCTCCCTGGCCGCAAAACTCTGCCAGATGACACAGACGCCCTCCAGTTCCCTTCCACATCCCCATGTGGAGAAACACACCCCAACAAACACCTCCACCTACCAACTTGTGGGAGGTGTCTCTAGCTCTGAAAACCCAGGCCTGGGCAGTGTTTGAGCTGCATGGAGAAAGGGCCCAGATTGGTTTTTTCCAGTGACCATAGTGATGCTTTGCTCTTTTCTGGGGTCTGGCTTTTTGTTTTAAGTGGCCCAGGGCCAGGCAGAACTAGGTAAGCAGTAGCAAAGGTATAGCACAATTCCTGTTAAAAACTTGCTCCTGGCTCAGCAAACAGGAAGCTAAAACTCCACAACCTTCCTCAAGCACACCTCCACAAAGCCCCTTTTGTAGGACACATTGGTTAGGGCAGGCAGGACAACACGGAGGCAGGGGGAAAGCATTCAGGCCTTACAGGGAGTGGCTGTGCAGGGTGGAAACAGGGATTGGAGACATCCTCCTCTTCTGAGAGAGGGCAAGAACACGTTAGACCTCGTGTATTGCAGCATCTCACCTTAAACACACTTAGTACCCTCCATAGCCCCAGCTGGTGACTAAGGAAGAGGGCACTCAGGGGGGCAGAGATCACATTTTCCCCAGGAGAAAGGCAGAGTTTCCTGCCACCCGTTCGTTTCCAGGGGCACTTACTCATTGCTGGGAAGTGCTGAGAGCAGCAGCTGTTCCCCAGTTCTTGCACAGAAAATCCCATCTTGCCCCCAGGCATGTGTCAGAAATGGTTTCCAGTGACCCGTGAGAGCTGGGAGGCCACAGCAGTCACTRGGTCCAAATGAGATGACAAAATCATCATCATCTGATTGTGACTCAACTCAAGCAGCTTTGCTTCGGGCAATTAGCTTGGAGACCARCATCCCTGCCTGTTAGTGATTTCCATCCATCCAGAATACCTTAACCTTTGTGCACAGGAGCTGCAAAACCCAGGGAGACTGTCCAGGGAAACCCAGCCCGAGGGCTCCCTCCTTTAGCTGCAGCATAAGCCTCCTCTGCTAAGTGGAAACAGAACCTGTGCAAATTAACCTACAGCTCTTCAACATCTGACTGTCTCATCACCGGTACAACTGTTATTTACTTTTTTACAGTTATTTACATTTCACAGCAAGAACCATTCCTTTGCATTAATGATCATGATTCAGATGCATTAATGATAACCAGGAATAAAGGCAGAGATTTTCCAGGCAGCAAATGAGGCTCTGAGGAGATCTACCAGGGCATGGCAGCACTAGGTCTCTTGATGTTCCCCCATAGCCTTCCCTACAGCATCTTCCTTTCAGTCCTGATTTGGATAATTTCAAAAAGCATAAAATGAAGCTTGGAAGCATAAAAGAACCAGATACAATGCACAGGAAACTATTCCACAAAACTGATATCCAAGGATTTTCATTAAGGAGTCCCTTGAGCTCATTTGGCTGGGAATTCTGGACCATCACAGCAAAGAGCTAGCACCAGTTTACTCTGGTTGGAGCAGAGGAGGTGAGCACTGACAGAGGGCAGAGCAGGARAAAATGAAACACCAGGGTGGAAATGCACAAGCGGAAAAGACAAGGCTGGAGAAACAGCAGTGGAAGAAAAGGTCTAAGGGGAAAAATGCCGATAGATCAGAAAAGCCAGAAGGCTGGCAAGGGAGAAGGCTTGATGCACAGGTAGCTGAGGAAACTGAGTTGGAAAAGGGCGAGAGAAAGCAAAATAAGAAAGAGGAATCCAATTCTTAAGGCAGAGCTGGTTAGTGAGAGGCAAAGCTTAAGGAGAGGGGAGGAGTGTGGCCCCAAGTCTCCCTGTCTCCACCAGCACCACGCAGCCTTCTGCACAATTCTGTGGCAATGGTCCGTGCTGGGGCAGGTCAGCCAGYGTCTGTACTCCTGCACCAACTCTGCTCTCATGAGCTTGATTGCTTCATTAATATATTATCCCCAGGAAATCAATGTTGCAAGCCCCGYCTCAAAGCTCAGTGTGGTCTGCATAAAAAATGTAGAGTGTAGACTTAACTGCTGTTCGTGGCAAAAATCTTGGTGCTCATGCAGCACTCAGCATTTCTGTAGCTTCCCTAAGGGTGTCCCTGTCATCTCTGGCATGTGCAGCCTACACTGTCATCAGTACTCCACTTCAATACATGCCAACTGCAACTATTTTATCTGATTCCTCTCAGGGTGGAGAGCAGCAGTGCTGGCAAAGACAGAGGGAAAGAAGGGTTGAGAACCTCTGCCTTCTCCGTTTTGCTGGTGACTAACTTACCTCTCCTTTTTAACAGYGGGCCAATATTTCCCTTCTGTTTCTGCCTGTTGTTTATGCATCTAAAGAACCCTTTCTGGCTGTTTTTGACACCTCTGGCCAACTTCAACTCAAGCTGAGCTTTTGCTTTTCTAACTGCATCTCTGCAGTTTTAGTAGTAGGAAGAGAGATGCTCCTCAGCAAGGATGTGGGATTATGACCTGACCAAGACAAAATGTGTTTCACATCTGATGGCTGATCCACATCACCACTTCTCACAGCAGCATCCTCTCCTCCCTGCCAGAAAATCATTACATGCTTTTGTTAGATTTCTATATATGCTCTTTTCTGTAAATTTAAAGAGGACCTTCCCTTCCAGTAAATTACAGCTTTCTCTTGGCTTTCAGGCCAGTCTGCAGCTCATGTTTTCAAGCAGCTTCGAGTTGCTTGTGTTTGGCTTTTCCAAGACGCTGACTGCGGAGAAGGTTAAGCAGTTTAGTGGTTGAGCGGCTGGTACAAAAACAAACCTACAGATTTCTGATCCAGCACACCAAAACAACACGGTATAGAGAAACAGCCCGGCTGGGGCCAAGTATACGTGCTATGSCATTGCACGCCCCCGGTGTTTATTTACAAAGCAAGCCAAGTCGGGCTGCCRTCCCTCCTTAAACGTGTACTTTGCATGCCCAGAAATTGTCCTTGGATCAAGTTTCTGGTGGGAGGAGCAGCCCTGAGCGCAGGACCTGCGGCCAGCAGCTTCTCCAGCACATCTTCCGAGAGGTGAAACACAGGTGTGGAGGGCTTGCCCACAGCTGCTGCGGGCTCTGAGATTCCTGCGGCAACAACGAGATTTTGGCACGTGTGTCGCAGGCAGAGTGTGAGTTTCAGACAAAGTTTATTAGAGGAGCCCTCCCATTGAGTCACGAGGTGTGGAAAAATCCCCCTTGCTCTCTGAACCCCTCAGAGAGGAGCCTACGTGCAGCTGGATCCAGTCTTGGCCCCAGATTTTGTCAATGGTT
Source organism: Amblyornis subalaris (assembly GCA_018881555.1). NCBI lineage: Eukaryota > Metazoa > Chordata > Aves > Passeriformes > Ptilonorhynchidae > Amblyornis > Amblyornis subalaris. The sequence continues at coordinate 6,573,037 of JACAXG010000007.1, read as the reverse complement.
TATGTATAAAGGATTATACAGGTATAATTGAGCCTTTATACAACTTTGTCCTTCAGGATTAAGGATGGCAAACCAAATGTATTTATATAAATAAAATTCTTTGTTTAAAGTGGTTGCAATAATGATAATGATTAAAAAACAGARCTTAATCAGAATTATTTACTGCACAGTATGGACAGCTATAACTACTAGTATAGTGCACTATTTTTGAAGCAATATTGAAGCAATTATAATAAAGCAATTATATTGAAGCAATCATAAATAAACAATTATATTGAAGCAACTATATYAAAGCCCTTAAGCTTACAGGCTTTTTAGAAGGGGAAGAGCTTCACAGAAGCTGGCAGTGCTCCTGTCATCTTCTGACAGTCATCAATGGAACATTATAACCAGGACAGGACAAGGACATGCTTGGACCATAAACAAGCTGTCTAGATATATACAAGTTACTCTCAAAGAAAATTGTTGTCTTTGGATGTGTGCACAACCTGCTGCTCTTTCAACCTTCAAAGCACTGAAATAATCACATTTTTACCAAAACATCCAGCTGAGTCTGTCCTGAAAAACAGAAGCCCTCATGCCCCAAGAAGTGCCTGTTTCCTTTTCACTATCCAACATACACTGTCACAAGAACTACAAGGCTTGTCTTTAGCATTATCCCCCCAAAAATCAATGACTACACTGTGATGAAAAGAATAAGTGATCAAACCAAGAGTTTTATTTCTACCTGTGAAAAGAAGCCTCTATCTACCAACAGACCAACACAGATGAGCAGACTCGATTATATTTAAAATCAATTACTAATTTATTTATAATTAAATACAGAGAAAATGGAACTGTCTACAATAAGAACTATATACCTAAAGAAAAATGTCTTTATACTGCCTATGCCCCCAAATCCCTCTAAGTCTGTCTTGAAAAATAGAAGTACTCATAGATAAATTGGATGGTATTGTTCTGCAGTGAGTTCTGTCCTGCAGGTTGGGCAAAAGCCAGCAGTCTCAATGGCAATAGGGAGGCACTGGCTGCAGAAGACATGGCCACAAAAAGTTGACAAAATCAGACGTTCAGTTTGCATAATCTGGAAGAAAGGAAATCACAACAGGAAAGAATTTGAGTTTTCTGCTCTACTGGCAGCAGGCAAAAAGGACTTGGAGCATCTTCAATCTGCCATTTACTGCTAAATAATGAGGGACCCGTAGATCCGGCAGTGTCTTCTTGGCAAGGGTCTCTCCCTCTGCATACCCCAACAAGAAGCGACTTCTGGAGCTCCAAAGCCAGGGCTGTGCTTCAAGCCAGCTGCCCACAGCATCCCACATCAGCCAGCTGGGTTGCACAGCTCTCCCTCTGCCCCATTCCCCTTCCACAAAGCTGCAGGGATGACAGCGTGTGGATCTTTACCTGCGGATAAGAATCCATGCAGATCGGGCACCTAATAATAGTACCTGCAGGCCGTGCACTAGAGAGAACAGAACCAGAAAGAACATGCAGCTGTTTATGTCACCACACCTCGAGGGTTACTGACACACAAAATGTCACGTAATCATCCCACTGCACTGGCCAGCCGTGACACATTCCCTTTAAAGAACCCTACATATCCTTAACTCTCTCAGTTTGCTGTATGTAGTAATGAGTGTGGGTCTCCCTGTCCCAGAGAAAACAGGGTCTTGGTTTTCACTGGGAGAAGGATGAAGTGAATCCTGCCCTAGGGTTTGAGGTAACAGCAGCCTCCAGCCCTGGGCAGTCTCTGTATGGCAGTGCTTATGTCCAACAGGCCATCAATAGCAGCCTTGTAACGAAAGCATCAAGCTACCCTCTGGAAAGTATGAATTCTAGAATGGAACAAGGTCTGACACTACAGATGGCTCTGGCAAGAAGGACTCTTTGCTCAGTGTTAAGTCCTGCAGCACTGAGCTCTTTCAGCCTCACCTAAACAAGCAGGAAGGTGCATTCTGCAACAGAGGAGCTTGAGACTGAAGGAAAAACTTATTACTTCTTTATATCAAGTTCTCTCCTATGTTGCCTTTCAGTAATTCAAAAGGCTCAAAGCACACCAGCTTTATTCAAACCTGCACAGAATTTGTCTGTCTGCTGCCAAGCCATCGATACCAAGGGAACTATTTCCATACCTAGCCTCAATACCAGAGCCTGGCATGAAAAGAAAATGCAATACATTATGAGCTATGGCCTGTGACAAATCACCCTTGCTTGCATGCCCCCAAACTTGTCTTTAAGATTGTGTGCAAAGTTGTCCAACTGCCTTTGGCTGCCTTTCTCTCCTAAAGTATAGACAGTATCATTTGACCATCATGCAGCACTGGATGTGGTCCTCATTGAAAGAGGGGAATAAGTAGAGTAAGTGAAGGTTTCAAAGATAAGCCAGGCCATAGCAGTATAACTTAGTGCTGTCTGTATGAAAAAAAAAAAGAACGCAAAATTCCATGTTTGGTAGGTCATGAGGCATACATACTCTGAACTTTCAGTTTCCTCCTCTGATGAATCCTCTTCCTCAGGTGCTGAATCAGTCACATACTGATCATTATCTGTTGCTTCACCATCACTGTTCAGTACAGAGATGTCTGATGGTAGCAGGCTTCTTTGTTGTTCCCACTCTGCAATTTAATTTTGAAAAGTTAGACCTATTATTTACTCTCTCCCTGGAACTGTCCTTGACATGCATTATTATAAATGGTCATTAATGGTTCCTATTTGAAATGGACCCTATTCAGCAGGGTTAAAAGCAATCTTAAACAAATTAGTTTCCTAAATATTGAGGCTGAACCCTGATACATTTCCCAGAGTTAAACTACTTGTGAATAAATCTGCCTTATAAAGGGAAGCCCCCTCACACAATTCTTACTAACAGGGTCTGCTGTGGTCCTATGGTGAGCAATGGCAACAACTGCTGTGTGAAAGGGGAAGGGAGGACAAGTTTCCAAGAAACATGGTGTCGTGGCTCACACACAAGAAAAGGCCTGGTAAAACACAGAGTGCTTTGTTCAGAAAGTTTCAGAAGAGGTAGAACAGATGTTTAAGTCTAGAACTGCACATTCCAGAGCTGCTGTGCTTCCTCATTGTCTGATGTTAAACTACTTTTGTCTGTGTTAAACCAAACCTTCCCACTCAAAGGGAGTTTCTATCAAATGACTCTTGTTAAGAACAGTTCTTGGAAACTATAAAAACACTTGAAACAGTGTCTCTTTAGAAATTGTCATCATCTCCCTCCTGAGTTAAGGTAACTTGGAAATGGAGTTATAACATATATCAATTATAGTTACAATAATATAACATAGATCAATTATATATAGTTATAACAATTATATACAGTTATAACATAGGTCAATTTTTAATGGCCTGGTCTGTAACAGCCAAAGGGTGAGAACTGCTGTTTGCTTTTTAATTCTCAGAAACCACCCGCAACAGTGATCTCTGCAACTTCAGAGTCCATGTAATAATAATCAAGCACTAATCAATAAAAATTACAGAAAATGTCACCATACTAAAGTTCCTTCCTGCATAAGTATTCAGATACAACTTCTATTGCAGGGATGTTCCACTGTGTTTGATGGTGGCTACCAAACCCAGATGGGAACTGTTCTCTAAGACACTGGTCAAAAAATTTAACACTGTTCTTTGCCTTTTGCTAAATGCAGTTTCAATCTCTGCTGCTGAGATTGTTGGAAAAAGACAAACTAATGATTATGTTTATAACAATTCCATTATCAACTGTAAAATGTAAACTCACCTTCAAGAAGCTTGCATCAATGCATATGGGAAGAAACAGAAAAGAAAATACAATTAGACTTCAGTGTGGAGGTGATTAGATGAACCTGAACTACCTGAACACCCTCCTCCCTGCTCCCCTGTTTCAGYTCCCTAATTGGATTTAGTCTGGAGGTGTTCCTTCCCCTCTTTTTCCCCCAAACAGGCAACTTCATATTAGATGAACAGCTGATGAAGAAACCACAGCAGCGGTTGGGAGGAAAGAATTCCAGTTTGCTGCTCGATGGGAACCAGGAAAATAGGACTTGAATATCTGCAATCTCCCAGTATCTGCTAGAATAATGAGGAACCCACAGATCTGGCAGTGCCATCTTGGCAGGGCTTTCTCCCTCGWCCTACACCTCCAAGAAGGGACTTGGAGGGATGAGCTATTTGGAGCTTCAAAGCCAGGGCTGTGCTTCAAGCCAGCTGCCTGTAGCATCCCACATCAGCCAGCTGAGTTGTGCTACTGCCCCTCTGCCCCATTCCCCCCCCCACAAAGCAGAAAGGATGACAATATGTGGATCCTCACCTCTGAGTACTCATCCAGCCAGACTGGAGAACTAAGAGTRGCTGATGACAATGCACTAGACAGAACACAACCAGAAAAACATGCAGCCATTAATTTCACCACACATCAAGGGTTACTGATACATAAAATGGCAGAAATCCCCTACTCTGATTTAGCAAAACCCCAGCCCAGCAACACAATCATTCCAAGAGCTTTTATGTACTGCAAGCATTTCAGCATATCTCAAGCCATAATGTAAGATACATTCATTAATGACTTCATGAACAGAGAAGAAATGTTTCTGCTGGATTTTGCTGGGATTTTTCTTTAATTAGTTGTCTTCCTAGATAGGATATTATATTCCAGGTCTGAAGTTTTTGCATAGAATTAAGCAGAACCCAAAACCTTGTCAAAAACCTCTTTCTACCCGATGCCTATCTTTAGAGAGATGTTTTATCTGTCACATACCCATTGTTGTCTCTTGGTTCCTCTTCATCATCAGTTGCCAGCAGCACAACTGAATTATCTGCTGCACTGGAAACAAGTGGCTCTGACTGGTTTTGCTCTGATTCCTGCAACAGGGTAGAAACAGAGGCACTTTAGGAACCACCTCCACAGCCTCCACCCTATTCCCCCAGTTCCATGACTGGATTTGGGCTACACGTGTTTCTTTCCCTCTTTCTCCCCCAAATGGGCAAATTCAGCTGTGATAGCCATAAACGCTTGGTGTTAGATGAACAGCTGATGAAGAAAGGAAACCAACAGGGACTGGGAGGAAAGAATTCAAGTTTACTCCTCTGTGGGCAGAAGACTTGGAGTATCTGCAATCTCTCAGTATCTGCTAAATAATGAGGAACCACAGATCTGGCACCTTGACAAGGGTTTCTCCCTCAACATACACTACCAAGAAGTGACTTGGAGGGACGAGCTACTTGGAGCTTCAAAGCAAGGGCTGTGCTTCCAGCCAGCTGCCCATTAGCCAGATGTGTCCCATAGCTCCCTCTCTGCCCCATTCCCCTTCCCACAGAAGATGAAAGGATGACGACACATGGATTCTTACCCATAAGAAGCAATCCTCGTAAAGCACACTCGTTAGGGGACCAAGGGGCCTTGTGGTAGAGTGAACAGGACAAGAAAATTATTTTCACCACACACCAAGGGTTACTGATACACAAAATGTCAGAAATTAAGTATCTCCTATTCTGATCTAGCAACATCCCAGCCCAGCAACACCCCAGTCTAACAACACAAGCATTCCAAGACCTTTTATGTACTGCAAGCATTTCAACATATCTCAAGCCACAGTGTAAGATGCAATCAATAATGGCTTCATGAACAGAAAAGAAAGGTTTCTGATGAATTTTACTACTTTGTTTTGTTGGGATTTTTTACTTAGTTCTCTTCATGACAGGCCACTATATTCTAAGTCTGAAGTTTTTGCATGGAATTAAACAGAACCTAAAAGCTTGGCAAAATGCTGTTGCTACTCTATCTTAGAAACTAGACTTAAGAGAGACACTTCATCTGTCACATACCCATCATTATCTCTCAGTTCTTCTTCATCATCACTCAGCAGGATTGGATTCTCTGCTGCTCCAGAAACCAGTGGGTGCTGCTGGTCCTGCTCCCACCGTTTCAACAGGGTAAGAATGACAGCAGCTTAAGAACCATCCGAAAACCCTCCTCCCTGCTCCCCTGTTTCAGTTCCCTAATTGGATTCAGGCTGCAGGCAAATCTTCCCCTCCTTCTCCCCCAGAATGGACAAATTCAGCTGTGTTAGCCATGAACACTTTGTATTATATGAACAGGTGATGAAGAAAGGAAACCGTAACAGGGATTGGGAGGAAAGAATTCCAGTTTGCTGCTCRATGGGAACCAGGAAAATAGGACTTGAATATCTGCAATCTCCCAGTATCTGCTAGAATAATGAGGAACCCACAGATCTGGCAGTGCCATCTTGGCAGGGCTTTCTCCCTCGACCTACACCTCCAAGAAGGGACTTGGAGAGATGAGCTACTTGGAGCTTCAAAGCCAGGGCTGTGCTTCAAGCCAGCTGCCTGTAGCATCCCACATAAGACAAAGGAGTTGTGCTACAGCCCCTCTGCCCCATTCCCCTCRCACAAAGCAGAAAGGATGACAACACGTGGATCCTCACCTCTGAGTACTCATCCAGCCAGACTGGAGAACTAAGAGTAGCTGATGACAATGCACTAGACAGAACACAACCAGAAAAACATGCAGCCATTAATTTCACCACACATCAAGGGTTACTGATACATAAAATGGCAGAAATCCCCTACTCTGATTTAGCAAAACCCCAGCCCAGCAACACAATCATTCCAAGAGCTTTTATGTACTGCAARCATTTCAGCATATCTCAAGCCATAATGTAAGATACATTCATTAATGACTTCATGAATAGAGAAGCAAGAAATATTTCTGCTGGACTTAGCTTGCTTGGGGGGGGGGCCTTTTTTAGTAGTTTTCTTCCAGACAGGCCAATATATTCTAGGTCTGAAGTTTTTGCACAGAATTAAGCAGAACCCAAAACCTTGACAAAAAACTCTTTCTACCCTATGTCAGAAATTAAAGTTCAGAGAGACATTTTATCTGTCACATACCCATCATCATCCCTTGGTTCCACTTCCTCATCACTTGCCAGCAGCACAGCTGAATTCTCTGCTGCTTTGGAAACAAGTGGCTGCTTCTGGTTCTGCTCCTGCTGCTGGAATGGGGTAGAAATACAGGCACCTTAGGAACCACCTGAACAYCTTGCACCCTGCTCCTCTATTTAACTTCCTTAATTGTATTTGGGCTGGAAGTATTTCTTTCCCTCTTTCTCCCCCAAAATGGGCAAATTCAGCTGTGATAGCCATGAACACTTTACATTAGATGAAAAGCAGCAGAAGAAAARAAAAACAATCCCAAACCCAATCTTGTTTTTGCAGAACTGGAGTTGGGTCATGCAGATTCTTTCATAAAGTTCGAGGCCTTTTCCTATTCCTGCTGCATGTTTCTGCTTTGCATGGTAGCAGTAGCATCCCAAAACTCAGGGGATAAACTACACAGTGGGCTGGATCTTTTAAAAATACTTCTTGGAGTAATAAACAGAACTGGAGAAATAATTTGACTAATTCGGTGGAGAGAAGTGTGCCATTCACTACTCACCACACCAGAACCATCRCCAGTTGGATCAGTGTCTTCGGACTCAGGAGATTCAGCTGTGAGATCTACGAATTCTTCACCAGCTGAAAAGCAGAATGTTAGAATCAAGATCAGAGATTGCAGAGGAATGAAATGGGCTGCCCTGCTAGAAGAGGCTGAGGTAGGATTCAGCTGTGCCCTGGGTCTCTTCAGGAATGTGTCCAGCATTTCACTCAAGCTTTGCTCTCAACAGTTCACAGGGAGCATTATGAGCCCTGTCCTCTGCAAGTGGCAGTGCAATAGGAGCAGTGGCTGAGCTCCTCACACAGTTCTGTTGGATGACAGCAGCTTGCAGGAGGTACACACCAACAGAAACAATTCATCTAACATAAGGGAATGTTTATCACCCTGGAAAAACACTCCAAACCAAAACTGGAATCATAGCAGGTACCCTAGTTTTACAGTACCATTATTTTACAGATATCCTAATTTTACAGCCCTTGAGGGACAGGGCACAGCTAATGACAAAATTTTCCTTATCTGCTTCCAACTTGGGAGGAAGCCAAACTTAGTTTGCCACCCTGTGTAGCGGCAGCTGGGGCAACTACCAGCTCCTCAGAGTAGACATTCAGGTGTTTGAGCAGCACTTGGACCTTTGTTACACAGCTCATCTCCCACTAGTGTGAACGTATCGCAGCTCAGTGACAAACCCACAGGGTTATGAGGAGCCTTGCTGTTTAGAGATGCCATACTAGGCTCTTCCTAAAATCCCAGGTTTCCCTTCCTCCCCAGCAAAGCACCTAGAGAATGGTAAAAGCACACATTCAGGTGGACCCCAACCCTCCAGAAGCAGCTTCTGTTCTTACCACGCTCAAAAGAAACTGTATCACTTTCCTCGAGGTCTACTGGCTCTGCTTGCGAAGCTCCAGCTGTGCTAGAAGCCAGCAGCCTGGTTCGTTTGGGACCTGGACTGGGATTATCTGCTTCTCCAMGGCGCTTTCGCTGATTCTAAGAGAGAGCAGAGCCTTAGCATTTTCTGTGGGAGTAAGGATAACGTGGCCCTCAGTTTTGCAACAGCAATGAAAGCACAAGGGTGCAGAAAACRCTCCCGCAAAGGCTGGAATATGCATCGAATGGTGCTATGGGTCATTCCTACCCGAGTGCATCGCATCAAGGAAAAGGCATCCCCCCTGACCTCTTACCAGCTGCCTCACCAAGGAAAAGCCTATCCCAAAGGCTTGCAAATGAGGAGACTAGTTTACAATTTTATCAGGTTGTTGTCCACACTGTAAGCATTTCTGAACTATTGCTAGCACCCGGAGAGATCCAAAGTCTTCAGTATCCCAAAACATGAAGCTATATGAAGTTTTAATTTGCTCCTGTTCCCGTGCATTTGCTACAAACTCTTGAAGTCCCTTCTGGATTTACCCTGGACAATGTGTTTTAGGGATCAGATTTGCATTAGTAGTAAAGTACTTACCGTGCTCATGGTGCTTCGTGATCTAAAACCACTGAAAGTGTAAGCAGGACAGGCACCAGAAAAGCAGTGTCGGAGAAGCTACAGCAATTGATCCCTTAGATTCCTTTAGGTAGCACACTGCTACAAAATTCTGACTTCTAGGGGTCAGAGAATGATGTTCTTCCAAACCTACCAGAAGAGAAGAGAGGAGATTACCTATCTGGAATTCCTCTTCTCTTAAAAACCATCCCCATCCCTGCTCCAAGATTCCCATTCCCGAGTCACCCATTTCTGTCCATGAGTTCGGTACTGGAGCCTCAGACCAGACTGGAGCTGGGCCAGAAGGCCAGGACAGCCCCCCAGCATCAGAAACCTTTTCAAAAATAATCTACACTTACGTGTATAGTCAGTCAGGAGTTTTTCTCACAAATGTCACCAAATCACCTTCTATTCCCACTGGGGACGGAGAAGACGGACGCTTCGCAGAGGAGACGGACGCTCTGCGTCTGCTTCCCAGCTGAGGATCCGCCAACTGACCCAACGGACTCCTGGGCACATGAGTTCTCTGGGATGGAACCTTCAGGCAACCGTTTGGTAACATTCCACGACAGGTAGCAGGAGCCCTCTCGTTGCACCCCCATGGTGTCCCATGATGCTTTGCCTTGGAAGGGACCTTAAACATCAACTGGTTCCAATCCCCTGCCATGGGCAGGGACACCATCCACCAGATCAGGCTGCTTACGACCCTTTCCAGGGATGGGGCATCCACAGCTCCTCTGGGCAGCCTCTTCTCCTCTGTATTTGTTAGTCTGTTGCTGAAAACTCTTATGAGGCTGTTTCAACTTTAACCCTAATAAATAGAAATTAAAATTAAATAAAAATATTTTTGGAGGGTTTTTCGGTTTTTTTTTATAAACTGGTGAAAGTCTGTCAATGTAGATTCTTATCTAAAGTCTCTGAAGCCTTGAAGTTTTCAGGTGTTCAACTATTCCTCTGCCGAGCGTCTCACAAGAGGATTGGGAGGAGGTTTGCTCTGCTCCTGAGGACAGCATCTTCCTCTTGAGGCCCTGCTCTGCTGTGAAAGGCAACACAGCAAGAACAGTGAAATTAAAATTCGGTTTTCCTTCTAGCCAGTCTGCACTGGACATGCACCCAAAGGGTTTGGCTGGGGCTCCTAAGAGTGGCAGTCAACCCATTCCAGCCCTGCTGGATGCAGGGATGCCCCTCAGGTCCTGGTCCCATGGGTGCTCTTGGGCATGGGAAGGATGGTGGAAATTCATCCAACGTTGTGGATAGGATAAGGGTATTTTATGCCCATGCACTACATGAGGAGGATCATTTCTTAAAATAATTTCTCCATTAATACACCTGTTGCTTTTAGGTAATTGGCAAAGTGTTGAGTGGTTAAGGATGGGTAGGGACAACTTTCCCGTTTTTCTCAGTCTTGTGTCTGGGAATTGAAGAAAAGGCTCATTTTGGTCATCATACTTGCATCCTTCATTTCTCATATTCAGTGCCTGGTACGAGGTACTTAATTATTCATGTATTAAATATATATTTGGAATTTAGCACCTTAACATTTTTATTTCAAACATTAAATCTCCTTTAGGATTTTTCTTATCTAAACCTCTACTGTTTGGACCCAACATTTTTGGGAAGCAGGAGCGTTTAAGCCGAGAAGAAGCACGAGTGGATTTACTGGCGTATGAAACATTCCATGTGTTCAGGCAGGGATCCTGCCCACTCACACTATAGGTACAGAGCGGCCTTGGCTCCGCTTGTATTTCAGGGCAGGATTTGATGGCTTTTAGCAGGAATGTGTCAACAGGGGTAAGGGAGGAGGGAGCACTGAGGAAAAGGAGAGAAGCTCTTAGTAAGTTGAACATCTGAAGGCGGAAAGGCTTGATCTTCCTCATCGGTGCTGGACAATGGCAGCAGGAGGCTGGGAGATTATTGAAAATATTCATCACTCAGTGGTGGGAGGGAGAGAAACCTCCTGCCCCTTCTCTGCACACCCCAGGAAAGCTGAAAAGGCCATATACCTGATTTCTGTCCTCCCATGCAAGCCAGCTTTGAAGCAAGGTGTAAGACCCCTGAACACCCCCCCCCCGCCTTTCCATTTTGTGACTGAAGAAGTTTGTATCTATTAACTTTCAAAATTTAAAAGGTTAATTATAGCCAACAGCCTAAACTAAGCCCAGATTGACTGATTGGTATATTAACCTCCTCAGCTGGAGGAACAGCATCAGGATTTTCACATGGTTCACCATGATTTTTCGGCAGACACCTCAAGTAGTGAGAAACCTACAGTTCGCTGGGATTGTCAGTGCTGTACTCTCCCAAATCAGGGGTACCCTGAGGGTCAGAGCAAGGCCCATAAAGGAATTTAAGAAGGGTGAATGTAGTATAGGATGTTGTATACCAAAGTATCCAGCTGCAGGGCAATCACTCCCCGAAGCAACCCTGCAGACCAGTCCCTCTAGACCCACCATGAGGATGCAGGGAAATAGGCAAGGATTACCAAAAGAGGCTCCAAACAGATTATATTATTGGCTAATAATATTTTTTATTAGTCTCACTGAGATTTGCATTTCACTTCATGTGTCAAACTTCTGGGCATCATTTGACATTGCTTGACTATAGCAATGGTTGTGACTTCAGAATATATTTCCCAAAATCTTTACAGGGAAGTCCTGGTGGATAGCCTATTAGAGACTGTTCAGAGTAAGTAAAAACATTTTTGAACCTCCCGATGGTAGGCAGTAGTGAGTGGCTTGTTCTGCAGAAGAGAAACCCAGGTAAGTTTTTTACTGCCGGGGCTGCTTTGCACCCTCCTCCGTGGCAATAAGTGCTTCTCTTGCCAAAGACTGGAAGCTTTGGGGCATCTTCCAGCCTCCAAAAACCTGGATGTGCTCAGGCCCCCTCCAGCTGCCCAGCCTTGGCTGCCAGCTTAGGGGTAGGAAGGCTGAGCACTGGCAGGAGAGGTTTCCTGGGGGTCTGTGCACGGTGTTTCAGTCCATCTCAGTCCCTGGTCTTTGGCGTGGGATGATGATGGGTCTCACTGAGTAACTACGGCAGGTGAGGGGGAGAATCATTATCGTCCTGTAGCCGTGCTCCTTCTCTTTTCAGAGGTGCTGCTTCCAGCTGCTCCCTCTGGCTGTGTGCTTTTGCCCTCTTCTGAAAAAACACGGTGTTACAAGGGGGAAGGCGCTCTCGTCTCTCTGGGCTGTGCCTGCTTCCCCCACGCAGCCACGAAAGCATCTGAGAAGAGCTATTTGTGATGGGCACCCCCTGCCGCCTCGGCACAGCCAGCGAGCTCGGTACCTGAAAAAATACAGTTCAAAACTCCATTTGAATAGTTTCTCAAAGCTCAACACTGGTTTTYAGACTTCTTTTAAAAGGCGTTTTAGCAGTTCTTCGCAACACTGCTGGCCTGAAGCAGTAGCGTGTACCCGTACTTACCTGGCCACATGCYCACAATTAGCATTTGAAAGAGTAGCTGGGATTTTTAAGTCACAAAAATGACCTTTTTAGGGACAATTTATTTTTGCTCTGTGCCCCTAGAAAGTACATATCACTCTTCACTTGCATTCACTCACTTACAGGGTGAGATGAAAGACCCTAAATTATTTCAGCAACATCCTCTGTTGTCCMCATGTGAAGTAGATAAACCACTGCTGCCCTTCAGCAAAAAAACAACACATGGGAACAGGTTGTAAATGAGTATATATATTAAAGGTCTGAATTAAAGCTTCCCTCAAAAACACAAAGCTCAGCAGAGCCAAAGAGCAAAGGGCCACAGAGGAACACCTCCCAGACCTGGTGGCCACCTCTAGCCCAGGTGTAAGCTTGCTGTGGGTGTTGGAACATGAGGGGTGGCGGTGCCACCCTGCCAGCTCCCACCCTGCCAGCTCTCATCTGCTCACCCTTCACTGCRAGGAAAAACCAGCTACCCACTTTGCTCCAATACTCCAGGAGAACCCTTTCCTTGGGAAACTTGCCGTTTTTCCATTCAGTGCCCACTTGTGCCATTTGGCAGGTGAATTTTGGGAGAGCGGAGCCAGGCACATTACTGRTGCTGAGCAGGGGGCTCGGGGTGAGCATCCCAAAATGCTGTGTGCCACAGGATGTAGAGTCAGAGTCATGGCACAAAAATTCCAGGTGCTTTAACAGCAAGTGTGCAGGGAGGTAATGCTGATTTATAAATCTATGCCATTTATACCTGAACTAGCCAATTTTATACCTGACCCTGCCATTCAGGCAGGCCGCCCCACAAGCTCAGGGAAGCAATGGGACAAGAGGGCAGCAGCGCCCACGCCAGCATCAGGCAGAGCTGGGCATCATTCAACAGGCACAAAACATTCCCAGCAACAGGCTTTTTATTCCACTAGATGGTGCCCAGCCCTTGCGCAGGGATGTTGCTTAATCGCCTGGACAAGGGTGTCGTCAGGACTGAGGATGGAGGCGACTGGGCACTATGCTGGGGCTGCGAAGCCCCCAGTCTCAGCCCCGTCAGCAGCGAGACCCCAAAACCACCCTCTTCATTTGCCAGGCAATCATGCCGAGCCCAAGCTCCCCGGAGCACTGCCATAGTCCATCAGACTTTGGGTGTGATGTGCTGTGGCACATTCCGGGGGTGAGTTGCCCAGCCCTGGCTGGCAGCAGCCCTGGAGCACCTTTCACTCTGAGCCGGATGGGCCACCACAGGGGGTCCCTGAGCCTTGGGGGCTCTTCTGCATGCTGCCCTGAGCCTGGAAAGCTGCAGGAAAACTCCTGCACAGGCTGCCTAAATCTCCATGTCCCCGCAGCACWGGCACCAGGCTACCTGGAGCAGCTTCCTTGGAGATACAAGGGCCTGATGCCCTGTGGGCGCATGCAATTTTTCACCTTTTCTGCCGGAGACCATGAGCTGTAGCAAAGCAGAGTCCTGAGAGCTGGTGCTAACTGATAGCACCAGTGAAATACAGAGTGTTGTCCTTGTCCTGRTGGTTCCAGCATCAATCAACCACGCATGATCCCTAARAAACAAGTTGCCCAGRGAAGTTGTGGATGTCCCATCCCTGGAAGCGTCCAAGGCCAGASTGGATGGGGCTTTGAGCAACCTGGTCTRGTGGGTGGCATCCCTGCCCATGGCAGGGGAGTTGGAACTAGACAACCTTTAAGGTCCCTTCCAACCCAAACCATTCTGTGATTCTATGGCCCGAAACAGCATCTGCCACTTCCCTGTGTGCAGGCGTGCAGAGGGCAGGGGAGCAGGCACTCTGTGGGTMCATCACTGACATCGTGGCTGCTCCTGGCTGCTCCCACCTCCTCCCTGCATGGGCACAGTGCTGGTGGGGAGTCCCCTCAGCACGTGCTGAGGCGGCACCTCTCCCCTCGAGGCTCGACGCTGCTCCCACTGTGCCGTTCGCTCCGGCACGCTGCCGAACACGCCTGTTTTAGCAGTTCCTCGGACAGAAAAAGCAACCTGCAATTGCATAAACAGTGATTAACTTCGGGCACCACCGACGGCATGGCTCCAGCGTGTCGAAGCCCGGCCTGGCTCGCATGCGGGGGCCAGCGGTGGGAATGGCGRCGGCACGGCCGCGGTGTTGCGGTGCTCCTGGAAGGACTGTGGCCAGCAAATGTCCCATCAGGAGGGTGCGACGGGGACTTCTCACTGCAGGAGGTGGATGAGCTGAGGCAGGGATGCTCTGTGGGGCTCCCCAGCAAAACCAGGGAGGCTGGTGGCCCTGCGCATGAGCTGGTAGGGTTTGATACCCCAAGGGAGGGATGTATGGGGCTTGGTGGCCAAATTCCAGCCCCACAGGTGATGGATGGGTCAGGGACGTGCTGGAGCCAGAAATCCCCTTATGCCCAGGGACCAGCCCCCCCGYCCCAGCATGCTGAAGTCCCACTGCAAACACCAGAGCCAGCAGAGCCTCAGGTACAGAAATGCCTTTATTTCTCCAGTAGGCTGGAAGTGAAACCGCGAGGACAGAGGCTTTTTCTCACTGTTTCTTTACTTGCTTCGCATCAGTGCACAAACACCGCTACCCTATGCCGTGTAGCATGGCTGCTGTCACCTGGCTGTCTAGCACAGCACACCCGTGCGTCCCCGCTGCAGCGCCGCGTGCAGCCTCCCTCCAATTAACAGCAGATTGCATGAACCAGTGATTTTTGGCTCCTGGGCTGTGAAGCACCGTGTGCCCCCCGGCAACCTGCCCCTCACCCAGGAAAGAGCTGAGCCCGCAGGGGGGATGACAAGCGGGGGGAACACGGGATGTGAGTCCCCCCARCTCCACCGCTGGAGCCTGCCGGGGTGGATACCGGCCGCCCCTCAGAGGGGCCCCTGCACCCAGCGGCCATGGGGGTACCCTGGGGATCCCCACCCTGAGGGCTGCAGTCCTGTCTGTCCGCTCTCGCTGTGGCTGCCGCGGTCCCCCTCGGAGGACTGGCTGCTGTCGGCGCTGCCGAGGCCGGGGTAGGGGCCTTGGGGGCCGCCGCCCGCCCCGCCGAGGCTGTAGAAGGCCCGCTCGCGGACGTGGAGCTCGTCGGCGCGTTTCACCTGGTCCAACTGCCGGCTGCGGCCCA
This sequence comes from Amblyornis subalaris, assembly GCA_018881555.1. Taxonomy (NCBI): domain Eukaryota; kingdom Metazoa; phylum Chordata; class Aves; order Passeriformes; family Ptilonorhynchidae; genus Amblyornis; species Amblyornis subalaris. The sequence continues at coordinate 6,557,588 of JACAXG010000007.1, read as the reverse complement.
GCGCCGCGAACGCGCCCGGCGCCCCGGCTCCCGGCGCCCCGGCCCCCGGCCTCCGCCCATGGCCCCCGGGCAGACGGCCGCCCCCGGCCCCCGGCATCGCTGCCCCGCGGTCGCCAGCTCGGCCCCGCTCCCGGCCCCTGCTTGCGGCCGTGSCGCCCGCCTCTCGCCCTGCCTGCGGGGCGGGGCTGGCGCCCGTTTTGGCGGCACGCGACCTGCCCCCGTCAGCAGCGCCATGGCCGCCAGCGCTCGGCTGGGCCCCGCTCGACGACCCGCTGCTGGTTTTCCCACTTGGGGAGGGTGCTTTGTCCGTCCTGGGTGGCTTGTCCAGCCCTGCTCCCCCTGGCCGGACCCTCACCCCTGCCCCGGGCCGTCCCTCCCCCCGGGGTCGGGGGGTGGCAGTCTCCATTTCCCTGCTCCCTCCTCTGCCCGGCACGGTGCTGGTGCCTGCCTCGCGGCTGCTGGCCGTCACCGACGARCTGGTGCAGTCCCCCTCGGTAGTGGCCGGGCGGATGCTGACCCCTTCGGCTGGGACAGTGGCAGCGGCCTCTTTGTCACCCCGCTGGCGGGGGGTCGTGGAAGCCACATGGTGTGGCTTCCCCTGGATCCTCTGCCCCTCACCTCTCACCTCATCATCATCTTTCCCACGGGTGCTGGCCACTGTGGGGACRGTAATGTCACTAGCAGTGACTCTCCAGGGAACAGGGGTAACCAGTCCTTCTCCATCAACACCAATGGTGGTGGTGCCTTCCTCATCCTCTCCAGTGGGGTGGCGATCCCTAAGGCTGCTGGTGACGCTGTCCCCACGGGTTGGGGTGGCTGTGGTGGCCGGGGTGGCTGTGGTGGCCGGTCCTTCAGGCTGCCTGCGAGCAGGGATGCTGTCATCGTCACCACCACCGGGTGCCACAGTGACGCCCGGCCTGGGGAAGAGGCTGCTGGTTCCTGCAGTGGGGATGCCATCATCCTCGCTGCCCACAGTGTCACCAGGCTGGGTGGTTTCCTGCTCCCCCATTCGGATGTTGGCCCTCCCAATGAAAATGTTGACCTCGTCATCCTTGTCCGGAGAGACTTGGGTGAAGCTGGAGGCTCTGGATGTGCTGCCCAGGCTCCCACGGGTGATGGTGACGCTGCCCGAGTCGGGGATGTAAGCGTATTCATCCACGCCTGCGGCATCGACTTGGACATCCTCCATCTTCTCAGTGACGGAAGCCGCAGCGACTCCTCCCGTCCCGGTACCCCGCATGACGCTCTCCTGCCCTTGGCCAGAGACAGTGGCTTCCCCACTGCCCTCATCCCCTGCCCCTCCAGTGGCAGGGGCCGTCTCCCTCCCAGCTGTCATGGCCCCCTCCACTGGAACTACCCTGGGAGCACCGTCATCCTTGTCCTCACTCCTGACACTGGATCTGTTCCCCACCACAACCTCACTGGGGCGTTCACCCTGAGGGATAATGGGAACACCACCATCAACTTCCACCACCAAATCCAGATCGCCGCTGCCCTCTGAGCTGGACAGGGTGGGACCCGCGACGCCGACACCGCCGCGYGCTCGTGAGCCAGTGCCAGGGCGAGGACTGGGACCATCCCTGCTGATGCCTGGGGTGCTGTGGTTTTCAGGCTTGAGGACAATCCCGTGCTCGATTGCTTCAGTGCTGCTGTTGTCACTGTGCTCTGGGGCCATCCTGGCCTCTGGCGGCTCCTGCCTGGCATCGTCCTCATCCAGCTGGCGGCTGGGGACGATACTCTGGTGGTCGGCCTCTTCTTTCTGTGCAGCACACACAAGGGAGAGGTCAGGGTCAGCCCTGGGGATGGGCAGCTTCTTGGGGCACCACAGCCAAGCCGGGGTCCCACCGTGTCCCCTGGCCACCTCCTCACCTTTATCTGCGTCTGGTTCCTCCGCGTTGAGAATGAGTAGACGTATTTGAAAATGTAGAAGCCATGCTTGGCATTGCAGCCTTTCAGAAGTATCTGGTGGGGAAGAAAATAACCCAAACCCTCAATTTTCTTATTAAATTCATTGGCAGAAGTTTCCCTTTCTGTGCCTGGCACTGCAGCAGTACCCACTGAGGTCCCAGGATGTGGCAGGGGGATACATACCCGGTGCTGTCCCACACAGTTCCCAGAAGCTCTCCCAGGCAGCGGCGGTGGCACCTGTGGGCAGCAAAACASAGGGAAGAGCTGAGGCATCAAACACTGCCCCCATCTCCAGGCAGCTGTCAGTGCCCACTGCTGTCCACTCACCCTGCCTAGCACAATGGGCATGCCGCAGTGCTCAGGGAAAGGTGGGAAAACTGCATTGATAAGCCAGTAAATTCCCAGACACTACCTGAGGCACTGGCTTAAAGACAGCTATAGTGGGAAAGGTCAAAACCCCATTTCCAGGGTCTGAAAAGTCTTGCAAATTCTGCTACAGCATGATTGCATTCCATGTTAATTTTCATAGGGTATTGTTGGTCTGCAAATACCCTTTTACTGGAGTCTGCTGCTGAGTATTTTATTGCAGAGCAGTTTTGATACACGGCACCATTGCTCACACCAGAATGCTCCAATTTACTGCTAGGATCTGCCTGGGAGCGCTGGGAGCTGGAGCTGGTTTACTGGGGGTGATTCCCACTGTTCACCAGGCAACTGAGCAGCAACCTCCGTGCCCTCACAGCCAGGTTCTGCACATGCTTGCAGGCTTCCAGCTCTCCTGGATTATCCTGGCATTTTTGAGGGATACTGGCCAGTGCACCCGTCAGAGTTGGGGGACCTGGTGGTGGGAGCATCCTGTGAGCCCCAGCGAGCCACTTCAAACATTCCCTATGTGCCAGAGGATAGATGGCCCCATGGAGAGAAGTCCCCTTTGATCTCAGCAAAATTAGTCACTGAAACATCCCAAGCCCGGCTGAAAGGGGCAGAAACACGCCCCAGAGTATTAAATATTCCCAGGTTCTTCCATTGTTTGTGAACAGTATCAGAGGCCAGATTACAGCTCTGGTTACACAGCAGAGTATTAGCTGTCTCCCTTCAGTGCCCCTATCTGAAAATCGAATCTGCACTGATTTATTGCCTTCACCTGGGCTGTCCTGCTACAGACCCRGTTGTGAGAGCTTGCCCTGGGGGCTAACAGACAGATGGCAGGGGCTCATCCCTCAGGGAAGACAGGATTTCCCTCCTGCTTACCCTGGCAAAAAGCAAGCCGTTTTTTTGGAAGCAGACTTTCACTCTAGCTGTGTATTTAGTATCTTGAGCAACAGTCATACAGGACAAAAATTACTGCTGTTATATTTATCTTAGTTTGCCCTTTTTTTTTTTTAGTTATATCTGTCAGAATTTCACATCAGGAAAGCTGGAAAATAATAGTGGGCACCCCTCTGACCCCTGTTAGGCACATGGGTAAGATGAGCATCCTTCCCGCACCTCCCTTCCAGTGGCTCGGCTCAGGCTGTTCTCAGGCCAAAAGCACTGGGCAGATCCCAGATACAGAGAGATCAAGGGGAAGAGGTACAGCCACCCAGACTGGCTCTCGTGCAAATCCCTGATTGCTCAACTGAAGGGACATGGTCAGCCACCTCACTGCTAATAAATATTTTTCCTGCTGGGTTCACCTCTGTCATTCACCTTAATCTCCCTCCCAAGCGCCAGAGGTGTTTTATGCAAGTACAACTCATGTCTTTCTGCTGCTGGAAGCGTGCCAGGATGCACTGGATGGTACACCTCACGCTTCCAGCAGCATGCTGGGAATCCAGGGAGAGCCATACTCACAGGTGTGGCGAGGGCTGTGCTGAGCAGGGACAGGCACAGGCAGACGAGGGCTGTTTGCATCTTGGGCTGCTCCTGGAGGCACAAAGCGAAGCATTGCTGGAGTTTGTCTTCCTGGGACTTGTGGTCYTCTAGAGTCCTGGTTAGCAGCAACCTAAAAGCTCCTGCTATCCCAAAGCTCCCATGGCAGCTGGGTTTTCCAGCGACCCTGGCTTTTCCCAGGTTTTGCAGCGGCCCTTGGCGTTGCCCTGCCTTTCTGCATTCCTCGCAGCAAAGGCAATGCTCTCACCATGTGCACAGGGCACAGCCGGCAGCTCTGAGTGAGTGCTCTGACACCAGCTATCAAAGCTTCTTAACTCCCTCTGCCAAAGCAATTTGGGTGGATATTTGCAGTGAATGATCCTCCAAAGTTTCTGCAAGCTAAGCTGTTCAGCCATAAGTCTGAATTATAAAGTGCYAGGCTCTTATACAGCACTGACAAATGGCAGGAGGCAATAGCTCTGTTGGCCAATAATTCCCATTTCACCCAACACCCTGGCTTGGGCTTGCAGGTCCATCCCAGAGACTATATTCAGCCACAGAAGCATGGCTACAGGAAACACCAGAAGGAAATTCATGCACAAGGATCAGCAGTACAAAGCAGTGTAGGCTCCAGAGATGTGCACAGCCAAGGATCAGGATGTCCCTGTCCCCACCGTGGCTTGCCCAGAGTGAAAGCAGGAGAAGCCCTGCTCAGGGACAGCAGAAACAGAAGGCTAGGGAAAGACAGGGCAGAAAACTAGGTAAGAAGATTACCTTTCCCCGTTGGAGGCAGGTCCCAGTGGCAGACCGTGGAGCTTGTGCCCACTTTGCTGAAATTTAAAGTTGGCCCCGGGTGCGCAGAGCCAATCAGCTCCTGCCCAGGGACATTTGTCAGCTCTGGCAGCACCCGCAGATAACCAGGGGGAGTAATTTCCAGCTAAAAATGTGTTTGTGGTAAAAGACAGCTATCAAATGTTCCACCTGGCTGGATAAACAGAAAGCACAGTTTATAAATATCTGTTCTGAAGGCGAAATTGCTCGATGATTAGCGCAGATCTTAGTGTGGCACACATCCAGCTTGGTTATTGATAAGAGGGTGTGCAGTGGGTCTTGGCGTGCTTGCTGTGACCGACATGGGAAAGCCAGCAGGGCTGCAGAAAGGGAAGGGCAATATCCTGAGCCAGGCCTGGTCCTGGCCATTTGGCACAGAAGGGCAGCATTGGCCAAGCCGAGAGCGACCACCATGCTGTATCTTCTGACACCCGCTTTTTGGGTTTCAACCTCAAGCCCTCTGAGCTACAGCGGTGCAAGTGCAAAACAGAAGAGCAGCAAAAAAGAAAAAAAAAATTTCCATGCACTGCTTGCACAGGTCCTTTCGAGCCCAACTTTGTTACGAAAAGTGCTACAGGGATGTGCATGATGTACAAACCTTCCTCCTCCACACCTCTAGTTCTGGAGGTTTGGTGGTATTGCTGGTCACCTGTGCTCTTGCCAGGAAGGGTTCCCACTGCTGTGGCCAGCCTGGCTCAGGCACTCACTGTGGTGATGGTGCCAGCAGCTCCCATCCCACTCACCACTCTGCCCTAACCCAAAACCCCAGGAGCTGGCACGACTGCAGCATTGACACCAGAAACACTWAAAACCATCAGCATCCAGCCTCAGGCAGGAGCAAATCCTGGAGTCAGCAGGAAACTGACCCTTGCCCACTGGCCAGAGAGTTGCGGTCAGATGCCACTCCACAGGCCAGCCAGCCTGTGTGGCTTGGCTCAGGGMGGAGAGCTTTTGCCAGGTGCCTGGGGGGCTGACGCACACGAGACTGTGGGAGCAAGATCCAGCCCCTGGCAGCACCAAGGCCCTTTGTCCGTGCTGGTTCCCTGACGTCTTTGGGCACGCCCTGGGGATGTGGATGATGGGATTCTCGTGTCCCGCCACCAGCCATGAGTGCGTGCAGGGCTTTCCAGTGCCACTGCAGGGATCTGGCCCCAGGGTTGCCCACCCTGCAGGCAGCACCTCCTGCCTCCCCAGCAGCGGCAGCCAGGCTTTGGCACATGGAAGCAGTTTTGTACAATGGCCAACAACTTGCTGCTGCAAGAATAGACTAGTTCTGCAGTCAGACCTACATCAGGAGCTGAACACAAGTTTCCTTTCTAGGAGCGTGAGAGCAGCACGGTACCTGCTGCAAACTGTGCGTGAGGGCCATCACTATTCCCAAATGGTTGCATCTGCCTGGAACCCAGCAGGATTTGTTCCATCCCTATCCATAATGCAGATCCCCAGTTGGCCAGGAACAYGCTCCTTTTGGGAAATGACCTTGAGCAGGAATCCTGGGGACTCCAAGCTGGGCATCCCTGTCGCTGATGCTGGAGGGGAGTGGGTGCACTGCTGTCACTGTGACAGCCCTACCTTGCCCTGGGGATGAGAATGTGTGACAGGCAATTTGGGTTTCAGTACTGGTRTTCAAGACACACATCCAAGGTGCTGAAACTTGTACCCACATACCTGGTGCAGGGATGCAGAAACAAAGCCCTCATTACAGAGTTGTGCATCTACAGCTAGTGATGCACAGAAAGAGAAATTAGAGTCTTTACCCTTAGTGGCATTGCCTGGTATGTGGTCAGGCCATGGGACACATGCTGCCGAGGAATGGAAGATGTGGTAAAGTTATCATTGCCCACATACAGGAAATTCATGTCAGCTCTCCATAAAACGTGACTGTAACCCCACAGCAGTGTTCCTAAAAGTGCCTTTTCATTTTTCAGAGGGGGGTCTACAGAGGCTTTCCAAGTTAGCCTTACTGTTCCTCCCTCCTTTCATGTGCATCTGAGCTGGAATAATGAGATTCAACCCTGGGCATCATGAGCACCCGTAGCCCTTCAGCCCCTCACCAAGTGCTGTGCTGCCCCACCGACCCCAGCAAATTCGGCAGCAAACCTTTTGTCACCGAAAAGCTCAGTTCAGTTGCTTTATTTCATTTCACTTCATTTCATTTCACTTCATTTCATTTCATTTCATTTCATTTCATTTCATTTCATTTCATTTCACTTTGCGAGATACAAAACAAAAAAAGCCTGGGCCAGAGCCAGGGCTCATGGCAAGCTGCCTGGCGTCCCCTCTGGCGTGCGGTGGGTGCAGGGAGCCTTCAGATGCATCTTCCTGAGTGGGCTGGGGCAGGTGGAGGCAGCAGCGGGGCTGTCCCCCTACCTGCTCACTGGTTGTAGTAGTAATCCTGGCCGTACACGTCGTATCCGTGCCCTTTGTAGTAGCCGTACTCATCCTCGTAGGCCCGGTAGCTGTCCCCGCGGGCGTACTCGTCCTGTTCCTCATACCCGCCCTCGGTGGTGCCCTCGTCCCCCCGGCCGTGGTCCCTGGCCGTCACGTCGTACTCCCACAGCTCCCCAGCTGTGGTGGCATCTGTGGTGGCGTCTGTGGTTCCCCCATCTGCCATAGTAGTTGCCTGGGTCAGACCCTCTTCGTTGGTGGTGCTGGAGATGGTGGTGGCTTCGGTTTCCTCCTCCTCCTCCTCCTCCTCTTCCTCTTCTTCTTCTTCTTCTTCCTCTTCCTCTTCCTCCTCTTCCTCAGCTGCACCAGTGCCCTCCTCAGCCACGGCAGTGCCATTGCCATGAGGTCCATCTGCCCCCTCTGTGGTGTTGGTGCTTGTGCCGTTGACACCATTCTCATTCTCGTCTACTTCCTCCTCTTCCTCCTCTTCCTCCTCATTCTCATCGCTGTCTTCATCTTCAGAGTCTTCCCCCTTGCTGCCAGTCCTCTGCCTGACCCCCTTCAGGATCCCTTGGCAGCCCTTGCCCTGGCAGAGGGAAGACAGCACAGCATTACTTGGGTGTCAGGATGCTGCAGCTCCCTGTGCCAAGGAGCAGGAATGGGCACAGCTGAGCATCCCCCCACACCTTGCAGGTCAGGACTGTCTTTCTGGGGTACTCCTTCCAACCCCAAGTCAATGCTCAAAGCTTGGTCCAGCCGTGGGTATTTCCACAGCAGCCCTGCAAGCAGAAATGGGGCACAGGGCATCCCATGGGTGCAAGCAAACATGCAATGAACAGACCTCTCCCCATGGGTGCTCCCCTCCAGCTCCCCAAACCACACCTGCTGGGGGGATGSGACGTCTCCTCCCAGCCCGCCCTGGCAGTCCCCGGGGGCTGCTCCAGCGATGTGTCCAGCTGCCTTGCTGCCAGCATGAAAAGGCTCCTGCAGGGACAGGGACAGGGACAGGACAGGGGGTCAGCAGCTGGAGTGGAGTGCAGCCCTCCCAGCAGCTGACCCTGAGGGTACGCAGTGGGGTATGCAGCATCCACACACAGCACTTGGGCATTGCTCCGGGTTTCCTGCTTTCCCACGGCTCTTGTTCCAGGCTGAAATGGAGACGCTGCAGCAGGGCAGCCAGAGCCGTGCAATTAAGTGGTGGTGGCTGGAGTYGGGTGTTCCCGTTCTGGCTACGCATTTTGCTTTGCAAAGCATCTAAAGGTTTTCTTTTGAAGTTACCTCTCCCGGTTTCCAGTAAACAAAGAAAGCCACAGGCACACTACATGTGGACACGCCGCACGTCATGTGTGGATGGCCAGTGAGAGTGTGATGGCTCGAAACCAGGCATGAGCCCAAACCCACCAGCAAACAGCCACCAGCAACGCTTGACCCCAGAGATCAGTGACAGAGAGAGGGTCTCAGCGAGGTGCACATCTGAAAAAAGGCCAGGAATAACCCRAATGCAAGCAGAGCCTGGTGCAGCCACTGGGGAACTGGTGGGGCAGTTCACCCAGTGCCCAGCCTGGGAGGAGGAGCACGTTGCCATCAGCAAATGAGCCCAACCATGACAGGGAGATGTGAGGTCAGTGTCATCCCTGCCCTGGGCAATCCCKGCTGCTCGCACGCCAAGACCAAGGACACTTACCCTGGCATTTTGAGCCAACTCAGACCTTGAAATATGGGTGCTCCTGGTGGCAGAGGAAATCCGGGCTGCTCTCCTCTCCAATAGGAGAGCCATCAGATTGCACGGTGCAGGCAGCTGTGCCGATGGGAGCAATGCTCCCCATCCAGCAGTTGCTGTAACAGTGCCCTTTGCGCACCTCTAACTGACCTTGCGGCCTTTCAGCATGAGTCCTCTTGCTGACCAGCCCCTGCCAGTGAAGGTATATCCCTGCCTGGGAACAGCCACTGCTCTGGTGCCCTCAAAAGGAAAAGGGCAGACCCAAACAGCAGCTACATTCCTGCATATCACTTAATTTCTTCCTGAGGWGTGAAATTCCGCCCTTTAACTGCCCCATCCCACTACTCAAATTTATCCCCAGAGGCTGCAGTGGTGAGGGAGAGGAACAGGCAGAAAGAGGCAAATTGCAGGGAGGTGCCAAGGGGCCACCCCATAATGTACCCCAGCTCTGGACAGGCATCCAAAGGGAGGTTTCAAACCAGATTCCCGGGCTTTTATTAAATAAAGAAAATATTAAAATACTTGATTGGACCTGACACACAGGTTTCCAAGCACACCAGATCCTTGTTTCCAAGCACACCAGATCCTTGTTTCAAAGCACCTGTGTGCCTGAGACCACTGGATTATTTTTGAACATTTGCAGCCCGGTGAGGGACAGGAGACCTTTGTAATCCCTTGCATTTAATTTTGGAACTGGGTGACTCTCACAAATGCAGAGGTGCCCGAGCTCATACTGATTCAGCAGACAGGAGCAGCTTTACCACCTGGGCTGGTACAAACGTGTCTTTCCCAATATAGCATCAGTTTGTGTCACTCCACACACACACGCACGTGTGGAGCATAACTGTATTTTCCACAGCAATAAAGGGGCCTGAATAAACAGACCCTGAAGAAGGAAGGTAAGAGATGTTCCTAACTTCTTCCTTGTGTGAACCTCCCTGCTTCTGCCCTTTGGAAACCCAGAGAGTTTGTCTCAGGGTTGTTTGGTGCATCCCCCGCCCAGGAAGAAAAAGGAAAGCAAAGGGAAAAAAAATCGACAAAAAATAATAAAATAAGCCCCAGAGTAGAAAATCCAGTTGTATCCAGAGTGCAAGGCTGTGGGCGGTCAGTGACCACAAATGCTGATGAGCAAAGACTACAAAACCAAAGAAAGTTCCTAAATTCCCGTATTTGTTTTGCAAGCTGCTGGTTTGCCATACTCACCCCTCCTTCCTCCTCCTCYGAGCCATCCCCCTCTTCCTCGGATGAGTCACTGGCCTAAGAAGAGGGAAAACCAARTTGGAGGCGGGTGGGTGGGTTTCCAGTGGTGTCACAAGCACACTGTTCTGTGCCCGGCCCCACAGGCCAGTGGCAGACAGGGCGCTGACCATGCCCCTGTCTCATTTGGGCCAAAATCTCAGCATTTGGTGGACGGTGAAGCATCGGCAACCCCTTGGAAGCACCCACCTGGTACCGTCGCTGCGGGGGATACACATAGACGTATCTGTACAGGTAATACCGGTGCCTGTTCTTGAACACCTACCGGGAGAAGGAGGGGGAAAATCCCATCAGTCTGGGGGCTTGGGTAGAGGAGCCACCAAAACATGCTCCTCCTCCAGACCAGCCCCACGTGGGACTGAGCACGCAGGGCCCCGGGGAKACCCTACCGCGTTCTCTTCCGAGTCACCCGACTTGGGCCGCCGCAGCCAGCTCTTGACCTGGGGAAAAGGGTGGGTTGGCATGAGCCCCAGGGCTGGCACGAGCCCCGAGGGTCCCTCCCTGGCTGGCACTCACCGAGAAGGCGCACGCCATCCCCACCAGGCAGACGAAGACCAGGACAGTCCTCATGGCTGCTTCCTCTGGGAACAGCGAAACACGTCGGGGGCTCGCTTTTCGGCTGGAAAGCACCGTCACTAATCCAAACCATCCACARGTCTGTGTCCGTGTGGGTGAGCGGGGAGGAGAAAGGCTGATCTCCAGCCACCTTTGGTGGGGTCACCCAACCCCTCCACAGACCCAATTCCTTCTTTTTTGTATTTTTTAAAGATCAGCCTCAATTTCCGTGAATGCATTTTGTTTTTTCTAGAAGCCACAAAACACTATAAAAGCGAGTTTCACCATGTAATGGATGCACTGCTTTCCCGGAGCAGGACTACTCGCTCCTGCTTCCCCCTTGCCTTTGAGGGAGAGGGGAAAGCCAAGCCCCACCGGGGATGTGACAGGAGCAGCTGGGAGCACTGCCCACTGCAGCCGCCCTCCCACAGCTCCGGGATCTGCTCGGGCTCTGCCCAGGGAGCAGTGCTCCTGGGAATTTCACCACGGAGAGTTTAACCTCACTGAGGAAAAACAAACGAGCAAATAAAGAAATGAAAATAATGGGCTTCTACAGCCTGCCATTGACAAAARTAGCAGTGGCAAAGCACCCATGCAAGGAGCCCCCTGTAGGCCTCTCCAGGGAGGACTTGGCTCTGGGCGGGTCTGAGTTGYACACCCAAAGAGCCAAAACACAGCCTGTCCTCCATCAAGGAGCAAGGAGCACACCCAGCCCTTCCAGCAGTGCTCCAGCCTTYCCCCAGGGAGGGATGCTCCCAGCATTCCCCCGGCCTCAAGCCACTAACCTTCCTTTTTCCTACCCTTCCTCTGTCTAAACTCAACATCAGCTGTGCTTAGGGGGAGTTGTTATTACGTTTATCTGCCCTTCAAATTTTCCTATCTTTGCTTAACTCAGGCTCGAAAACAAGAGGCCACAAGCTTTCCTGACCACRCAGTGAGGCTCTGGACGCTCATCCCCTCCACCCGAGTGCTTCGTGAAGCCGCAGGCCCAGGAAAGGACTAAAAGCAGCACCCAGCCCTGCCAGCAAGCTGAGCCCCRCCACGTCCCTGCAAAAAGCAGATGGAAATGCACAACCCAGCTGGGAGAAGCAGCAGCAAGCTTACCCTGCTACCCGCGGAGTCAGCCGGCACAGATTTCCTCCTGCTGCTGCCCCGCTGGGATATAAGGTCTGGCTTTGCCCCCCCCCTCCCCCAAGCCAGTCACCGCCCTGCCCGGAGTGACGCCAGCCCTCCGGCGTGCACCAGAAAACCCCCAAAACTTCAACGCTGGCAGATTTGGTGCACAAACATAGCGCCCGTGCCGCTGCCAAACCCGGGGAGGTTTGCACTGTGCCGCTTAATTGAGGGTCTGGCCTCAGACGAACGGCCGGGAGGCCGAGGGTATAATAACACTCTGGGTTTAAATTAAAATAAATATTGGGAAACCTGCTCCTGRGGGGTGTCCACCTCCCTTTTTGGGAAATTCTGTCACTGTTTTTTCAAGTTGACAAAAAGACCAACCTCAAAAGCCTGGCTGCACAGTCACTTGGGCAGAGCCATTAGACAAAAAAAAAAAAAGCTAAATCTAAACAAATTCCTCTCCAGGATGCCTGCAGAGGCCTTGGTAAGGGCAGGAGAGAAAAGGGGACTCAGATACAGGTGTCACCAGTTCCCGTTTGACAGCCATTTCTGCCACAGTGATGCTACAAAAAGCATGTCTGCTTTGTTTCTAATGCCCCGTGAACTACACAGACCCACACGGGGGCCAGCCCAGTCTCCCACTCTCCAAAATCAGGCGTTGGCCATCTGAAATCTCTGTATGTCCCCAGCAAAGCAGAATAACTGCCTGGGGGGAAAAAAGTGAAAAGAAACCACCCACATGTCCACTCAAAGCTCGTTGGGGACTTTGGTGGCAGGATATGGCAAGCGGATGCTGCCCCCAGCACCCACCTCTGCAGGGACATCTTTTCTCCTTTACCTATATTTATCATTTCCTGCTTGGATTTCAGCCACCCAGCTCTTCAGTGCACCTCTCCTCCCTCTTTCCCAGATTTTCCTTGCACTCCTCAGCAAAGGCCCCTGAGCTCCTGCACATCTGGGCTGCAGCAGCTCAGGGGAATGACTCCTCACTGGATGAGCTTTACTTTTCACAGTGGCAAGGAGAACTGCAACTCACACCCGATGCCTTCAGCCCTACAGCCCTGGGAAAGGGAACAGCAGTGCTGAACAAATATATGCCTTCAGGAAGGGTCTTGATGGTCAACTTAGCCAGTGGTAAAACTATGGTTATTTAGGACAGAAAAACCCACTTTTCAATGAAAGACCTGAATGTTCATGTTTCTTCTCAAAACTAGGGGCACAAACATCCTCACCTACATGCAGGGGAGCCCGGCATCGACAGGTACATGAGGGGGAGTTGCTAACTGCTGATGGAACACCGTGCACATCACGTTTTTGGGGAGGCAGAGGTCCCTCACAGCCCCCCCGGGGTCCAGCAGCCGTGGCAGCAGGCCATGCCACATGGCCACCATGCAAGCCCCGGGGCTGCAGGGCACAGCTGCGCCTGCCCCATGGGCTTCAAAGCCCCTTGTGTCACTGTGAGGAGTCCTAATTATAAGGGAGGCCTGGAGCTGGCCTTTCAGGCTGAAAGCCATTTCAGCTGATGCCTCGTGCCAGGAAAACCCACAYACAAAAAAAAGAAAAGAAAAGAAAARAGAAAATAAACCCCAGCCATGCAGTTTTTCAATGCCAACACAGCGGCSTCTGATAAAGAGAGAGATCAGCATTGTGAGGATTCCCATGTTCCCCCAGCCCCACGGGGCTGGAGCAGTTGGAGGGGCTGCCCTGCCAGGGGTGATGCAGGGGGTTCAGGACAGAGCCCTGCTTCCCTCTGTCCCCTGCTGTCCTCAGCTGCCTGGGCCAGGAAAGAAGTGAGCATGTGCACAGCTTTGAGCTTAAAATTTCATCAGGGCTTGGGAACAGAGAGTGCTGGTGGGAGGCGATTTTTAATGTAATTAAAGGSCTTCTGGTCCAGGCTGCTTAAAAAAAAAATGGAAAACTGACTATAAAAACACATATTTCACCCAAGATCCTTAAAAAGCACCAGGATAATTAACGTGTGCCCAAGTGCCTTGCGCAGCCAGCACCTATGTTTAGCTCCTGGAGCGGGTGCTGCCTGGGCAGGCCACCAGCAGCAGCAACCTCCCAGCACCATGCCGGGAGACCAGCAGGGAAGTCAGCCAACACATCCAAAACGTTTCCATTTGTAATTTATTTTTTATTATTACTTTAAAAAGCATCCCATTGCAGGGTTGGAGCATTAGTCTTGGTCTCTTAATGCTTTTGCGAGAGATCTGGCTCTCCGAGGCAGCAGGGCTTGGAGGGATCACCCCTTTATCCGAAAGGTATCTGTTATAAAAGCGACTGCAGGCTCTGAAAGCTTTATGAAAATGATCTCACCTTTGCAGATAACCAGCTGGGAACAAAGCACAGAACAGCTTATCTGCCTCCAAGGGATGGGGCTTTGACCAACGCGGTCTAGAGGAAGGTGGGGTTTGCACCAGCCCCTGGCCCCAGCWTTGTGCTGCAGCTGGGTGGGCTTGCACCCGGCAAGGGCACCCTGTATGCTTTGGGTGTGCTTGCCTGAGCCCCTGGGGACCTCACGGTCAGAGTGTCCCTGTCTGGCACAGGCTGACATGGCTCCTAGGTCCAAATTTAATTATTATTTTTGCAGGGTGGTAAAAGAGCAGAGCAGAGTGCTCCTGTCCTGCCCCGGGCACACTGTGGGGCTGAGGCTGCATCGTCCTATTTCCACACCCTGGAGCTGTTCTGAAAGGAAACCTCAGGGCCAAAAATAAGCAAAGAAAACAAGAGCAAAAGGACACTTCGGGCACGGTGGGAAGGGACCAAGGTGCTGGTGCAGGCAGGGAAAGGGGCATCCTTGCCATACAGTTCAATGGCCAGGTCACCTCTAAAACATGTACAGGGGGCACCTGAGGCAGAACTTGTCCTGGCTTCCACCTCTCCCCATGTGCTGGRAGGCACAGGAGTGTGTGTGCCGTGGTCACCAGCTGGGGAGAGAAGGGATGAGCAAGAAGAGAGAGCAACAGTGTAAGAATAAGGAATGCCTCTCTTCCCCCTCACCCCTCACAGCACAAACYCAAATGCAAACCAGCATCAGCTGGGCACACGGCTTATTATTTTTTTGCCAACTGTCGATTTTAGAATAAAAGTGTGAGGGGAGAATATCTACAGTGCACCACATATCGATCTCGGTTATCAGTATGCAGCCTTTATTTGTTGACCCTCTACAAGTGAACATTTCATATGATTTTCCTTTTTCTCTGAGCAGAAACCAGGAAAAGAAAATGAATGCTATTTACATGCCTGGCAAAATGCGGGCCAGGAGTAGCTCTGTAATGTGAGCACTTGGAAGCACCTTGGACTCTGGGAACAGAAACCCAGCAAATCGCTGAGACATGATGACAGCATTATCACAAATCCCAGCACTCGCCACCACCCAGGCCCTTGTATGTTTAAGCAATATCTGTGTATTGCATTTCCTCTGGTTTTTTGCTTGTTTTGATTTTTTTCAGGAGCAAGAAACAGTTCATCAGCCAGAGTAACCAGAGTAACCAGAGCAACCAGTCTGGTCTCACCACCTGTCTGCTGCCTCCATCCACATGTGAGAGCTCTCAAACACAGCTCCAGGAGAAAAAGCCAAATAAACCCCACAAAAGCCCCCATGTTCAGGGGGAGAGCAGGCAGATAGCCTGGGTTCATTGCAGAGGTAACAACCAACAGCCTGCCCACCCAGCTCAGGAATTGAGTTCTCTAACAAAAAATCAGGGTCCCTGGACAGTCAGGCATCTGAGCGGAGGCATGCTGCTCCCGTGCTGCACTGGTGGTGACTGCCTACCTCCCTTGCCACTGCACACTCTGCTCTAACCTGGAAAACACCCTAAGTCTGCCATTAAAAAGGTGCCACTTGCAGCAGAGGCAGAGAGTGCTGCATGTGTCAGCAGGAACTGCTGCACTTGCACTGGTTATCTGTGATTGTGTACCTACATGAGGTGCACAAAATTGGTATATGTATCCACATGTCATAGAATCACAGAATGCTTTGGGCTGGAATGGCCTTTACAGCTCATCTAGTTTCAACCTCCCTGCCATGGGCAGGGACACCTTTCACTAGACCAGGTTGCTCAAAGCCCCATCCAAACTGGCCTATRTACACAGAGAACGAGGTGTCTGCTGCAAAATGTACCTTAACGCTCAGGCACTCATTTGAGTTTTGAAAAAGGTGGCTTTGAAAGTTTTCACACTGCCACGCACCTACTTTTTGCTCTGCAGGTGAAACAATGTCGGGTCTAGGACAGCAAGGGCAGGTGTTGACTCTGCTCCCCAGGTGCAGGTTCAGCCCCTGGGTTCAGTAACTTGATGCCTTCTGCTAAAACACAACAGCTCTTTGCAGCTTTGCATTTCAGCGTGTGGAAACAGGAAAAAACTGAACTGCGAACCATTGGAGGGTGCAGTACAGGTGGATGCTAACACTTGCACTTGTACCATCCTGCGGTGCCTGGCTCCTTGGGGCAGTGCTGGGGGGAACACAAAACTCCCAGGACATGGCTSAGCCGGGGGTGGGAAAGTTATTTGCCAATGAAGTGCATGGCAGTAAAGGAAGCTGGAAGAAAAATTTCCTTGGAGCATTCGAAAGGTTTGTAAGATTTTGGGGTTTCACTGATGTCAGAAGCTGTTTTCTCATGGCGGAGGTATTTCTTTCGTTCAGRTTGATGGCTTTGGTGATTCCGTCAGAGGTTTTTCCTCCCCAGTGAAAAGAGAAGCACAAACTCTCCTGGCCCCCTGGCATGCTTGGAGAGGAGTGGTTCCCACCACAGAATTCCATCACAGTGGGCACAGAAGAGACAATCTCATCAGACCTGAAGGGAACCTACAAGAAAGAGGAAGAGAAACTTCTTACAAGGGCATTCTTACACGGGACRAGGGGGAATGGCTTCAAACTGAGAGAGAAAAGGTTTAGATTGGATGTTTGGAAGAAATTCTTTAGTGTGAGGGTGGGTGAGGCACTGGAACAGGTTGCCCAGAGAAGTCGTGGATGCCTCATCACTGGAAGTGTTCAAGGCCGGGTTGGATGGGGCTCTGAGCTGCCTGATCCTAGTGGAAGGTGTCCCTGCCTATGACAGGGGGGTTGGAACTAGRTGATATTTAAGGTCYCTTCCAAACCAGACCATTCTGTGATTCTATCATTGTCTCTTCCACAGATATTCCCATTTTGCTAAAGACAAACAAGGAGATCCCAAGGAGAAGCCCTCCAGCCAGCACTGGCKCTCGGCTGTGGCACTCACCATCCTGAGAAGCCCAGGATGTTTGTCTGCACTGTCAAAAAAGGCACTGCTGGATGGAGAGGTGGTCTGCAAGTGCAGGGGTATCTCTGTTTCTCCCACCAAAGCCAGGAAAATACTGGGACTGGATAAGTGCAGCTTGTGTGCCGTGGCTGCCCCAGGTCCAGCTGCCTCAGCCGGGTTCAGCACTGCTGCCTCCCACCGCTTCAGCCACACCAGCTACTTATTAAAAATAGAATTTTTCCTTCTTGGAAAAGACAAAAAAAAAACCCCAAGGAACCTTTCTTTTAAGATGATGCAAACTCATGTTTTCACAAACCCAAAAGCATCCAAAAATACCTGCTTTAAACCCCAGTGCTGATTCCTGGGTAAATCACTGCATTCAGCTCTAGAGCCACCCCCAATGCACAAAGAATGTCATGTGGGTGGATAATAAAAGCATACATTGACATGGGCGTTTTTTATCCTTGCCTAGCCCGTGAGGAAAACTGTCCCTGACAACTTCATCACATAATCATCCTGAAACTGGAGGCAGGAACATCTCCAGTGATGGCAGAGCCTGTGGCTGACSTTCCCAGCCGCTTTTCCTGCCTGCCCAACAGCAGGGAGGAGAGCTCCCCTCCAGTGCTCACACTGCACAGGCACAAGCCAAAAAACCAAATTAATGGACTCCTAAAAATGCCTGAAAATCCTCCAAGTGAGCATCTTCTGGTGCATCCAAAACCTCACCCTGTGAAGTGCTGCCTGTCATCAATCCCTTCCAGATGTCCATCAGGGTGGCCCTGCTCATACACTGATGAGCAACATTTGATAGGGATAGTCCAGTGCCACATTGTCCCCCGAAACCAGCCCATCCTTGCCGATATCCTTGCCAAGTTCTGGGCACATCCCTGCACAGGCCCAACACGAGCGGCTCCCTCCCTGCGGCCAAGCAGGAGGCTTTCCCAGAGCAGGGCAATGCCCAGGAGGGATGGTCCCGTGGGAAGCTGTCCTGGCAAGGACCGGCAGGCAGCAGTCAGCTCTGGCACCGGCTCCCTGGCCTTTGGGGAGCAGCCAGCCAGCGGGAGGCAGCTTTGGGGCGTTGCTGGCCGGGACACGTGTGCGGTGGCAGCACGTCCCTGGGAAGGCACGTGAAGGGGCCCACGGGCGGGGGAGCACAGCCGGACACCCCTCAGCAGAGCGGGCTGCCCGCCCTGTTTGCGAGGCACCCGTGCCTCCCGCTCGGGCTAAACCCGAGTCAACCCAGGTTTTCTTTCCGTGCGTGAAACCAGGAGGACAAGGGCTCGCTGGCCCCTTCCCAGCTGTGCCAGGCTGCTGCTCAGCCCAGTACTGCTCCCGTGAGGATGAGGACGGACAGGGGGTCCTGCACCGACTTGCAAGAAGCAGTTTCACCCCACYCCTGCGGGGTCTCGCCCGTCCTGCTCACAGGCTGGGCTCACTGCGGAGCTGCGCTCCTCGATTTCCCGCAGGGATCCGTAAAAACCCTCTCAGTACCCATCCCCACCTCCGCCAGTCGTCCCTAGGCGAACATCGCCTCTGGTGGCCCCGGCAGCGTGACCCAGCCCTGTGGCACAGCCGGCACCCAGGACGGCCCCGCTGCCTGAGCAGCAGCACCGCTTGCTGGACACGGCAGAGCTCACAGCACAGGGCATTGCTACAACTCTAAACCACGGCCACAGCTGTCACCAGCCCTCTCGGCTGCAGCCGAACCCACGCGTGCTGTCTTTCGCCCCAGGGATGSGGCTGCGCACCAGCGTTTTGGTGCCCATGACCCTGACAGGCGTCATTGCCGTCACAGCGTCCCCAGCTACTCACAATTGATGYGAGGGGTCCAAAAAATAAGGGCCGGGTCATGGCTGAGCTATTCACTGCGAAGTGGGGACCATTGAGGTGGGTCAGGAAACAGGCTCACTCGCAGGGCAGCAGTGTGGGGAAGCTGCAAGTTTCAGAGCTGACTTCATACAAAAGTAAAAAAAAAAGGTTACACAGGGTGAAAGTTAAAACATAATTTCCGCTAAAACCAGGAGCTGTTTCCTTCATAGTTGTGGAAAGAGGTTACAAGTTAAGTGTAGTTCTGCCATAAGTAGTAAAAAATTATTTCATTTCTTTACTCATTCTTGAATTTGATGCTGCAATGCCCAGCAGTGACACCCCTGAGCCCGGGCAGCCAAAGGACGTGTACCCACTCACCCTGGCCCCTCGGGGGCTGTCCCCTGCACAGCCACAACTCCATGCTGTAAAACTGCACAGCGACACAGCAGCCCGAGGCTCCACCGGTCAGCATCAAAACCAACATTGTCCCCCAGCTTGTTAAGCACATGCGAACAAGGAAGACAGGCCTGGGTTGGATTTTAAATAATGTGTTGTTCACTTGTTTGCTGGTAGGAGAAAAAAAACCCAAATGGCACTCGGAGTCAAAGAGGCTTTACTCATGATAACACCTTTACCTCTTCACCTGYGTGTCTGCTGCAGGGGATCTGGTGCCAGAGGCCATCATGGGCACCCAGAACCCRTGGCCATGGGGAGCCCTCATGCCCTGGGACATCTTCCCAGCACCTCAGGAAAAGCAGCATAACCCTTGCTTACATTGCAGCCATATGTGAGCCATAGGTGATAGCCATAATATAGCAAAGCCCCAGGCCCAGCTCGYTGGGGTCGTTGGCCAGATTTTCCACCCCACTGCGAGTTCACCTGGGGGCAGGGGTAGCCTTTGGGGTGCCTGGAAATAGAGGGGGTGGGAACACCCCCAGCTTTTGCTTTCCCCCTCAGCCCAGCGTGCTGTGGCTCCCCCCACAAATATCYTGCCCTTTGTTCCCCACTCCCTCTAGTCCAGCCCCAAATTGCCGACCCCGACACCCCCAGGAGAGAAAACCAGCAACACCTTAAACCACATGACGGTGGAGTTTGGTGGTTTTAATGGTGATTAAAGAAATCAACAGGGTACATTTTGGCTTAGAAATACAAGTGCAAAAAGGATCCAGTATAATGTTTTCTGTACATTTCTTACAAAATATTAAAAATATTACATACATCCCATCCTGAAGTGGTACTTCACACCCTGCCGCRCCCATGCACCACGTGCACACATCAGCTGTAGCTTTTCCCTTTTATGTGCGGGACATGGAGTTAATGGAAAGCTCCAGCTGGAGTCTGGGCAGACTTCTTAGGGCAGTGGTAGGTAAATACAAGGGGTGAACACAGGAGCCAGGATTGCCCAGCATGCCCAGGAGTGCCAAGCCACCACTGTGCCCCTGGGGCAAGTGGGCAGCATCACCCTGCTGGCACTCGCAGCTGCTCTCCAGTTTGATACAGAAAATGCCTGTTCTTGCTGTGGTTCAGCGTTTTCCCTGTGTCCGGCAGCACCTACCCTTCACTCCCTGGGTAGTGTGCCCAGGTCTAGCCCTGGCCAACTCAACTCCGTTTTAACCACAGCATCTTCTTGAGAAGAAGTCAACCAGGCTATATGGCAAATAAATTAACCCCTCCTGCCCCAACCCCCCCCCCCCACGCCGCGGAGGCTGCGGGGCACACGTCAGTACCCGTCCTGGCAGTCATTGTCATCGTAGTCAGCGGCGGGCTTGTGGCGGAGGGTGCCCAGCCGCCGCCTGCGGCTCCCGCTCTCCAGGCTCTGCAGGGAGCTGTCGTCCCCGCGGCTGCTGGACTCGCGGGTGGCGTCCTCCTGGGAGTGGCTCTCCATGTCATCGTCATCCTCCTGGGACTCGCTGTTGTCGCTCTCTGTGGACCGGCTGTCCTCTCCTGTGTTGTCCTCGGGGCTGCTGTCGTCCTCTGGGGACGTGCTCTGGCTCTCAGCTGATGTGCTCGGCACAGAGTCGGAGTCATTTTCGTCCTCCTTTGACTCCTCCACGGTGTCCTCTGTGGACTGGCTTTGGTCATCATCATCTTCCCTGGACTTGCTCTGGTCACCCTCTTCTTCCCCAGACTCGCTGTCAGGCGTGGGCAGCACACTCCTGTCCTCAGCAGACTCCCAATCCTCCTGCCCTTCCCAGGTCCGGCTGCTGCTGTGCTCATTCAAGGTTCTCACCACCTCCGGGGACTCYGCTGGCTCTTCATCCGACTGCTCATCAGTGCCCTCCCTGGACTCGCTGTCCTCATCCTCCRTGGAGGGGCTGTCCTCCCCATCCCCATCCTCCCTGGAGCGGCTGGAGCTTTTTTCCTCCGACTGGCTGTCAACGGGCTCCTCTGACTGACTGTTGTCCTCCACGGATGGGCTGTCTTCTCCGGAGTCAGYATCCTCCACCTCCGGGGACCTGCTGTCACCCTCCTCCCAGCGGTGGGAGCTGGACCCCGGGGCACTCTCTCTGCTGTGCCCCAGGGCGCGGGGGCCAGCGTAGCGCACCCTGTAGCTGCGGCCCAGGCCGTCGAAGGCCGAGGGGTCGTCCCTCTGCATGGCTTCGTCCCCGAAGTCGTAGCTCTCCTCCTCCTGGCTGCTGCTGCTGGCCCCGCCGTGCCTGTAGGTGCGCTCGTAGCCGTAGCTCCTGTAGCGCCGGTAGTCTGCCCCGACGCTCTCGCTGCTGCTGCTGCTGCTGCTGCTGCTGTCGCCGTGCCCCCCGCCAGCCCCGGCGTCCCCACGGCCGGCGTCGCGCTCGCCCGCCCCATCGGCGCCAGCCACGTAGGTAGGACCCTCGCCCCTCTCCTCTTCCCCGTTGGCATCGAAGGTGTCGTCCCCGCTGTCGTCCTCCTCGTCCAGGAACCCGCCGCCGTGGGAGGGAAAGGCRTCGGCTCCGGTGCCGTAGTGTCCTCCGTTGTCACCATCGTCAGCGTCACGTGCGTCCTCCTCCTGTGGAGGTGACAAACGGAGGTGAATGCAAAGGCTGGCGGGTCTCGGGCACTGTCAGCACTGCTCACTGCGCAGGCCAAGTGCGACCTTGAGCAACGCCAGGTTTGGGGCCAAGCGAGCTTTCCCGGCGGAACGGAACATTCCTCTCCACGCACTCACCAGGAAACCAAGGTCGTTCCCGTTGCGGGCACCCGCGTCCTCGTGGTCCACCTGGTTCACGTGCTGAGCCTGCCCAGCTTGGCCTCCCTTGTCTTGGCCACCCAGCTCGTCGTGCACAGCGTTCTCACCCATCAGGTCCCCGGCGAGGGCATTTTCCCCAGCCTCCACACCGGCAGGAGGATGTCTGCCATCWCCACCACCTAGGAAGTTGCCCAGCTTGTTGATGTAATCTTCGTTCGCTGTGTCCTGGAGGCAAAACGTGACATGGGGCTTTGGTTTATTAAACACCAACCACAGCACGTTTACTGCTGCTGCTGCAGGACCTCACTCCCAAGCCGTGCAAGAGCTCAAGCCTTTTCCATTGCTCGCACCTGAGCCCTTCAGTTATTTCTGCTGATACAAAATTAAAAGTAGCCACCAACAAAAGGGCAGCCCAGAAAAGCCCAGACTGTGATGGCTCAAAGCACAGAAACTCCTTTTTCAGGGCCAACACAGCAGAAGGCATCAGGTGAACGGGGAACATGCTCAGGGATGCAAATGAAAACAGGCTGAAACCAACCCAGCTTGAAAAGACCGAGTAGGTGGGCAAAGCTCAAAGATCCACAGAAGCAGCAGCTCCTCTCCCAGGTTCCTGGTCCAAAGATGCCTGCCCAGGGCTGGCTCCCCATCCCAGACTATGTCTGTTAGGGGCTGATACCTGCGGGACTGGGGAACCCGTGGCTTACCTCCTGCTGGGCGCTGGGGTGGGTGGGCTCATGGCCAGGCACCTAAACACATCCAGGAGACATTTGATCAGTGATCAGTGCACCTTGGCTGGGCAAAGCCGATGGGTTTGGGGTGGGATTGTCCAGGGGGTACTTACAGGGTGAGCACAGGCCACGGCCCAGAGGAGCAGCACCAGGAACGCAGCCCTCATATCCGTTGTGGTCCCTGCGGCTGCAACAGGGAATGAAGTGTTTGCACATTAGAGCAAAGCATTTGCTTGCGCCTCAGCCTGTAACTTGGCCCCACAAAGCCCTCTCAAATGATACAGCCTTGCCATCCTGGCACATGGTGCTCAGCCTGGCATGACATCAAACAAGCCAAGGATTTGTCCTTGTGCCACCTCCTTTCTGCAGAAACCCCCCCTTAGCTTGGGATTTGCAATACCCGGCCTTGTTCTGGCAGGTTTTTTGTCTAAAGCATCACTAAAGAGCAGGAAAGCTCTCCTGAATATCCTGTTCCTGCAGTAATGTCACTAATATCACCTGCCAACCAGCTGAGCTCAGTGGTTGTGACAGGAGCCTGCACCTCAGATGGGCAGCACTGTGAGACCGTGGGCTGCAGAGCTGAACCTCCCACCTGGAGTGGTCCCCATAAAAGCCCTATAAAATCTSCCAGTACCCCAAAGTGGTATCCCAGTAAGATAACCCCACGGAGAGCTGCATCCCCAGTGGCCGCTGGGTCGGCATCCCAGCAGCGGTGCTGCCTGGCAGGTAAAGCAGTGGGGGCTTTCCTCCAGCTCTGCTCTCATTTTCCAAGCATTTTCTTGGAGCAGGCCAGCACCTCATCCCCATGGGACACACTAACCATAGTGAACATCACCCTGCACCCAAAACACRCTGGAACAGAGGCACGCTCCTGATTTCTTCCCTCACAAAGCAACACCTACATCCCGGCTTTTCTACGAAAACTTGTGAGGAAGTCTAACCACCCCTGTTTCCAAATGTCGCCATTTTCACTCCAGGCAGTGCCAGATCAACCCAAAGAAACAAAACCTTTACCTTAAGGTGTGGTGCAARCCTGCGTCTCCTCCGGTGCTGGGGATGGGACGAGCTGGCTGCCTGCGTTGGGATGCTCCGGGCTGCGTGTCCCAGGGTGGCAGTGCAGGCATTTAACCTCTGGCCAGTGCCAGCCCCGGGCGGGGGGCAGCCAATGGCACCGCCGGGCAGCRCTGCTGCGCGTGGAGGAGTCACCGGGAACCGGCCTCCCACGCTTCCTCTGGCCTCCGCCGGGGCGCCGGCCCTAAAAAAGCTCCTTGTGGTTGCAGGATGACGAGACGGGCTGGCAGCTAATGACGGACTGCGCCGGCCCTGTGTTTTGGCTGCTAAATTTGTCCCATTCACACACTTCCCGCCATGACACGCACAAACAACTACGGCGTCACCCACGCCGAGCGCTGGACCCTGTCCCGGGGGTGGCATCCTCCTAACCCGTGCGCTTGGAAGCAGTGTCTGCCCTGTGCCGTGGGCCAGGGTGCTGAAACCCACACGGGACCWTTTCCCTGCCAGGCCTCAGCCTTCTCCTGTACCTTGGGGCAGGAACACAAAACCACGCTAGAAAGAGAGGACTTGTCTATTTTCATGCCCGCACCAGCACTCATTCGAGGGAAAAGGGAAATACTAAATGGAGGTTTGTAGGGAGCATCCCACACTCTGMATGGAGTGTAGCAGCCCAGTGCTCCTTCCAGCTGCTGGACAGAGAGGGGATGAAACTTCTGCTTTGGAAAACGCAGGCAACAATTTGTGCCCAGGGAATGTGGACAGGGCTGCAGGTTTACAGGCGTTCACAGGAGATGCTGGCACTGCAAAATAAGTGACTGAAGGAAACTTGAGTGGGCTCAGGATTGAGCCTGGACTCCGTAAACTGGAGGTTATCTGAGTTTGCCCAGGTTGTATCATCTGTAGACAAAAGCATCCAGATAGCATGCCTCGTGCTGTGACACCACCCTGGCTGGACAGAGCACCTTGTGGCAACAGACATGTCAGTCTGCTTCATTTCATCCTCCAAAATCTCCTGCATTTTCACCCCCTTCGTTACCAGCCTGTGGACCATGTGCRTGTACCCTGTGAGGACTGCAAGGTGCCGAGTGGAATGAGCATCACTTTTCTCCTTCCTTCTGCCCCACACGCAGGGAGGCCCCAGTGCCACCGTGGCCCCACCGCTTTCCCCATAGCCCCTTGGCCTCAAGATGGTCACCATCAAGTCCCTCACTCTCATGCTTGTACCTTCAACAGATATTTTCCCTCTTCTTCCCTACCTGACCCCTGCCGCAGATACCGTGGGATGTATTTTCCTTTTGACCTGAGACAAAATTATACCCCTGTCCCCAGCCAGATATGAGTTCATGCTGCCAACCTTTTTTAGGCACCTCCAACAATTACCATGTTTTGTTGTTGCCTTTTTTTTTTTTTTTTTGTAATGTCAAACCTGCATTTAACTCATCCCCCAAAAAGATCTGATGGTGCCTCACGTCCAGGTGCTGTGGTGCAAGAAGGAGATAAACACCAAGCTGTGCATACCCAGCTCTTTTATAACACAGGTCACCCACTGCCCCACCAGCCACTATCCCAAAGTCACTTCCCTCCTTTCCAGTGGCCCTGAAACACACACAGCACCAGCACTCCCAACAGTGCTCACTTCCAACACCCCAACCTGAYCCCACGTCCTTGTAATCTCCAATAGCCCCGGGTCAAATGACAAGKTCTGTCCCCCAGGTCTCTTCCAGAGATCATCGTACAGCATTATCTGCCCAAGAAGATCTGCCTGTGTTTTGCAAGGAAAGAAAACCCCAGCCCACAWATTGTAACATTACAATTAACCTTAAAAAAAGAAATTAAGGATCATTGTTGTTACATCGGAGGTGAGAAATGGACTGAGGGTGGGAACAGCAGCTGCCTGGTGGGTGTTTTAAATGCCAATGGGCWTTTCCCCAAGTCCTATTTAGAGATGCTCAGTCCCTGGGGATGGCCAGGATGGGAAGCAGTGGGGCAAGGAAGATGGGGAAACCTGGCCAGGCTAAAGCTGACACCCTCAGGCTACCAGGGAGGAGGTGGCCAAATCAGAGATGAGAGGACTGGCAGGGCTGGTKAAAGAGATGCAGGATTATCACTTCTCTATTTGACAATCTGGACTGCGTGGTGTTCMTGAGAACAGAGGAAAGAAATGAGTGCAGACAGCAGGAGGGATAAGAGATGCCAAAGCCAAGAGGGAAGTTGGCASAGCAGAGAGGCAGCTGACAGAGGAGGAACATAACAGCTGCTCTCCTCCACTGATCGAGACAGCTAAGCATCAAAAACTCAATAAATTAATGTTGTTCAAAAAACCCCCACTGTTCCCTCTTTTTTTCCAGTCCAGGGTATTTTCATAGTATTAATGTTGCTGGTGCACTTCTCTCCTGAATAGACCCATGAGCTTTGACAGCAGCATCAAAACGAAAAGGATCCATGAATGAGAGACCAGGATGAGAGCARGACTCGAGGCACATGTCCTCAGCACTCATCCAAACACTCAACACCATCTCCTRCCTTAGGATTCAAATCCAGATCCCTTTGCCGCATGTTTTCTGGTGACAGGTGTTACAATGCAGTGCTGAGGTTTCATTTTGTTACCTGAGTAAATATCATCCGAGTTTCACAGCATTAAATATGACACATAACTCAGCAGCTAATGAYGGCAATTTAGGTGTTTGAAGAGCAGCATTGATATTCCAACTCCTCCTGGGAGCAAGCCTCAAAGCTACAAATGCTGTGGTATGGAATTACCAGCGTGTTTGTCACAGTGCGGAGGCAGGCACAGGTTTGGTTTCTGCTAAGCCTTTAAAATTTATCACTTCTGGCTGGAAAAAAACATGTCCTGGGAGCCTGAGTCCTGGGGCCCTGAATTACAGACACACACAGGGCCCCCCCGAATGATAGAGCTCTGCACAAGACCAACAGCCCTCTCCCCTGGCCTCCYGACAGCACAGGGAWCATTAACCCACYGTGTCCACCATGGAGTTTCCTTCACAGCCAGAGAAAACAGGCACTGTTAAGGCRCCGGTCGTTTGCCCTGTTTTAGGTRCCTATTTCAGGCTAAAATGCATCACAGACTTTGGAGTCTCTGTGACACCGTCAAAGGAAGGTGCTGATCTTATCCTACCAACRAGACACACCATGCCCTTTCTCAAAACACATGCAGGCAAGCTCCTGAAATCCCTCTCCCCTCACTCCTGTGCCAGCCCCACATTTCCCTCACTTCTATATCTGGCATTTTTCTACTGCCCTCCTCTGAGCACTGAGCTCCAGCAAAACCAGCACATGGCCCTGATGGTCTGTTGGGACAAAGGCTCACAGGTRTTGTACCTGTTCCGTGCCGCTTCTGCCAAAGCAAAGTGCATGGAGCCATAACTGCTGTCCACATAGTGCCCACTGCAGCTGGAACTCTTGGCTGGATGGGTACCTTATGCCATCTCTGCCAGATGTGTGTGACTGCATTGTCAGGTCCTACAAATCCATGTTCGTCAGCCACTGATTTGAGGCCCTGACTTCATCAGCTCTGGMCAGGGTGCCTCGTTTCTGCCTGGCCACTGTCAGATCCAACACGTCTTTCTGCACGCAGGCACCACTGCACCTTGCTGCCTTCGGTCAAAAGAAGGGTGGAGACAGACTCCCAGCTCTGCCTGACATTGGGGACCAGTTTTGACGATGCTGGCACAGGTACCAGGCAGCTCCAGTGCCACTGGGCTCTCAATAGCTCAGCACTGACAGCGGTAATCACAGAGACTGCAATGGGTAATTACAGCTTCCAAAATCTCATTCAGAGCACGATGTCTTTTACAATCTCTTCCTGCTCACAATTCAGCCCCTTGGGAGGTGGGAGCAGTAAGTATTTGTCAATCACAAGCTGGAAATGGAACAATAACACAGCCTCAATATGAAAAKCTCTCTCCAACTCTCGCCCTGTGCTCGCTCCCATCCGACTGGAATTGCAGAGATCTGTGCCAGCCACCCGCAGAGCAGCACGGTGTSAGTGCTCTCAGGAAGGAAAACACAGCAGTGATCTGGGGCCAGCTGTGCCCTGGCATCGGCTGGCTGCTCGGGGTGACACAGGGGCAGCTGCACTGCGTGCGCTGGTGGGGTGTGCGTCTGTCTCCTGAGTCACAGCACCCTGATTTCTCGTTGGAGGGGGAAAAMAGGTCAGAAGGAAACGAGTGATGGAAATGATGGCATGAAACAGGCACTGCACGAGTGCAAACGGGTAATGCGGAGGCACAGGCTGCCCGGAGTGGGCAGAGAGGTCAGGAATGGGTCGGCAGCTCGAGGGATKAAGACTTCTGCATGGAGTGCCAGACCCTCCTGGAGAGCGGTCAGCCCTCCTCTGATTCCTCTGCTGTCATTATGGCTCACTTGGGCTAAATTTATTGCTGCTCGGTGTAGCTGGACAGGAAGCATTACCACAGTCCCCTGGGAGCCTGGAAAAACTGGACACCATCAGCACAGCTCTGAGCAAGAGACCAGCAGCAATTTGCCTCACACCTCCAAGGGACGTTTTAATCCTCAAAATTCTAATAACTTTAATAAAAATACCAATAAGGAACCAAAAAAGAAGGAAAAAAAAATAAAAACCACCCCAAAATCCCCACTACCAAAACCCAAGCAATGCAAAAAATCTCACAAAACTAGAGAAGTCTCAACAAGTACAACCACAGAGAATAAAAGCAAGACAGAAGATATTAAAATCTCTGGGGGAGTAGAAGCACTTTCTAACAGTCAAAGAAGATGTATTTCTTTATATGTAAATTTTCTTTGGTACTTACAAAGTAATTAAAGCCTCATTGTTCAAAACCCAACCCAAGCCCAACTGCAGGACCACATCACGCATTCGGTGACTTTCATTTGGTTCATGATATAACATTTTATTKACTATTATTATGTGAGTCCTGTACCCACATCTTTCACAATATTCCATATTGTGCAAGGGTCTATACAATAAAAATCCCATAAAAGCTACTCTACTTYATACAGGAATCTACATGCTTGTGACAAACTGCTTTCAGTAAGAAACAAGTATTAAATCCAAGGAGATGTTTCTTGGTTTTCCTTGGTTCCTGAAAGGGTGCCTAAATACTGGGAGGAGGGGTGTGCCAAGCTTAACCAGTGTAGCAGTGTTTTGAATATCAGAGGGACRAAGGAAAACCTGCAATTGCTTACTGGAAGTTATTTTCCTGAAAACAGTATGTGGGATTGCAGGTGACAAACCCATATGAGCGCTCAGCCAGCAGCCAAAGCCCTGATGTGCGTTGCCCGGGGAGGCTGTGCACAGCAGGCTGCCAGCACCCTAAAAGGCAGCTCAGGAACATCACCACAGCACCTGACAGCAGCCACTCCCAATCCTCGGGCAGGGATCTGCATTTCTGCTCCACTTGCCCAGGGACTTCAGTAGGAATTGAAGCTGACTGCTTTTAAGACCTACATTTTTATAAGATCTTCAACTTACTCCCCCAGTAATCAGTTCATCCTATTCAGGTACTGGTTATAAGGCTGGATCAAGTGTTCACTCTCAACACCGTGATGACTTTAACACTMTTCCTTGTTTGATCTATTAATGAATAAAGCCTTCCTCCCCCACTCCCCCAGTTGTTCTCTGTAATTTTGTACCAGTCACCTTAAATGAGCAGCTGCAAATGACAGATGAAGTCTTACACAACAGACTAATTCTGCTGCACAAGTGTATTCACACTCTGTTAAACTTCCAGCAGAATTCAAAGGTACACCTCAAAGGAGTTACACATGTGTGATTGCACATGCTAATCACAACCTTTTGACTCAGTCTAGTTCCTCTTCAACATTCCTGCTGGAAAGCCCTCCTGTCACTCAGTGCCTTTTTTCTGAATGCTGAATGCATGGAATACTGCACAGGAGATAAGGAGCAGAAATGCTTGTAAGCAATGAATACTGCATAAGCATTGACCCTTGTGCRCAGAATTCAATTTTGCACAACCAGTCACAAACAAAAAGATGYGAAAATATGTTTGATAGGCAAGCAGGGAAGACTGATGCAGACAAATGCAAGCCAAGGTGCTGTCTGGGGAAACAGGGTCAAGAACTGCTGCCTGTTCCCAACCTGCATGGTCCCACAGCAGAAACACAACACTCCCCTCCAACTTTTTTTAGTAACTTCAGGGCTCAAGTTATTGACCAAAGCTTTCCTGAGGGTTTCTAGTATTTGTGGCTCCTGATGTGTGTGCAAACTCCAGCACTGCCTGCTCCAGTCACRTATGTAAGTGTGCTGCGGGAGCAGCCCAGCTCTGCCCAGATGTAATTACATGGTACACTCTGTGGCTTTCTACGAGGAAGTGGCATCACCACCTCTGTCTTCCGCCAGGCATCTCTCCAGAGGCAGCCCAAATGGGAATGCAAAGCCATGAAAGGACTTCCTTCATCTGCCCAACCACATGGGAGCAGGAGGATCCCTGGAAGCRCCACCCCAGCTTATGTACCAAGCATCCTTTGCCTTCAGCGGGGTCTTGGCACTCCTCATTGAAGAAATCAGGCCAGAAGCACAAACAGCAATCCATCTCACCCATAATYCTCTCAGTACTGTGGGCTTAAGCACTTCACTACTCAGCCCACGTTCAAATCTCACCCATGCCCACAGCCGTCATCTCTTCATATGACTAATRTGCTCCAGCAGGTAAGCTCAAATCTTTCCATTCCCTCCAACTGAAAAATAAATGGAATAAAGGACGGTTTCTGTTTGATTCACTTCCCCAGTTTTTTTTTCCTTTCGATGAAACCAAACTCCAAAATAAAGCCTGTGTGAGATGGCTGAGCATTAATGCCACCGGTGCCCTCAAACAGGCATCGTCAAAACCCACTCAGCTTTGTGATCTTTTCCAGAAAAGCCATTTCCCGCTAGCAAACCCAGTCCATGCTGGCTGTGTGCTGTACCAGGACAGCCCCACAGCCAACAGGGTGCTAATGGCCATGATTCCAGGGGAATTTCCCAACAGGGCAACGCTGTCATGATGGAGGTGTGGGATGCAGCACGGAGGGGCACAGGCACGGGAGCAAGAGAAGGGCGTGTGCTGGGCACTACAGACCAACACTTGGGCTGGAGCATCTGGCTTTAGGGGGTAACAAAGAAACTAGAAAATATATCATATTATTGAGAATTTTACATGTAGAAATATTCCAAATTATTATCCTTTCTTTCTTTTTATGTGACGATTAGATCCTGGTGTGATGGCCGTGGAGATCTTGCTCTACAATGTGTGGTGCTGCTGGCAGGCTGTTTTTTATTGGTTGTGGACCTCAGGAGATGAATTTCTGGGGAAAAGCTGGCAACAGTCACCSATCTCTGCAAGGTGGTGCTTCCACACAGTGCTCTGTTTGCTCCCAGTTTGGGTCCTGTTTCCCTCTGAGCACAGGGAATCGGGCACCTGTGCCTACACAGGGAGAAAGTATGGCATCCTTCTCCTTCCCACTACCTCATCCCATGGCAGAACTATAATTTGATTCCTCTCCCCTCAGCTATTTTTGGATTTTCAGCACTGAAATTAGCATAATTCATAGAGGCAGGAAGTTGTTGCTACAGCACTAGAGAAGGGTGCTTGGAAACGAATACCAGTCTTTGACTAAAAGAATGATGACAAAAAGCCTTTTAATGAAACGTGCCAAAGCAGACATATAAAAAAGGCCCATCAAAACAATGCTCCACTCCTTTACTATCACTTAATTTAGGCAAAAGACAATGGAAATGCTTTTACAACTGCACTGCGTAATTTACCAGGAGTTTCCGCAATGGGAAGGAAATAAACGAAGTGCTTTAAATAAAAGTAAAGAACAAGAAAATTAAATAAATAGAAATTGAAGTTTTACTACGTGAGGCACATCTTGAATACCCAGACTATAACCAGACATAACCATGTGGAATCATCCAGGAAGCSTTCACTCAAAAAAGTAATTTGGCACCCGTACAAAAGAGGTGAGATGGATCTCTATAAAAATCCAAGGAATTGACTGAGGACCAGAYGCAAATCTTAAACCAGCTCAACTACATCGAGCCTTCTCTAAACCCAAACCTTTGCCTAAAGAGGAAACGAGCCCATATAAAAGCCTTCTGAGTTTCTCGTGCTGGGGAGGAAAATATTATGGCAAGAGTTTCTCTCTCTCCCCACTCCTCCCTTCCCGACAGAAGGTCCCTGCCACCCACCGGAAAGCAGGGGATCAGGCTGCTTATTGCCCTCCCAGCTCACCCATCTCATTGCCCCTTTGCTCCCCTCTCCCCCGTTCAAATCCAGTGCCCTGAGCCACCCCAAACAGGCGCTGGGACTGCAGTGAAAACCACCGGCCACCCCAACRGCGATCTTTTTCTCCCCTCAGCGCCCTGTTCCCCCCTTGTTTAGTAAACTTTGTTCTGAAACAAACATCTCTTCAAATACCTTTCCCATCAGAAAACTGAAACGTGCTGGGCGTGGACTGCCTTCTAAAACTGCTCCCATCAGGTCATTCGCAAGTGGTATTTTTAAACTCCTGGCTGCTGAAGAGCAGACATTACACCCACCCACCCACAGCCCCGTCTTTGTCTTGYGAGAGGCTGCGAGACATCACACACGCAGATGGCAGGTTTGATAGCAGCCTGACCTTCCTTCGTGCCGTCGAGAATAACACACCCTCCTCAGTATTTATTTCTATTTGAGGAAATTTGAGGGCAGTCGCATGAAGCTGAGGATGCGTGCAGCAAAGGAAAAACCTGAGGGAAGAGAGGAGAAGTCACTCAGGGACCCAACGCCACGGGAGGGTACCAAAACCCTCCTGTGCCCTGCAAACACCCAAGAGCAGCTGCCTGCTCCTGGGAAATGCCAAATTGCCCTTAGCCAAGCTGAAATGCCCCGAGAGCTCCTGTCCTCAAGTTCCCAAAAGAGAGGGAAGCTCCCCGAAATGCTGACTTGGAGGCAGGGTAAGAGTAGCCCAGGAGCAAGGCAGGGCTGGTTTAATTGTACAAAATCACACTTGGGTTTTGCCAATTTCCCCTAGGGCTGAAACAAGTCATTTACAGTGACTTATATGAAAAATCAGCAGCAGAACCAGGACCATGACAGGAGATGTTGATAGTCCATGCTAAGACCACGCTGTTCCTGGATCAACTAGGAACAGGTTAATTGCAATGTTGCACAATTTTTTAATGTCTCCTTACGGACAAAGGCTTTGCTGCTTGTCACAGAATCACGGARTCAATTAGGTTGGAAAAGACTTCTGAGATCAAGTCCAACCTGAACGTCGCTGTGCCAACAAAACCATGGCACTGAGTGCCACATCCAGTCGCTCCTGAACACCTCCAGGGATGGTGACTCCACCACCTCCCTGGGCAGCCCATTCCAATGTCTAATCACCATTTCTGTGAGGAAATTCTTCCCGATGTCCAACCTAAACCTCTCCTTAAGGTACAGCTTAAGACTATGTCCTCTTGTCCTGGCACTGGTTGCCTGGGTAAAGATTGACACCCAACTCACTACATCCTCCTTTCAGGGAGTTTTACAGAGTGCTAAGGTGTCCTGTCTCAGTCTCCTCTTCTCCAGGCTAAACAACCCCAGGTCCTCCTCATAAGACTTGTGCTCCAGACCCTTCACCAGCTCCATTGCCCTTCTGTCATCACCAAAGATCACAGCACTTGACCAGCCCCTTAGTGTGTCTTGACACGCTTTTTACATCAGATTCCCTATGACAAGCTCATATGGCTTTTTTCTCCACTTCTTTTTTGCTTCATGGTGCTCCCAAACAGCTGCAGAGCAACTCCACATGGCAGTCAGTTTGGAAATCTAGTGAAATGGCACCTGACCATAATATGAAACGTGTTTTCTCCCCTGCCCTAAGACTTAACACCATCTACACAGGCAGTTTTAAGGCAAGTACTCGGAGGAACATCAGCAACGAGGAAGGCGAGAGGTGACAAGCAGTCTCTGCTGCATTACTGCGCTGCTGTGCCGTGTTTCCCCAAAAACCTCTGACTGCGCTGTGTCCGAAATGATTAAACGAAATAACCACCTGCTCTTGAGCCACACGTGGAGGTGGCACAACTTGTGCAACGTGAGTGCTTTCGGCRGAATTGCTCTGAAGATCCTCACGCTGGCCTCCATCTCTATGTCTCGTTGTTAAAGCAAACGCACACTGGAATAATAAGGCAAAACAAAGCACATCCCCCCAGCCCCGAACAACAAGAGGCTTCAGGTACGGATAAGATCTCTTCAGATTTGAGCTATGTCTAACCTCTTGCTGACTTAAAGACTCTTCCTGCTCTTTTTTCCTTCCTCTTTTTAAGAATTTGGTCAAGAAAATGGTTTGAWCAATATAGAGCATTAGCTGAGTCTGTCTGGCTGAAGGGCAAAAATAGACATCCCTCAGTCTGAGCTTTAAAATAGCTCCTCCCCAACGGGACTCAAATGTTCCCCGGCTGGGCAAGATGTTTATTTCTCTCCCTCCTCTTTAAACATTTAATTTCAACCTATGCAGGCACTGTGGTCAAAGCATGACACAGCCCGGAGCAGCAGCTCACAGGAGACAGGATGAGAGTCCCTAACACCCTGCCTGCATCACAGACGAAGCCTGATATAGCAGCAGCACAGGGGCGGCCGTGCCGGAGCCTCGGCCCCGTTTGGAGTCACTTCCCGCACGCCGTAGGCGTGGCTCTTTCCATACATTCAGGTCTGCCTGGCACTCGTTCTCTTCCCAGGCATCACGAAAATCACGCACAGAAATACATCCAGTACAGCATTTAATGCAGATAGAACAAGAAATAAAGAGCCGTGATAGGGGTTTGACAAACTGAGATTGCTGAAACATTGGAAAATGCCATGTAATAATTTAAGGGAATTGCAAGGTGCAAGTAGACAGAATTACTGCTATATGGAATAAAGCTCTGATGATGGGGAGGGCTCCTGGATTAGTACAAAAGATAAACTGTGAAACCATGTAGCATGTATTAGAGAGAGTCTGTTTTTAGATGCAGAACTGACCATGTAACAGGCTAAAAAGAAGACATAGGAAGACTTTTAACTTAGTGTCTCTGTGATTTTTTAAGTGTTTTTAATGATAAGCCACACTTTGTTGAGAATTTTCACTAAAAAACCTCTTAGGAGATAGATGCATTTCAAAACTCTCATCAGCAGCTCATTTGCATTTATTATTATGCCCCAGAGATGCTTGCTAATCTTGAAAGGAGTCAGGGCGTTGCTGGTTGAGAAGTGCAGC
Organism: Amblyornis subalaris; assembly: GCA_018881555.1. Lineage (NCBI taxonomy): Eukaryota > Metazoa > Chordata > Aves > Passeriformes > Ptilonorhynchidae > Amblyornis > Amblyornis subalaris. The sequence goes on along the minus strand of JACAXG010000007.1, from coordinate 6,522,791 downwards.
CTTTAGGGTCAAAAAAGCTGTGCCAGAATTTAGTTTTTTGGAGTATAAAAATTTCAGCCCAAATTCAGCACAAGGAGCCTCCAGAAGGCTGGCAAGTTTTCTTTCTTTTGAGGCAAAACAGAAGAAAGCTGTAATGTACTAATATTACTTAGTCCAGAGGATGCATGTTTGTATATGCACACATATACATATGTTCCTACATATTATATATCCAATAATTATCAGTGACTGATTTTCGGTAGATAAATTAATTTAGAAAGAAATGTGTGCAAAAATACTTGGGCAAACTTCCTGATCAGAATCTCTGCCATAAGAATCCTGAGGAGCCACAACTCATATTCTCCTGCCTTCCCAAGAATGATGCACAGAACACACACACACACACCCCTCTCACAGTATTCCTTTGGTGTGGCACAACTGAACAGAGCTGGTCAGAGGCACCTCACAGCTCCCTCCTATCCCCAGCACAGTCTCCAACCAGGTTTTCTACCTGTCTAACTCTCAAGAAAACTCCAGTCCTCATGAAACGCCTCATGTGGTCCACATGAACCCTATCGATTATTTCCAGTAGGGAAGGACACGCAGTACTTGCCAACATTACCAATGGGAGTTGCTACAGGCTGCGAGCTTTTGAGGATCTAGATAATTTATACAGTTATCTAAATGAAGGCCACTTCACAGGCTCATGCGACAATTCAGATGTACCTTTTGTTAAGGAAGTTGCACCGAGACTTCCCTAAATTTCCTGATCAGCTGTTAATTAATGGCTAAGAGGCAACCAGAGATGTGCTTAGAGCCCTCTCAACACCACTTGGCAGGCTGTGATCTGCACAGCCTGGGACTCCAGGGTACATATTCATCAGCACTGCATGGCCAGCACTGGCTGTAATCAGACTCAAACTGTTTCACGAGTTTTTGTTGTTTTGTGGTTCTTTTGACTCTTTTTATTCCTCTCTAGTAAAAAGAGAAAAAGCATAGACACATAGCTAGGTATTATATCATTGATATAATAGCCAGTGTACGTGCACAGTTTCTTTATCTACTCTAAAACACCTGAATTCCAACATTTTTTCATTTCAGGGTAAAGCGTATTTCATGGAAAAGTCAAACTTCATTTGTGAATCAGAACAAGCACTGAGGTTAAAATGTACTTTACGTTTTAGAATCCTGTGAGTTGAACCCTGATACGTGGTCTGGAAGTGGATGGCTCAACACCACTCTCTTGTGGGCAGAGACCTGAACCCTCTGGCTGGGCTGAGCATGCAGAGGTGCAGACAGCTCCAATAAAAACAAGCATCTTCTGAGCCTAACTCCATCGCCCTCACAGTCAGTCAGACCTCCAGATCTTTTGTGCCAGAGAACAGAATGCAAGACAGGCACGTTAACAAATAAAATGCAAGATTCTCTGAGCTTTTCCTCTTCTTCCTGTATTTAAAGTGTCTGTTTAGCAGCTGCCACAGTGAGACAGCTAAAACTTTTTTTTTCACCTCCCTGTACTTATCTGTCTTCTTTCTTCCATGTTTAATCTTTCTTTATTGTTTGGTGCACATCCTCCCTTTCACTCAGCTCAGCAACTACTGGCTTCCCCCTCACCCCCATTCTTTACCATGATGGCACAGCACCTCTTTTTGGTCAGAGAACTACTAATCCACCCTGGAAAGGGTTTCCAAAAAGCATGCTGCCTGACACAGTGGGACTGTGATGGCTCCAAGACAAGCTCCTGATGACACTCAGAAAACAACCAAAGACCTTTCCTCGACCAAAGCCTTTCGTCATCAAAGGCAAACCCAGAAAATTTTGTTTAATGAAATATTTTGTAAGTACGTGACAACTCTGATAAACAACGTATAATCCCTCAATACCCCCAAAACCAAAACATTTCCTCCCCACTGCCCACTAACTCCCAAAAAACTGTTTTAACACCGAAACAGGCAAAGCCTGCAAATCACGTACCGTTTTCCAATAATAACCTTCAAACTCCTACGAATTTCCGCTTCAAGTTTCTGCACAGTTCTTCACGGTCTGGCACTTGTTTTTGTGGATTAACAACTTCAAGCCAATGTTAACAGGCATTATTATCTGAAAATCCCATGAGAAAAAGAGTTAATACTTAGCTACCATAAGATTAACATTGGGGTACTTGTCCTAATTTCTGGGGAGCCTCCTGAATAACTTTGTTCTACTAGCTGAGGGTCCATCCATATCTGGAGTATTTTATAAATTACAGGAAAACAACCTGTCTTTGATAACCCAATAAAGCTAATCTGACGGTACAACACAGCACAMAACAAAGTTTTGAATAGATAAAACCAACCATCTTTTCAGCACGCACAACAAAAGAAAAAACAAACGGGAAGTTCTAAAATATCCCCACTCCTTTCAGACACTGACTGGCTGACAGACCAGCAGAATTTCAACTCCAATAGGCATGAATTAGTTTCCAGGCAAAGAAGCAGAGATAAAAGGGAAAGGGATTTAAAGAATTTCTCGTGGGCTTTATCAAAGGGTTTTTTTTCTGCTTGGTCTACAGAGAGAGGGCTCAGCAGTGATTTCAGGCTCTTTTTTTTCTGTTTTTTTTTTTTTATTAACTATGAACTTCACAGTTTGCCACATAAAACATGGTCAATTTCTGTACATTTCTCACTCTCTCCTCAACTCCCCAATGGCTATTACCTTTTTGGATGAAGAGGGCAGAAGCCAGCAAAACTGTAACTTTAAAAAGAACCGTATTAAAATGTTATCTAAACTGACTGAATTTTCAGCATTTGCATTGCAGTTCTTGCCATTCACACACTTCATTTAATTTTGCTTCAACCTCTCTTTCGATCATGTCAACACAATATGCCAAGYGTCCTCCTTAGTAAGACAGGATATTGGCAGAACGGGAAATTTGAGGCTGGATCTTCTGCCTTTACCGCACACAGCACGGGAAGTTCTTACATGGGCGCATCCACTCCGCTATTTCTGGGCAACCTCCCCAGAGGTATTCCAGTTCAGGTGGAGCATTTTGGGRAATAATGAAGTGAGAAAATAAAAGAGAAGATTAAACTCATGAATGTTTGCAKGACCAAGAGCCAGAAGCCTCTGCTGCAGGCGGGCCCCGCTCGTAGAGGTGTCCACACGTCTCACCAGCTCGCTCTGTGCYGTCGCCACGGCAGGCAGGCAGCACAGCCATGGCAACAGCTCCCAAACAGCAGACTCCTACGAGTTATGCAAGAGCCCCCAACCAGCACTGGGCTTCACATTTTTGATTTAGAGATTCCACCTTYTTGCAGGCTTACACGCAGCACGCGCCATATACCGAAACAACACTGAAAAGCGGAGCAGGGACTGGCATTTCCCCGTGTTCCTCTTTCTCCCAGGCCCACAGTGTGGCTGCCCCAGCAGATCCCTTAGTTCAGCTCTTCTGGGAGCAGCTGATGCAGCAGAAACTCTCGCACCCGCTCCCTTTGGCTCCCCTCCCTGCAGAACACTAAATATGTCCTTCCCACACGGCGCCTGAGCTCCACTGGCCCGCAGCCCGTGAGCACTAAATAGTCTTTCTGATTCAATTAATCCAGCAGAATTCCGCTAGCCCATTGCCCCCACCTCATCCCATGGAAGCCTAGGATTCCTTGTTCCACCAAGACCCGTAGAGTACCATCTTCCTTCACTGAAGCTTGCAGCACAACACACTTGCTGAGAGGGTCCCTTTCAGACACCAAAACACATCTCAGGAGAAGCAGCAGCATTTTGCMAGGCTTGAGGATTTCCAGTTCATCAGTGGCTAGCCAAGAAGGAGCACCTCTTCCACTGCCTATGGTACTGTTTCTTCTTTATTCTTAATTAAAACCTTAGAATGCCTTATAGCTAATCCTTCGCAATTTTTTTTCCACTTACTGTGAAACAGCTGAAGCTTTCATACAGTATCAYCTATTTTAAGGATAACACATTTCAGATGTTTATGTCTAGAACAGAGAGAAATGTCCTAAGAGAAAACACTGTGTAGTTATTGAGTCGAGGAAAACGACCCTTATCTTACCACTGGAATAATTATTTTCCCAGTGATCCTGCAAAACAGTAAAGCGTTATGGCCAACAAGAGCCAAGAAAGATATACAGCTTTTTTGGAACCATACAGTGGTCCAGCTTAAAGCCACGGTGCAATGTGATTTCCCAAGGCTTGTCACAATCTCTTGAAATACCAGTTTAGGAACCTTAATCCAAGAAACAAGGCCAAAAAAAGAGATTCACCTTCTTTTACCATGTTGGAGAGGAGAGATAGAAACTGTAGCTGGCCTTGGAGAAACTTTTCAGAAGTGTGTTGGTAGATCTAGTAAAAATATGTATAAAACAAGTAGCCTGTGAAAGAAATGCAGATACTGGGAGATGACAAAACCCACCAACTGATATAAAAATAACTCTGCCTAATATATAAGTTTCATTTTGACCCTTCTCAAATTAAATCAAAGCAGCTCATTTTGGACTTAAACTACACAGAGCTCTGGAAAAAAACCCACCAAAACTCTAAAATCTTAGATCTAAACAAGCAGAAAATAAAATGAAATGGTAGAAAGGAAAGGTAAGAGATCAAACAATTACATTAAGTTAATGTGAATGGTTTGTTTAAAACTGTTTTAACATGCCCTGAAATACTGTTGGTTTGGGTTTGGGTTTTTTTGCATTCAGCCATCAAGGATTTATGCCCAATGGCTTTTGCAGCATCAGCAGGATCAATTCCCACTAGCAGCTGTTTACTGGTACAGAATGAGTGGAATAGTTTCATGGTTTGGTATTTATTTTCTCRTTACAATCCCTTCTTTTACTCAGATCTGATATCTTCCTCAAACTCTGCCTTTTAATTTTACATGTGGGCACACACGAACCAGCTTYTACCTGTATGTACACACGCTGTCACCAGGGCTTTTGAAACAGACCCAGACACAGCAATCTGCTATACCAGTTGCAATTTAAGAGTACCACACTTGCATTTTTATTTAAAAATCACATTCTATGCTTTCTCAGTGATACTTCGGGGATATAAGAATGGAAGCTCAATTTTGAAACTTCCGTATCATTTTAATCATTATGAAAATCATAGTGTCTCAAAACGTTTCACCTGACTCAAGGTTTCACAAAAGCTCATCACCCAAGTCTCATCCTCATGAAATGAGCCCTCATGGCCACTCTACACAGTGAGAAACCGAATTCCAAAGTTGACTCGTTGTACTCTGGATCTCCCTTCTAATGCCAGACAACACTCATGCTTGTCAGCAACGACACAGATTGGGCAACTCCATCTTCTAGAGCCAGGTCTAACAACAACAGCCCATGCAGAGTTTTCTGCCATTGCTAGAGCTGGAAGGAGGTCAGGCTTCGGGATTTCTTTTGTTAAACATGAGGCATTTGTCACCTCCAGCCGCAGCCTCTGCAAGTTGATCCCTCCTGAGCGGCATTTCAAATACCAAGAGAACCTGCCAGGTCGCAGTCACACGAGGTTTGCTCTTTCAGCGTCTGAAACAACGCTGAATCAGGAACAAAACGCAGAGACAGAAGGAAAGACTGCGCTTGGCAGCTCGTCTTTTCTTGAAATTCTTTCTAATTTTCTGCCAGAGATGCAGACTTCCTCCTATGAGCAATGAGAATCAGTGAACCCTGGTGCAATTCCTGGGAGGCTGAGCTRTGTTGGTGGTACAGCACAGCCGAGGACAGGCAAGCCAAGTGCCATTATTTCAAGCCCTCTAGACAAAAATAATGTCATTGATGAGTATTTCAAGTGACTGCTGACACACTATTAGAATGGCAGCCCTGTAGCCCCCTGCCACCAAAATCTTGCCATGCATACCCAGGACACCTGGTTAGCACTGCTTATTCAATACTCCAAGCTGAAGTATAGTCAAATTCCTCATTTCTTGGTCAAAAAACCCACCATGCTCAAGAAATTTCCTATTCACCTTTCAGCTAAGTTCTCCTACAGGTTCCCCTGTAGAGTAAAATGACTTCATCTCCCCATGGAGATGTCTCCCTGCTTCTTGTGTAATCATTCCTTTCTGACAGTTCTATTAAACTTGCACACTACAAAAGCTTGCTTTAAAAAATTCTCTTCTGTAAGACAAATTTGGAAACTAAAGCAAGAACGAAGTGTCTTCCCACTGGGATTTCAGCGTAAAAAAAAAAAGCCACAGTGCGTCATATGACAGTCCATTCAGTGTGGTCAGGCTTCCCTAATAATTCAATACTTATTCAAGACTTAATTAAAGATTTATGCTTCCTATGGGAAGCTGTGGGCTTGTTACTAAGAGGAAATAAATACAAAAGCCCTGTCCTGCCACCTTTACTCAGATTTATTCCAGCTACTTCTTCATTATTTGGACAAAGGCTATAGAGGCAACTTTTACAGAGCGTGACACAAGCCAAGTTAGAAAACTGCAATTATAAATAAAACACAACACTCAGAGCTTTTCATTTATAGCTCTCAAACGAGTTTGCAAAACAAATACAACAACTGAGATTTTTGGAAAAAGAAAAAACTCGGTGAAGTGACACGCCCAGATCTGTGCTGCTCACCAGGAACAGAAAGAAACAGAAATCCAGCCTACCTGACATTCAAATCCTTCCTTCCTCAGTCACTTGCCAGGCCTTCAAAAAGCACAGTATGCAGATTTTAGGGCTATACAGGAAATTTGATTATTTCCCTGCATTTGTGCCAAGTTGCCTGCACAACCCTCCGTCTAAGAACACTTGTCTTGATCTGAAGTGACTGCCCATACACAGCCCAGTGAGGCATTTTGCATGTGCTCATCAATGGCTTTTGTTGTATTCTGCCTTTCTCTCTGAAACCATCTTAAACAACTAACTGTGAATGCCAARGAGATAATAGATAATTAGTCAAGTGGTAATTTGGAGGCTAAATGAGCTAGCCACAAGAAAAATGGTTTGCATACTAGATATGCCCCACTAATGAGTGTTTTGATCTTCATTAACTAAAAGATATTGACATTAAATAATGTTTAACACGGGGAGCTTCCAAGAGTGTATACCCCAGAGGACAATATCCAAGAAAACACAGAAGCAGGACTGCATCCAAAGCAGGACTGCACCCATTTTTCAAGCAGCCTGGGCAGCACTTCTGAGCTTTGAGACCTGCTGAGCAGAACTTCACCACTTAATTCTTCCTACCACAAACAGAGAGGGGAGCAGCCAGGAGACATCTTAGCCATGGAGATGCCACAAACAGGCACTGCCTCAGAACTCAATAAAAAAGAGATTTTTCATAAAGTAGTGTCTCAGAGGAGTGGATAAATACTTAAAAGGCTCAGCCTGTGTCCATTCACAACTCTGCCTTTCAGTAACACCACTAGAGTTTGTGAACACAGCCTGCAGCTTAATGCCTGCAAAAGAACTAAGTCCAAAGTATCCTCTAGTTAAACTGGTCTAACATCTGAGTTTACAGGACCCTGCATGTCMATTTTGTGGGTCTTCAGACTAGTCAAGTTACAGCAGCCGCTACATTACTTCCATCAGTCATTTCTAGGCTATTATACTCAAATCCTAACCTTTTTTCTTTTCATGTTTCTTGCAGAAAGGAACCTCTAAGCCCTACCTCTGTACCATTAACTATTGGCCTCTACAAGATCTGAAAAGCATGAAGGCTGTAGCTCTCTTCATTTGTCTTGTAGGATCAGCTTTTGCTATTCCAGTAAGTCCTCGTCATGCTATTATTACCAGGCATTTAATTTCCCATTCTGTGAATACTCTGTTATCCCATTGACCTATACAACATTTTTATTGACATGCAGATATTCAAATATTTGTCTATTTTAGACCCATGCCATAAACCACAAGCTCAGAACTCACGGACAGAAAACTCCAGAAAAGGTACTCTTCTTGTTCTTTAAACAGTAAGGGGTAATTTATATTATTCATCTCAAATATAAAAACACATTAACAGATATATACTCATTGGCAAATTGATTTAGGTTAAAAATCTTCAGGCCTTCTCCCACCCCAAGAATTAGTGCCAAGCATCTCATGCCTTGAATACTAAACAATTATAAACAGGACAAAATCTAAAGCTCAAAATGGAAGTTTCACTTATTGACAACATTACCTTAAATGAATCCCCCCATATAATCATTACCCCTATTTGTACAAGCAATAAGCTCCACTGACAGTCGAAATTGTGGTTACCACAGCTCCACTACAGGAGGAGAATGAAATCCTCCATTTATCACACCAAGGGATCATATGCAGCCTCAAACACGTGAGAATTTTAGCCACCACATGTCTCATTATTCACAGTGAGGAGCATTAGATACAAGCTCATCCTGGCACAGTCCTCTGTGTCTGACCAGCCAGACKCCCTGATGGCAACGAGACAGAGGATTTCAGCAGCCCTCCCTGTGCCACATGTGTGTGCTGATGACAGAGCCCACAGTTTTGCATTCATGGCTGACCCCAAATTAAAATTCCTTTTTATGGCACCGTTCTGGTGGGCCTTTGTGGCTCAGACACAATGGACCTTGGCTMCAAGTCGCTGGATGTTTCAGAACTACTGAATTCAGAGCATCCTCTGTACTAAGAGACTCAAAATCCCAACTCCTATGCTAASCTCTTTTTTTTYTTTTTTTTAAATTATAAATTCTATCCCACTTTGTCCAGGTTTTCAGGCACTTTTCATATCAATCTGGATGGTGCTCTGCACTATGAAAACCAAAAAATTAACTTCTCCTATTGAAGTATCCAGCAAAAGCAATTATGAAATAAACACTAGTTTGTAGCCTACAGCTGGCTTCCAGAAATAACACACAGGAGACACTTGCATCAAAACAAAACATTGCAATASCCAATGAATCATCAGTTCCATCAAAGGCCAGTTCTCTCCCAACAGCAGCTAATCACAGCTACAGTGACTGGAATTTGCCCAAGAACCTTCACGAGCACCTAAGAGCTCCTTTTATCCAGGGGACAAAGATGCAACAGAAAGCAGCATCTGAAAGGCATACCCAGGCACATCTCATATCCAAATCTTTCTCAAACTACTGCTTCCAGTGCAGGCACTCACAACATACARTCTTAATGATGGTTTGGCCTTGTATTTTGTGAATCTATAGAACTGGTAGCCCATCACAGAATACTGCTTTTTGCTAAAACTTAAAGACATACAATCTGTTGTACACAGCACGGCTCAAAGTCACATGTAAAAAACCCACATGTTCTCRAAACTTAATTTTCAAATGTTTTAGTATCAGCTTGAGATGCTTGGTAACACATACATTCCTCTTTATAAGGTCTTCAAGAAAACTGCATTTAATTTGGAAAAGCTCTACAGTGAATTTCTTTTAGATTTGAGCAAACATACAATCTTGCCCTGAAAAAGTTGGAGTKGGAGCTGACATAGTGAATATAGTGCCCAGCACTATTCCCACATCAGCAGGTATACCAGGCAAAAGACAAAATGTAAAACATTCTGATACCACCTGGACATCAGGAAACAGGATATAGCTGATCTGACRGGAGCCAAATCAATCTTTCTAACCCTACCTTTTTAAAAAAAAATTTGTATAAGTATTTATGAATGGAGTGTTTGTTTTCAAGCAGTCATGAGACTKCCCAAACTAAAGGAAATGCTATTCCAGCAACTTGGACGCTGAGAAGGACTCTGCTTCACAAACTAAGCCCCACAAAAGCTTTTAAATCAGCATCAAGTGCTGTATTGCTGTAAGGAATAAGCAACAAGCAACACTGAACATCCATAGGTGTTATTCAGAAATACACACAGCAGCAGAAAGATAATTGCTGCAGCAAGACCTGACAGTCATTTTAGTACCTGCTTTCTCCTCCAGCATTTTCCACTGAAGGTATTGGTTCTGCTATTGGCTTCACAGCATAAAAAAAAWGAAAAAAAAAGCCACTCAAACACCTATTAGTGAGTTTATGATACAGTAATTGTCACCAAATACAATAGTTCCTGGTGAGTGCGTCTAGGAAGCAATGATGTATCAGACTCAAGRAAGATGAATACATTGATTATGAAGTAGTTGAGATGCAGGGCACTCTAAGCAATTACTATCAAGACACCTTGTGAAAGGTGGTCCCTCTTCCCCTGGGTCCTCTTTTCCCAGGTCTCCCCCTTGTCTGTGTAGGAAGTTAAGTACCGCATGCCCCTTCTCCGCGGTAAGTGATAATTACTGCAGCCTATGAATGCCTGGAGTTGTGACTAAAATACTAATCAAGCATTTTGAGATTTCACAAGACACTCRTATGCATCTGTCTCTGAAACAGAGTTGCACAGACTTCTTCAGAAACTCCAGCAATTAAAGGAGGGACAGATAAACAGATTTGCTGAGAAACAGAAGTGACATCAGCTGTGAATTTCGTTCTCTGGGCTGGTTTAAGAGGAGCATATACAAAGAAAACACATAAAGCCACAGTCATGCTCTGCAATACAAGCCAAAAATAACACTGCATGAACACTGCATTTATTTATTTCAAATAAATCCTAAGGTTCATTAATCTACCTGTTATATTTTCTTCTTTTTTTTTTTAAGAGTGAATATATTCATCCCGAAGCCTTAAAGGAAGAGAACACAGGATATGTAGACAAGGGTGATTTGCTGCCCAGCCACAGAAACTTGAAACTAGAGGTACCAGTACCAGGCACTGAATACAGGGAYGAGCCCCAGAGCATTAGGAAGCAAGGAAGAACCGGCAGTGAGCACCAAGTGAAAAACAGCCTGAAAAGCATCGATTTCCTCGCACTGCACAATAAAGKAGGTTTGGCTTCTGATAACCAGGACAGCGACTCTGGGAGCAGCGGCAGAGAACAGACCAGCTCTGAGCATTACCAGCCCGGGAAGCGTGAGAAACACGGGAACACGGCAAATCGACACCCCCCAGGCAATGCGGGACACCCAGCGGGTGCTTTCAGCCCTGATGGTGAGCGGAACATGTGGAAATACAACAAAAATGCTGTTGGCCTGTCTGAAAAAAACAGCGAAAGCGATGAGGGAGAAAGTGCGGAAGAAGAAGACGAGGAATGGGGTGAAGAAGCTGGTTACAGAGACACAAAGCACAAAGGCCACCAGACGCGTCGAGGTGACCGATACAAGAGACAGCAACATGAGGACGGTATGCAATCTGATGAACTCCTGGGGCATTCCAGCCAACCAACCCGGAAAGCCAAGAGACACGGAGAGAAGTTTGACCTAAAGGAAGAAGAGAGGGAGAACAGCCAAAAGAAGCCCTATAAAGAAGGCCCCCTCTCTCAAAAAAATGATGGTCATAATGAAGGTCAGGACGAAAAACAGCAAAGTCAAGAGGGAAAAGAGAATATTCAAGTAAACTATCAGAGCGATCATGACACAGGGGTGAAAATAGAAGATAGGGAAGACAGCAATGATGATGATGGTCATGACAGTGGTGACATTGATGGTGAGGAATATCTCAGCAATACCTGGAAAGAAGCAGCCTATGAGGAGGAGGAGAGAATCCAGAGTAATGACCAGGAGAGCACCAGTAGCGAGCAAGAAGGGGAAGGAACCTCTGAAGATGACACCACGGTTCATAGAGAGACTGAGAATTACCAAACTGTCAAGATTAAAGACCTTCCTCASTCTGAACGAGATGATTATGGTCATGAGCCACCTAATTCTGACAACAAGCAACAACTGAAAATGAGTAGCTCTGTTCAGAGCGTGAGTTCAATGGAAAGTGAAGATAAGGTAAACTATCTTTAAAATAAAATTGCAATACCACAAAAAGGGGGAGAGGGACCAGTTCCAAATTTAAATTCATGATGACTGAAATGACATTTTGGAGAAAAACAGTTATTAAGGAAATAACTTAATAATAYGCAGAAGTCTCATCTCCCCTTTTATTCACTATTCATCTGGTTCATGCTGTGCCATTGCACATAGAGCATTTAGATGAATTGCACCAGAAAGGAAGTGAACACCATTCATGTAAGASCTCCAGCCCCAATGGGATGTGTCATGAAATGTACAAATAAATACAGATACAGAGATATAAACCCTGCAACCCAGTCTCAAGCTGTCTAGGACAGCCTGTTCACTCCTCTCTCGCAAAGATTTTAAACACTACTACACAAAAGTGAACAGCTTGGAAAGGCAGGGCCAGAATTCAGGRAATAATTATAAGAAACTGAGGCCTTACTGAGCTCCTCTTTCTCCACCTCCTACTCTATTTTTTCCCCAAATAGCAAAAGTACATTAATACTACCATAGGCCTTATGTTCTTCTTACACATTTTGCATAGCAACCTCTCCCTGCTGCAAGCAAAGCAAACTGTGCCTCAGTCAGCTCTGTGTTTGGACCTGAAAAAATTTTGTCCAAGTATTTTTTTTCTTCTCAAACTTTACCACAACTTTCTGCTTATGCCTCCGTGACTGTACAGGTTAAGACTACAAGCAGTTCCCATGGTGAGATGGAAAGTGTCAGCAACAGGAGTGAGGAGGCTCTCYTGGGTAAGCCCCAAGCAAAGCTGTCGTGCAACTCCCAACTAACTCTCTGCAGCTTGGGAATCTGCTGGTCTGCATTTCTTTTCTGCCTTTTGCAGCACATGATTTCATGTGACTGAACTGTGCTTGTGCACAATCCTGCGTTCCCGGAGAATCCCTCCCATACACCCTTGGATTTAGTAATTTGTTTGTGAAAAACATTTGTATGCAGTGCACAAATTTTTGTGTCAGTAACACAGAAATGGGAATTACCTTGCACTGAAAGCTTTCAGTTGCAGAACAGTAGCTTGAATTCAAGTAGGTATGGGACAAATGCCAGTGCTTGATTCAGCAAAGACAGATGGGATATGTTTCACCAAAGGAAGCTGGAAGTGAATGTTAGTCCTTACAGAAGAAATAGCTTTTTCTGAGAAAATTATTTCCCCATCCAATTCAAACCTGGGACTGCTAGAAGTCTCACAAAAATCCTCACTTAAACTTTGACTCGGTTTATTTAACACAAGATCCAGCTTCGTCTTAACAAACTTARAAATGCACCTGACATCTTGGTGAATATTGGGCTGTATTTCGCTTTGGCTGTTTTGACAAACATTTGGCTTCATCCCGTGGCCTCTAACAGTCCCTCCTTCCTGCTATGATTGCTAGACCCGTGTCGGAACTTCCACTGCAAGAGAGGCAAAGTCTGCCACGCAGACAAACGAGGGAAACCCCGCTGCATTTGCCAAGACCCTGCTGCTTGCCCTCCCACCAAAGACTATGAGCATGTGAGTATTTCACTCAGTGCACAGCTCCAGGAAAAGCCAGCTGAAGTGTTCACAAGATAACACATTCCCCTGCTATTCTTCGGAATAATTCTACCCTGAAAAAGCATGCAAGTGAGTTTGAGTGATGCCAGTAATTGCAAAAGTAAGTGTAAAGTATCCAAACTCACTGACTATAGCTCGAGAGTAGTATGAACACATAGTAACTGATTTGCTTCACTCAGTCTGTCAGGGATTGTAGCTTTTCCCTGCCACTAAAAGTTCTATTTATCCACTTGCTGTTTTAGAGTATGTGCTGAGTACTAGAACATATTGAGTGAAATAGTCCTATAGTAATACAGTTTCTGAGATGCTAATGCACAAAAAAACCCTCAAGTGTTTTGAAACCGGGTGTGAAAGTACAGACAACTAATCCTCATGTGGGCATACTTCAACTAATATTTTCTTGTACCTCTGATCACATGCACTCCCTGTGGGTATTCACCACAGTRTCAATGATGCTTTTGTTATTGTAATGCCTGCATATGAGTGCCAAGGATTTTTCTCAACACAGTGGTGGTGGGGGGTGGTTTTGCTTTTCCCTCCTCCTCTAGGTTTGTGGTACAGATAACAAGACCTACGATGGCACATGTCAACTCTTTGGCACCAAATGTCAACTGGAAGGGACAAAAATGGGACGCCAGCTGCACCTAGACTATATGGGCTCCTGCAAATGTAAGGCTTGTTTTTCTGTGAAGATTTCACCCAGGTATAAAGACCCGGTARCCTTAACCCATCAGACAGCCCTGAATTACCTCTCTTCCTGTAATCTGCCACTTGTGCATTAATTATCTGCTAATTTGAGACCTTCAAACCCTAAACATGTCTAAGAAGTCACTTTTCCTACACTTGAGGGCATTAAGCATTTGAAACCTAGACATCTCTCCTGTGCTTACACCAATTTGTTGGCAACCTTATCTTCCCCCTGCACTATTATATGGCCCTACTGCTATAGCCTCTGAAGATTTTTGTAATACCTTCACCAGAAAAACAGTGCTTGCAGAAAGTTAATAAATTAAAATGTCCAGCCCAAACACCCCTGCAAAAACACAAACAAACAAACAAACAAATAACACCCCTACTTAGATGCCAAACGCAGAAGTCAGGATCTAAAAGCCAGAACTGATTTCCAAGCTCTTCAATTGCTGCATACAGKAGGAGGAAAGTGCACTCCCAGACAGAATATTCCTTTGCTGTCAAAAACTCTGCTTTCATGCAACTGACTGATAACAGCATCTCTACACACCCATGTTCAGAAGCTGCACGGATATATAAAGGTTCTGGCTTGCACAGCTGGTTAAGCATGTACACCAAAGAATTGTAGATTTAAATTGAACCCACTAGCTGCATTTGCAATTTTATGTATGAACAGCTCCATCAATTTTAAGTTTAACTGGAAGCTTGATAGTGAGAGTCAAATCTAACTGGGCTCAGAAGTGCTCAAATGGGGACTTAACAGATGACTTGTTAAAAAAAACTCTCCTCTTTGGCACAGACATCCCACAGTGTACTGACTATGAAGTGGATCAGTTTCCCCTCCGGATGCGGGACTGGCTCAAGAACATCCTGATGCAATATTATGAACGTGACCTGAACACTTCTGGAATTCTAACTGAAAAGCAAAGGAGTAAGGTCAGCAATCCCTTCCAAATAAGACCACGTAGTTACATTGTTAGAACCAGACTAATCACGTGGAAAAAAAAAAAAGTGATTCATATCTCAGGAGTTCTCGCATTTTCTATGAGCATTCCCTTTCTGTKTAAGGTGATTCAGACTCAATTAGGTTCACAAGTTGCAAAACACAATTACATGGCCCCCTGCACCCATTTAAGCTGAGACATTTCTGCTCTGAATGTCCCTCTCGTCCAAAAAAAATGCAAGCCAAGTGTATTAGTTTGAAGCCAGTGTCTCCAGTCAGAATTAGGGCACACCTGGATAAATATCATTTGCTTGAGAAGACATGAAACAGCTTCTCTTCAGGGAAGCTTTGTGACAAACCTCTTGGAAAGTCTCCAATGAGACTGAGCAGCCAGATAATCACACAGCAGGATTTGAGACRGAATTACAACACAGTTTAGGGGACTCTTGTGGGGCATCCCTGCCCAACCAAAATTAGCTTCTCTTCTGTTCTTGAGACACAGCTTGCACACAGCCATCAATACAAAACTACCTGAAAATGGACCCAACAGTTAAGGGTATCATTTGTACTCTAATCCAGTCACATACAATGTCCATCTCCACCATGACATTCAGGGGATACAAAATTACAGAAGTCTGACATTCAGTTTTCATTTCTCCCAAACACCTCCTTGCTGGATAGTTCTCTTCAAGACAGATCTTCATCCCTAAGCCAAAAAATAACGATTTCTGTGTTGTGTTCAGGTCGAAAAGATCTACCAGAACGACAAGCGCCTGGCGGCTGGTGAGCACCCGGTTGAGCTGCTCCTGCATGACTTTGAGAAAAATTACCACATGTATGTGTATCCTGTGCACTGGCAGTTTCACCAGCTTGATCAGCACCCTGTTGACAGGTAAAAAAAGTCTTTGTGGGTTCTGTTCTGCTTTTCTAAACCACTAAAAGGATTCTCTAAATATAGAGCCAGTCTGTCAGCTGTTACAAGCCAGTATCCCCCTCTTTCTAACACAGAACTTTTTCCCTCATTGTTTTCCTGRAGTCATGTCCTAGGTCAGAACCTGTTATCCTCCTGCCTTACAGTGTAACTCATGATCATGCAAGCTCCACAGTGTCTTAATAGCTACTAATGCTCTCCACCAGGGAGAAATCCTGTTATTGCTGAAGCCAAGAGCAACAGGCTAAGTACAAAGGATAAAGCCCTGGCAGGAATACTCCACTAGTGAGGGATCCGTCGAGGTATCCCCAGAGGCCTCTCAGTTTAAGGAGCAGATATAGTAAGACAGCACCAGTGTCACAGTTCAGAGGAAGTCCCCAGCTTCTGAGAACATGGCTCAGATTTCAACCTTTTGGCCGTATCACTCAGTGCTGGGACTCTCAGTACCTCMGGACAATCACACCTCCTGTCTTAGGACATAGGTAAGCACTTTTGCAAGCTTGATCTCCTGAGGATTAGCAGCAGAACAGCACGACTGATGAGCTGTGAGCAAGTCACTATTTGCAATACTTGTAATTACTATGCAAGTAATACTATTTCTAGGGGAAAAAAAAATGTTAGCAAAGAAATAGCAGCTACAGCATTTTAGTTAATCAGATATCATACATCTTCATAAGGACCTGGGACAGATTTCCTACAGAAGCACCACAACAGAGTCCACCGGGGCATCTCTGATAAAACCACCATTGTTGTCTTCCAGCAKCTTAGATCATCTTTGGCAATCCTGATGGAATACTGAAATACAGCTCTACACACCTGCTCTTTCTTTCAGATTATTAACACACTCTGAGCTCGCACCCTTGAGAGCCTCCCTAGTTCCCATGGAACACTGCATAACCCGTTTCTTCCAAGAGTGCGATGGAGACCAGGACAAACTCGTTGCTTTGAAGGAATGGTGCCACTGCTTTGGGATTAAGGAAGGTAAACCTAAAAGAACTGGCAGATGTACTTGACAAAATGTTCCTGTCAAGAACATTACTCAGACCTCAACATAAGGCAAGGAAATTGTAAGCAGAAGCTTGTGGCTAATGTGCCAAGAGGAAAACAGAACAGTAACAGCAAGACTGCAAAAGGTGAACAGGGTTAACAAGGTGGCACAGGTTAATCCCAGAAGAGTTATGTGACAGAAGGCATTTGGCTAAACAAGCAGAGCGAAGAAATGTGTTCAAAATCCTACTAGCAAGTTCCTRATTTTAAGTGGAGGCTGATTGTGGTCAGAGGTCAGACACACAGAGCCTTCACTCTTCCCAGAATTTTTCCAGCTCTTCTGATGCCAATTTACCAGTCCCAAAACACACATAGAAGCAAGCTGCATTATCTTAATACAGGTGTACTCCTGCCAGTGATTGCTCATTCACAGCATCAGTCACTTTATTTATAGTGATATAGCATAAAAATGTCCCTGTGGCATAAAATGTTAATAATGTTTTCTTCTTTTGTTGCAGAAGACATAAATGAAAATCTCCTTTTCTGAGCCTGGCTGAAGAGACGCCCAGTACTGCACTAAAATYGGTGAATCCTGCTTGTTTCTGTAATTAACAGCTTCATAGCTCTCAAGAAAAAGGTGGCATAAGGTTCACTGAACTCTTAACAAATAACACAAGGGCAGAAAATGTCTACRTTCATTAGCAGCAGAAAAATTTAACTACTTGAATTGGTTCAYGGCTAAACAACCAGTGTTTTCCCCCACATGTATCCATGATCTCTCTGAACCAATAAATTGTACTAACCTAATGACTAAGCTGTTCACAAAACTCTTCAGTAGAATTATAGAATGTAGATTTTACCACACACTGAAATGGGACTTGTTTCCTTTATTTACTGTATCGTCAGCTTAACATTCTGCATAGAAGTCTCAAATAAAATAGAAGTCTACTTGGATATATGGGTTTTGTCAGAACTTTGTCAAAGAAAATTCTACTTCTTTCACCATTTCCCATCTTTTGCTTGCCTCAAGAGAGGCACAATTTAAGCATGAAAAAACAGGAGAGAATGAGATTATTCCCGAATCCCCATAACTGTGATTTTAAGGTAAGCACTTCACTGAAAACACTCCAGGCATGCCCTGCTTTAAGAAAGAAGCCCCAAATGCTATTCCTACAAAGGAAGATCACCTGAACCATGTCACCATGGTTCCCAAGAAGATGGGATTCAGAAATGCTGTTTTGGTAGCTTAAATAGTGGGAGTCCCCTTGCCCCTTGCTAATATGCTCTTGAACCAGCAAGGGCTGATAATCGTAGTCCAACACCAGCCTGATGTCYTGGGAGACAACGAACTAAGCTGTGATTGTTTTCAACACAAGAACTTCTTGCACAAACCAAAGATATTACTTCCCAGCAAAACCAGTTTCACYGATAGTCTTTTTCCATAAGCATGACTTGTTGCTCACTTCACATTCTGCAACATCACACAGCAGTGTGTACATAAATCAACCTGGATTGCGCATACAGAAGTGTATTCTCTGTGCTAATTCCATTTGGAAAGGATCCTTTCTCTGGGGCTTCAAATGTTTCTGGGAAAAAGTAATTTTGACAGCACTTTTCTTGCCTGCCTGCAGCCTATTGCTTATCTGCTCTTTCTGCAGCCAAGACTCGGCCACCCTAAAACAATCAAATAAAGTTCAGATGAGGATAACTCACAAGAGATTGACTTACTCTCCACTGGGGCCAATACTCACCACTGCTCTGCTCAAGCCCAGTACTAGAAAAAGACACAATGAAATTGAATTTTATCAGGGCAAATGGAGAATATTTGCCTTTAAATAGTCCAGGTTCTGCAGGGCAAATAATGACCATCACCAAGATGATTGCTGCTGCGGATATATGAAGTACCTAAGGGGCAGATAAACATCCCACCTGATGAGCTGTTGATGTCAGTGGCCTGACAGAACCAACATAATGCCAACTTCTTCTAAACTGCRTCCTATAGGATTTTCCCCAGATACTTGTACATAAACTTATTTGCTAGTAAAATAATCACTAAACAGGACCAAGCAAGCACTATAATTGAAAACTTACATCTGTAGCTATTTTCAAGGGCTCTTTCAAGAGCTTTTTGTTTAACCCTCACATAGTTGGATGGCAGAAAGCACAGCTCTCAAACTGCAAGTACACAGCTGGCCTCAAAGGGCAGTGACTTTAAATCACAAGTTCCCATTTCTTCAGGGAAAAGAAAGTATTTACACTGCCTTTCAGTCAGCAGCTCCAGTACTCTAGGTATTATYACCAGAGTACTCCCCCAGCATCACTACAGTCAGAGTATCTAAACTGAAAAAATACACAACAAATATTCCTTTTATAACACATTTCCCTAGCCAAGCCTGTCAACCCTCCAAGGATTAGTAGGGGTTGTTACAAAAACCCTGTATTTTTTATCAGCTGAGAAGTCAATTAAACATCCAAAATGTCTGAAGAAGGCATGATTCATGACATCTTGTGGTTTTCTGACGCAAGCCAGAGTACTAAAAACTGTACATAGAGATTGAAGATCCACCTCCCATGAACCCATTAGAAGGGTCTGCTCTTGTGGGTTCTGCTTTCCAAACCCAACTACGCTGCTAGGGGCCTGCTCTGCATAATGTAACACATCACAGAAGAAATCAAATGGGCAGGAAGAAGTGAGCAAGGATTGAAACAAAAATTAATAGCTCTTAGCATTACTTTTTCCTTTGAAAGGAACATGCCGATAAGTCTACAAGATTCCCAGGGTTTCCTGCATAAATAYACATTACTCCTTCAGATTTTGCTAGCTAATTGGGAGGCAGGGGTAGGGTGGAAAAGGAGCAAGCCCTAAAATCATTCCTTGGTGAAGCAGGATATGGATAACAGTCTCAACAGTGCATGAGTGTGTCACAGCACTGTTACACAAGRTAATTCCAGATCATGGCATTTATCACCACCTTACTTCAACATATGGATCAAAACTCATTAAGTGCTCAGGTCTCAACCTCAGCTTTTAGCTGTTACTRTCACCAACTCCTGACAGCAATACACCATTAACAGCACTTACCCATTGATTAAAAACACAGGGAGAAATGTCAGCAACTGTTGTGTACCTCCTGTTGGCAGCATAAATGCTACAGAAGGCCCACATCAGCCCCCTGACTGCAAGCTACTCACATTACCCAAAGGGTAAAAAACCAGCACAATTTACAAGATTATACTTTAAGACTGCTCTTTCCAGTGACTCTGTTTATGGTACATTCTCCCCAGCAGCTGTACTGCCATAAGCAGTRGGAAGAGAAGAACCTCAAAATTCARMTCCTCAAATCAGTCAAGTTTCATCCTCCAACAATTTTCTTTTTACTCAGAGGCACTGTCACACTTTCAGATATGAATACCGCCCATACCGTTAACTAAAAATAATTAAATGTGAAAACTCATCTCTCAAAATAAAAAATCACTGCGAAGATGTGTTAAGTGAAATGACTCAGAAAAGAAATTTCACTTTATTATGCAGCACTTAAGTCCTTATTCAGGTTATCCACAAGTCTCTCATTCCTTAAGGATTCATACTCCTGACAAGGAATCAGTGCAAAAATATAGAGCTAAGGTGAAGAGCCTGTAAACTACCACCAGTCAGAATCCCAGTGTTGCCATGCAGATCTGCAGACACTGTGAAACAGCTGCAMATAATGAAGCCAAGAAAGCAAAGCAGGAGCTCCACATTCTTCTCATTTCACACTTGCTAAGAAATCTGAAGTCTCAGAAAAAGCATCTGTTTGTCACTGTCCTGTGTTTTCCCCAGCTGAATTTCACAGAATTTTCACTGAGAATGACAATGATATCTGTTTTAAAGCTGGAAAATGTGTTCTGGTCTTGGTGTCAGTCAGTTCCTCCTTTACATCACTTGTGGCACTCAGGTCCAGGATCTTCACTCCAGTGGGCTCCCAGTTTCTCAGTCACCAGCTTGATGAAGTAGCTGTGACTTGCATACAGCTCAAGCTTCTCACTGATGTCAACCCATCTCACCATTCCAGCATCATCACCTGCTTCCAGAGGCAAATTATCCATCGTCTCACCTGTTCACAAAGCAAGAGTTAGGACATGCTATTGCATCTTTTCTTTCTCCTTTTTCCCTCACATCCTATCAGTTCTGCCCTTCTACAGGTAGCAACCTTCAACTGCTTCTCAGAGAAAAAACAACTAAGTTGCTCACTGATTCTGTGCCAGAAATCTTTTTCATACTTGCACTATTTTAAGGCAAATCTGAGTGGCAGAGGTGGTGTTAAGTGCTTGTCACCACTCCTAGGGTATCACCAGCACCATGAAAAGTCACTGGAAACCAACATGTACTCACTACCCCAAGTTCAGCCCATCCCTCTGCCTTGATTTTCGTTTGTTTGCCTAACATTTGACTGCTGCTTTTCTGAGGCACTATTCTACAAGACAAACTGAATTTTGAAACTTACATACACTTACAAAAAAACCAAAATAACGTAAATTTTACTAAAGGCCCCAAAATCAAAAATACTGCTTTAAGAAGAGATGCATAAAGGCTTCTGAATTGCTCTCTTTTTGAAGATTTTACTCTGTTTCTAAAAGAGAGTCTCGGGACTTCAGAGGCAAGAACCAAGGAAACACTTTTATATCCTGTATTGGAAACAAAGACCAAAGATACACCATCTCCACTGTTTCTGGGGGCTGATAAATCTAGGACCAGTGACATGTGAAACTTCACAACTGGTATCTACCACCCAAAAATTCAGTGGAAATGTCAATATATGAAGTCTCTGGCTTGAACCTGATTATCTGATTTATCTTACAGGTGAAAAATGAGAGTCCAAGATAACAGATCAATACAAAAATCGAGTCAAATATTTTACACTGGATTTGCACACTCTCCCAATTTCATTGCCATTCTCAGCTCAACATAGGTCCAAATTTCAAGCCAACATGTGRAGTAAAACGCAAGTAAGAGCACACTGGAGATACTCACCTGTTTCATCGTGATAGTTCACAGCCTCTGTCTCCATCCAGGCATTATCAGTGTTACGAGGGTCATCCACATATCCTCTGTACACCTGAGGCCCCAAACAAACCAGAACAAGCTCAGTGTCACAACAAACAAGGTGGAATCAGGAATACTTTTTTCTTTCCCTCTGACACATTTGCCCTTACAGAGTTTTCAAYAGCCCCTTCCATTTCCTACATCACAAGAACCCGAGCATCACCAACTCATTTTCATTTCAGCTACACTTTTTCAGGTTCCACACAGATGAGAGTTACGCGCACAGCTCAAGGGGCTACCACAAGAGACAGAGCTCACCACAAAGTGTTCCTGGCTGAACAGCTTTTGGAGTTGCTTCTCCAATTTTGCCTTCTCCTCAGGTGATTTCTGCAAAGAGTTCAAGGCCTCCTCCCCAAATTCTCGCTTCAGGGTGGCAGTGACCTTCTCCCCTGGGTCCACCATCCCCTTMGAGGAGGGAAAACAAAAAAAGGTGACTATTCCTCAGATTCCACTTGTTTTAACTCCTGGATCTTAGTATATTACATCCAGTGCATCATGCAYATGCTGTATCTGCCTCACCAGCAGGGAAATCTCAACTGCCTCTGGAATTTTGTCCTTACCCCTGGAATGGCCCATTCCCCACAGTCTCTCCTCTTGATAGCTACAAACTGCAGAATGTTCTTGCCAGTAACCGGATGAGCAACTTTATTGCCACTTCCATCCCTTTTCCACCTGCAGCAAACGACAAACAAGAACATGTTGTGCTGCTTCTTGACACAAGGGCCCGAGAGAGGGACAGCAAGGGGCTGCCACCTGTGCGGGGACAAACAAAGCAGGGAATGAACAGCTCGGGAGGACCGACGGATGCCATCCAGTAGGATCACAACCAAGGGCAGAACACCGAGGGGTTTCCTCAGCCAAAAGGGCAGAAAATGCCCAAGAGCCACATTTCTGTAGCCRGGCTGGTAGCAGSAGCTCCTCTGAAAGCTCACTGTGCTGCACTTGTGCCAAGCCATTCTGAAAGGACAAGCATCYTTCTGCTGTAACAAAATGGTTGTGAAGGCTGCAGCAGCACCAGGACAAAGGCACAAAGAGCCACCATCACCTTCAGTAAAGAATTAAGAACTACCAATAGTTGAAGCAAAACACTGTCTAAATAAAAAATAAAAAAAACCCATAATTTCTTTTACTTTCAAGGAAGCAACTCAGTATCATCAGCATCCTTCCGGAAAGGGGAAGAAGTAAAAGGCATCAGGATGATTTTTTCACAATGGTTCTGCCTTCAGCACGGCACTTTCTAGCTTGTACTCCTGTGAACTACACAATCTCTTCTGAATGCTTTGYGTAAAAGGTTTAGCATGTACACACACATCCTGCTGGGAAAAGCAYATTAAAACRATGCATACACTGACCAAAAGASGATCCTAACCCCACCTCCTCCTATAATATACTAAGTCAAGTTAGTGTTTCTTCTGTAACAAAAGCAGAATGGGCTTACACATAGAGAACAAACACACAAGAGGGCCATGAAAAGTAATACCTGTCCAGAGACGCAGAGAAGCAGCAAAATGCATGGTTATTTTCTCTRCTGCAGGGTACCTTGCAGTCACCTGTCCTTACCTGGTTACAACAGGATCAGCAGCATGGTTTGGTCCCCAGCGCCCCAACAATCCTCTGCCAGTGAGGCCAGTTCTTCCTGCTGGATTCCTGAAATAAATGTCAGAGTACAYGACTTACATAGTCCTGAACTTGTTCCAATTGGAAATTAAGCCCAGCTGCACCCAGCTCCTCTGGAACATGAGGGAGTTTATTTTCTGCTAAATTTCTATACCCTTAACACAATAGGACATTAAACGTATTTACTTCCCCACATTTAAAATATGCTCTAAGTATTAAAAAAAAAAGCTTTGAAGAAGACTAAATAAAAAGAAAGGAAAGGATAGCAACACATATTTGGTGTCACCATGTGCTTTAAAGGGCAAGAGATACAGCATGGTTTTCTCCTCCATCAACGTAGATTAATCAAACTAGATTCCATTTTTCTCTCTTGGCTTTCTTCTAGCAGGCACCATGTATCAAAACTGACAGACCTGTACGAGCACTGAAACTGCATCACTGACATGAACATGCAAACACAAAACCACACTCACCGGGGTCTCCCGTTTTCGACCACGTACAAGCCATTCAGACTCTTCCTCTCCACTTCTCCATCTCTCTCATTGAATCTGGGAGAAAAACCTTCGTCACTGTGTGGAAAAGAATAATTTAATAGAGATAAGTTATAAAACACAAAAGCTTGTATGCCAGCCATCAGACCAGCAACACCCACTTGACCAAGGAGCAGTTTGTATCAGAAACGGAGGTGCAGGCTCTTCCTTTTCTGTAGGAGTCTATGAAGTTAAAACTTTTACTGATGACAGTCCCCCTGTGTTTAGTTCTGCAGGCAAAAGTGTAGAACTAAAGTATTTAATATTGCATCTCTCTAAATTTTCATTTAGACAAAGCATTTCAAAGGTATCCTTGAAATATGTTGTGATTCTGCAACTTGATTGGAGTTGTAGAATCACAGAATTGTTTTGGCTGGACAAGACCTTTATGATCATCAAGTCCAACTGTTAACCCAGCACTGCCAAGCCYACCACTAAACCATGTCCCTGAGTGTGCCACATCTACACATCTTTTAAATCCCTTCAGGGATGGTGACTCCACCACTTCCMTGGGCAGCCTGTTCCAATGCTTGACAAACTTTCTGGTGAAGAAATTTTTCCTAATACCCACTCTAAACGTCCCCTGGCACAATGTGAGGCCATTTCCTCTTGTCCTATACCTTGTTACTTGAGAGAAAAGACTGACACCTCCTTGGTTACAGTCACAAAAAAATGACTGCCATTAATTCAACCTTTCACATTTCCCAAGTCAGAGYGCTCAGTTCAAGAACTACAATCATACTTTCTTTTCTCATGTGGCATTCAAACCATGAACAAACAAGCAAGTGTATAATTAAAATGGTCTCCCGAATTCTTAAAGAGAATTAGATTTTTATTTCTCTTACAACAYAGAGAAACACTGCACAGCATCAACAGCTGTCCATTATTCCATTCTCAATCACCAGCTCAGCAAAATCGTGCATCAAAGACCTTCACACCTAACCCAAACAATTCAATTCTCTAACCACCAGTTTTCTTAGTCTTGACTTTCACACATCACCGCAGAATCACACATCACTTAAGATGATGGTCCTGTTAGCTCATTACTGTTTCCTGCTTCCGTGTTCACAGGGAAAAAGAACCACCATTTCCACTCACTTGATTTGAGGATCTGCCCAAGTGGGTCCAGCCAAAACAGATTTTGCAGTGTACTCCACGGGATTATAATCTTTCCACTCAGTCAGCCAGCCCACTTTATCTTCAGGCACTTGGCTACGCTCAACGTGTGATCCTGGATATGGGGAGGTGAGAGCTTTGCTGTGGTAGAACTTCACATTATAACTGTTGAACATGTTCACAGGATGAAGATGGGACCAACAGTTTGCAGCTGAGTTACTAAAAGAAAAAACACCAAAACCAAATTAAAAATCTCATTCATTAGGCTTTAACCTGTTACTTAATCCCAGAGCTGCAAAGTACATTATAGCAAGTGGAATAGACTCAGCTCTTTCACAGAATCACAGAATTAATTAGGTTAGAAAAGACCTTTGAGATCATCGAGTCCAACCCATGACCGAACACCATCGTGTTAACCAGACCATGGCACTGAGTGCCACGTCCAGTCTTTCCTTAAACACCTCCAGCGACGGTGATTCCATCACCTCCCTGGGCAGCCCAGTGTCTAATCACCCYTTCTATGAAGAAATTCCTCCTAATATTCAACTCACAAAACACTTGGAAGTTCACAAAAAAAAACCATTAACAGACGCGTGGAAAAGGGCAACATCGCTTTTGTATGTTTCAGTAATTACATCACTTTAAAGGCCAGCCTGGCCTGCTCTTCTGCCTCGTCCCAAAGGGACACCCTGAAGGACGCCGCACACGCCGGTCAAGCTCCCCCTCGGCGGGCAGGGGGTGCACGGCAGCCGCGGGACCTCGGCCGGGCCACGCGGCGGCTGCTCCCGGCGGGACAGGCCGCCGACCGCCGGCAGCGACACCAGCTCCGCCACCGCCACAGCCCGCGGTACCTGTGGGCCGGGCGGCGCTGGGCAGCGCCCCGGGAGGACAGCAGGACGGAGAAGGAGAGCACGGCGACCGCCCGCGGCAGGGCTCCGGCCGGCAGAGGCATCGGCCCCGCCGCGACCGCACCGCCGCAGGAGCGACCCCGCCTCCGCCTCAGCCGCGGGGCCGGGCCGGGGCGCTGGGCCGAGACAGTGACTGAGGCGTTGGGCTGGCGATGTGAGGCAGCCCGCTCCGGGGTCCCGCTCCGGGGTCCCGCTCCGAGATCCCGCTCCTTGATCCCGCTCCTGCCCGCCCCGCGCTGTACAAGCTGGTCCCGCATTGGCGGGAGCGGCGCCTATGGCAGCGCCCCGTGCCGGGTGTGCCTGAGGTGGAGCTCCCTCCCCACGGCAGCCCCGCCACGCTGGGCTCTGCACTGGCACCTAGGAAAGGGCTGGTAACACACCCGTGTTTCGGCTGGTGCTGCCCACTGCTCCCACKGCATCAGCGCTGCGTCCCCAGCATTCCCAGCCCCATCAGTGGGTACGGCCCTGGAAGGGGACACAACCAGGACAGCTGACCCAAACCGACCAAAGGGATATTCCATGCCACATGACGTCAGCTCAGCTATAAAAGCTAGGGAACAGAGGAGGAGGAAAGGGAGGGCATTCGTTATGCACAGTGTTTGCCTTCCGGAGCGACCGCTATGCTTGCGGAAGCCCTGCTTCCCGCGCAGTGGCTGGGCACCGCTTGCTGATGGGAAGTACGGAATAAAATAATTTTTTTCATCTTTTACTTTAATCAGCTGCCTCACCCCAACCTACGAGTCGGCCTTTGCCATGTTATTTTCTCTCCCCCGCGCAGCTGGGAAGGGGGAGCGGCAGAACACCCTGGTGAGCCCCCGGCTCCCCGCCACGGCCGAACCCCCTCACGCCCCCGCCCACGGGCGCGGGCACGCCCCCGCCCATGAACACGCCCCCGGGGGCATGCCCCGCCCGTGACACGCCCCCCGAGTCCTGCCGCGYTCTCATTGGGCGTCGCACGCCGGGGGGCGTGGCCTCGCGCGGGCTGCGGGGCGGGCAGCGGGTGCCGGGTCCCCGGTGCAGTTCGGGCATCAAAGGAGCTTCGGGAAAACAATGAATCTCTTTCTGGAACTTCTCCTGTTTCCGGCCACGCTCGTCTACTCCTACCTAGAGGCTTTTGTGAAGCTGTTCGTGCCTGTGAGGAGAAAGTCTCTCAGCGGGGAGCTGGTGCTCATCACGGGCGCTGGCCATGGCGTCGGGAGAGCGACCGCCTTGGAGTTCGCCAAGCGCCAGAGCAGGCTGGTTCTGTGGGACATCAGCAAGGTAATGGCACAGCTCGTGTCCTCGCTCCTTAACCTCCGAGCCCGCTGGGGGCTGAGGGGCGCGAGAAGGGCAGCAGCAGATTGCCCCCACAGCACCTCGTCCCAGCCCGCTGCCATCGGCTCCCGCTCGGCTCGCTGGCTGGGATGCTGAGCGCCAGGAGAGGGATTGGCCCCACTTGCACCAGAGGGTGTGGGGCTCTGGTCYCACAGTCACTCGGTGCTGCTCGGGAGGGAGCCGGCACCATCCCGCAGAGCACCGGCGAGAGGGAAGGAAGGGCTCAGGAAGCTGCCGTTGGACCCGCTGCCTGGGTTGGCAGGAAAAGCCCGCTGAGACCGAAAACCTGTTTCCACAGGGGAGCAGGTTTGCATTCACTTTTTGCTTCTCTAGCCTCAGGTATTTTGTCTGCATTGCTGGGAGCTGTGTTTTCCCTTTACTCCTATCAACAGCATCACTGTGCTGAGCTGTGTGCGAGCCCAGCTGCCCTCTAGGCTGCTACACGCGTAGGTGGCTCTTGCTAAATGTTTACACCGACCCAAGCTCTTTATTTCAGGTGATTTGACTGGAATGTAGAAAGAGCTTAGCAAGTGGAGGCTGGCAAGATACAAACATGCAGCATGGCATTCAGAAGGGATCGAGGCCAAGTGCTGGTTGTAGGTGCAACCAGAGATACAGGGAGGGTGATAGGCTGGGCTTCCTGTTTCTGACACAGGGAGTCAGCAGAGGAGTTAATCCTGTGGTCCCGAAGCTGCCAAACAGAACCCAGCCCACCACAAAGAAGAATACCTGAGACCCAAGACAAGTCGAGCAAGAGGATGTATAAATAGGGAAGATGCTGTTGAAAATTTTCYGTGTTTCTTAACGCTGCCCATTATGGCTAAGACCAGACACTGGAGGGGTGGGGGGAGGCATGGCACTGCTCTCCCAGTGTGTACAGGGCTGCAGTGGAGCAGAGCACTGTTCGTATTCACTGGCTGGAATGAGGGGATTAAGGAATAAACTTAGATGCGAGCGACACCTGGCTTTGGTGCTGGGAAATAGATTGTAAGCGTGGGTGTCAGCAGGAACTGAAATAGAGCGCCAAAAGAGGTGGTGGATTCCGGAGGATTTAGGAGTATGYTGCTCCAATCCAACTACCCTAACAAGGCCTCCTTCTTGGGGGCTCTCAGCCTTAAACAGAAGCCGATGTTGAGGGCAGCTGCCCAGTCACCCACCACAGGCACTGCACAGGCAATGTCAGGTGCTGAGCTGTCCCAGGGGCTTTTCACTGCACAGGTCCCCTCTGGCATGGCCTTCTGGCACCTGGGAACAAGGCAACAATAAAGACACATCTGTCGTGGCTTAGTGAGTTGATGTAATGACTTAGGCAAGCTTCTGTTCTGTGTATGTCAGATGTCATTCTGAAAGAAAAGTCTCTCTACATTTTAAGCTGCGGAGGGCATCTCTGTTCTCACACCCAGTCTGTGAATACAGAAACACTTTTCACATCTCAGGGTGTCAGCCAGGCCTGTGTTGTAAGAGCTCTGTTYACACTCACAGTGCTGCCTGCTGTGCTGTGATAGGCAGCCTTGCTCTGTGTGCCTTACCAAGTCAAACTCACTSTTGTTGCCACCTTGCATTTCTGGTAGTCACTATACACAGGTCCAAAATTTAAGGCCAGAATACCTGTCCTCTCAATGACCCCAGCTACAGCTCTTTGCCAGGGTAGCCATGAACYGTTCAGGGGCCTGGCACTGCTTATGCAATCCAGGGACATCCAGCCTCAGGCAGGGAACTGCTGAGCACGGTGTCTTTCTCTTTGCCTCTTCCAGCACGGCGCTGAGGAGACGGCAGCAGAATGCCARARGCTKGGAGCCACGGTGCAAACCTTCGTGGTGGACTGCMGCAAACGGGAGGAGATCTACAGCGCTGCAGACAAGGTGRGGGAGMGGGGCCACRGCCAAAGGCTTTGCCAAACATGCTTGATTTTCAGAAAAGTCGGGAACGCYAGAGAASAGGTGTTGTACGCAAATCCTGAAATCTAGAGTTCCAGGCTCTGAAGGAACACAASAGCAGYGGGGACATATGAAACATTTTATTGTAAAGGCTGTGGTCCWGTTGGCTCAAAACAGTCTGTAACTGCACAGTGTGAGGAACGCAATAAATACTGGCAGTAATTAAGGGAGAAGAATCAGTTCTAAACCTGATTTCATGGCACTACTGCAAAGTTCCTGCAAAATCTGGAAATGTGGCATGATCTCCCTCTCCCTAAAAGAAGCAATGTAAACAATTAATTTAATTATTGATCATCTTTTCCAGCCTTTTCTTTTCTTTTTCATGAATGAGAGAGACAATTTGGGGCTTTTTTTTTTCTCTCCCAAAGGTGAAAAAGGAAATTGGGGATGTGACCATCCTGGTGAACAACGCTGGTGTGATTACAGCTGCCGACTTTCTCTCGACTCAGGAGCACCAGATAGAAAGGATGTTTGAAGTCAACATTCTTGCTCACATGTGGGTAAGGGCCAGCACCATCCCCCTACCTGTGCTTTTGGGAATCGTTGTTGAGGAGGCATATTTAGACCAACCATTATTACCAGTGACTTGCCAAGCTAACTGTGTAGCACAGGGGCACCCAAGCAGACTGTCTGCTGGGAAACTGGAATAGGCTCTTGCTGCTCTGAGCTGGCTGGTGACAGCCTGACCTGCAGCAGGGGCTGGTCTCTGTCAGAGGTGTYGTGGGGCTGACAGAGGGGCAGGGTTTCAGCTGTTCAGCAATACTTGTTTGTGGCAGGAGAAAAGAGAAGCCATAGGTTGAYAARTGGTTTATTGGTGGTTGACTGGTTTGACAAGTGGTTGACAAGTGGCCTGTTTATAGCCAGCTTYTGCAACCTTTGGAGAGCAGGTTGCCAACTGCAGCAGCTGACCAGGGAACAGGYATCCCTGTGGCTCTGGGAACCTGAGGTGCTGTGCAGCACGTAGCATTAGAATAGCTTTGGTCACCTCGTGAGTGACATTCAGGGCCAGTGCTGAATGTACCTAAGAAAACATTGTTCTTTTCCTCCCTCCTGCCCCCTGCGTTTTTGCCTCTTGGTTTAAATGACTTTCAAGACCACAAGGGCTTTTCTGCCAGCCATGATGAACAACAACTACGGGCACATTGTCACAGTGGCTTCGGCAGCGGGTCATTTCGTGACTTCTTTCATGGTGGCTTATTGGTAAGTGATCTTGAAATCAGCTTGCGTCATTTTTTTTTAATTTTAATTGCATCTTCTCCATCATAAACTGCCAAGTTATTAGCTTTGACTGAAAGAGGGGCAATGTTTGTATGAAAGAATAGTCATGTGACACATCAACTAATGAATGATTCTCCTGTTTTCTCTCCCTCACCAATGCAGACTTTTGCTTAGCAAAAAAGGTATCCTCTTCCCTTCTCCTTCTTAGAATGTAGTTATTCTGTGAATTGTTGTAGTGTTGTCAAGTAAACCCTTAATGAGTAGCTTTTGATCTTTTTACCATTGTGGCAGTGACTGTAGAGTATAGAAATAGAATCATTGAACCGTCAGGGTTGGGAGAGATCTTTAAGATCATCCAGTCCAACCGTCCACCCAGCGCTCCCACTGTAACCCCTAAACCAAATCACCCAGCACCAGATCCAGATGCCTTTTAAACACCTTCAGCATGGTGACTCCACCACTGCCCTGGGCAACCCATTCCAGTGCCTGACCACCCTGACAGTGAAAATTTTTTTTCTAATATCTAATCTGAATTTCCCCTGACTCAGCTCAAGGCTGTTTCCTCTGTTCCTCTCACTCGAGGCGTGGTAGAAGAGACCGACCCCCACCTGGCTACAGCCTCTTTTCAGGGAGTTGTAGAGAGTGAGGAGGTCCCCCCTAAGCCTCTTCTTCACAAGACTAAACAACCCCAGCTCCCTCAGCCCTTCCTCATAAGACATGTTTTCTAGACYCTTCTCGATCCTTGTTGGCCTTCTCAGCTGGACATCTCAATGTCCTTTTTAAAGTGAGGGGCCCAAAACTGAACACAGCACTCGAAGTGTGGCCTCACCAGTGCTGAGTACAGGGGACGATCACTTCCCAGCTCCTGCTGGCTGATACAGGCCAGGATGTCATTGGTCTTCTTGGCCACCTGGGTGCTCTGTTGGCTCATATTCAGCTGCTGTCAACCAGCAACCCCAATTCCCTTTCTGTTGAAAGCTCTCAAGCCGCTCCTCCTCTTGCCCGTAGTGCTGCCTGGGTTTGCTGTGATGCAAGTGCAGGAAGTGCAACTTCRCCTTATYGAGCCTCCTGCAGTTGTGTCCTCAGCCCATTGATCGAGTCTGTCCAGGTCTCCAGCAGAGCCTTCCTACCCTCCAGCGGATCCAGACTCCCATCTAACAGTGTCATCTGGAAATTTACTGAGGGTGCACTCCATCYCCTTGTCCAGATCATCAGTAAGGATGTTAAACAGGACCAACCCCCAAGSTGAGCCCAGGGAACACTGCTAGGGACTGGCTGCCAGCCGGATTTAGCTCCATTCCCTAACCTTGCCAGGAACCAAGGTTGGACTGACAGACCTGTAGGTCTCTGGATCATCTTTCTGACCCTTCTTGTAGATGGGTGTTACAGTTGCTAATTTCCAGTCAGCTGGAACTTCTCCAGTTAACCAGGACTGCTTGAGAGTGGTTTGGCAAGTTCTTTCACCAGCTCCCTCATTACTCTGGGGTGGATCYCATCAGGGCCCATAGACTTGTGAGTGTCTCRTTGGCACAACAGGTCATTAACCATCTCCTCTTGGATTATGGGCCCTTCATTCAGCTCCCTGTCCCTAACTTCCAGCTCTGGGAGCTGGATATCCTCAGAACACCTGGTCAATATTAAAGGCTGAGACAAAGAAGGTATTAAGTACCTCTGCCTTTTCTTCATTCCCTGTCACTACACTACCCTCTGCATTCAATAAGTGATGGAGACTCTCGTTGACCCTCCTTTTGCTGCCAAGTATTTATAGAAAGTTTTTGTGTTGTCCTTAATTGTAGCAGCCAAATCAAGTTCTAGTTGGGCTTTGGCCCGTCTAATCTTTTCCTTACATAACCTCACAACATCCTTATAGTCCTCCCAAGTTATCTCACCCTCCTTCTAGAGATGATAGATTCTCTTTTTTTCCCCTTAAGTTCCACCTTAAGTTTTGTGTTTAACCAGGCTGGTCTTTTTCCCTGATGTCTTGTCTTTCTACACATGGGGACAGCCTGATCCTGAATAATTAACAATTCCTTTTTAAAGCCCATCCAGCCTTCCTGGACTCCTTTGCCCTTCAGGACTGACTCTGTCAATCAATGTCCTAAACAGGCCAAACTCTGCCCACCAGAAGTCCAAGGTGGAAGTTCTGCTGGTGCCCCTTTTTACTTCACCCAGTATTAAAAACTGACATTTTGTGGTCCCTCTGCCCAAGACAGCCACTGACTACCACATCACCTCCCAGTCTGTCTCTGTTCACAAACAACAGGTCTAGCAGGGCACCTCCTCTGGTAGCCTCTTTTACCAGTTGTGTCACGAAGTTTTTCTTGTCAGTCTTCCACACACTCCAGGAACCTCCTAGGCTGCTTCCTCTCTGCTGTGTTGTATTTCCAGCAGATATCTGGCAAGTTGAAGTCACCCATGAGAACAATGGCTGGCACAGGGAAAGTTAGAATTAGTCCCTCAGCTGAATTATACTATTTGGAGGTTTTTGCCTCTGAGCCTGTACTGTATGTGTATGATCACTTAGGCCATTTGCAATTGTAGAAAGGTAGAAATAGTATTTGTGCCTTCTTATTTGTACTTTTTCYCCTCCTGCAGCTCAAGCAAGTTTGCTGCAGTTGGATTTCATAAAGCTCTGACAGAGGAGCTGTCTACCCTGGGAAAGGATGGCATAAAAACTACATGCCTTTGTCCRGTTTTCATAAACACTGGATTTGTCAAAAACCCCAGCAYAAGGTAACTCTCACTAATCTGCATGCCTGTCCTTCCTTCTTTGCATCCAGGYACTGCATTGTATCCYCAGCTTGAGGCCTTCCTTCCAGCTGACTGTATAATAGCAGTGCTTTTAATTGGCTAAAGAATATCTGCAGTGTCCTTTAACCCATGTAATGGTTGCATTTGAATTACCTGAATCTGTGTGTTTGTGAAGCCTCCTACCTCCCCTTTTTACCACCACAGCTCTTACGTGTTTGCTTTCCTGTGTAGGCTTGGAAAGATCTTGGAGGTTGAAGAAGTTGTGGAGGCTCTGATGGAAGGAATAGTGACCAACCAGAAAATGGTTTTTGTTCCACCACAGCTAAACATTGGTTTGCTTTCTGAAATGTAAGTACAAAAGAAAATTAAAAAATGGGTATGGAAACAACAGTAGTAACTACACAAGTATACAAGGTTCAAACTTGTAACTTCTGACTCAGCATAGTTCCAGAAAGAGCTGAGGACCTGCTGCTTGTTAGTGGTTGTTTCTTCACACCAGCACTAAGGATTGAGGCTGCGGAGGCTGGGAACTTTGCTTCAGAAGGGCTCTACTGCTCTCTGCCCTGTGAAGCAAGATCTGTCCTCTCACACATCTTAATTATCCTGTGTAGCTGCTCTGCTGAGGAAGTTTTTGCCAGAACTCAAGTTCCAAATCTGGAATTCACATCTAAACAACTAGGTTAACTTCTCAGTTACCTCCTACAGTATTTCATGAAACACTTGGTAGTATCTTGTTTGCAAAACCCAACCACCAGACAGCTGGAAAAAGCTTTTTAAGCCTTTTTGCAACTCCAAGAGCTGCTTGCTGAGAGTGCAAGTCTGCAGAAGCACAGGCAAGTCAAAACTGATGCTGTCAAAGCACTTGGGATAACTTTGCTGTTTCGTCTTATTTTGGGACAGGGGATAAAGAGACATAACTCTTAAGAGAAGGAATCTAGGAGTGGAAACTGCATGTCAGTTTTGATGTCTCATCCTTCCATAGGCCTGCTGCTTTTCAGAGCATGAAACATGTAATATTGCAACTCAAATACTGCCCAGTAGATACCTGGCATTGGAACTGTCCTAAAGGACATGGCTGGGATTGGACTTCAATTAGTCAGAGATTGATGACAGCTATGGAAATAATGCCCAGTTTAAGACTTAGTCTCGGTCAATGTGTGTGTGCATGCATTCTGCTCCCAGACCAGCTCTTCCCTCACCTGCAGTACCACTTCTTCCCATAATTTAAGTTTCTATCCCACGTTTCACTTCATGTTATTGTCTCTTTCAGGGTGCTTCCAGAACGTGCCGTGAATGTTCTGAAGAAGATGACCATTCCAAAGTTTGATGCAGTCATCGGGCAGAGAAGCACCCAGTGAAAAGCAAGAACTGATTCTCATTTCCCAGTGGCACCAGTGAAGACAGAACATGTGCTGAGCACAGTTCTGCTGGTTTGATTCAGAACAGAGCTAAGGCAGGTGCTTCCAGGCCACCATTTCCAAGCACACGTAATGGTTCATCCCCCACCTGCAGCAGGAGCACACCTGCATAACAGGGAGTGTTAGCCAAGCAGAGATGCAGCTCTAGAAGGGCTGCTTTGAATGTATGTTGCATTGCCTCTCTGTCATAGTGTTGAGGCAGGCAGAAATTCCCACAAAGCCCGTGTTTGGGACAGCACAGCTGCCTAGTTGAGTGCAAAGGGATTGCCTGAAAGTATGTTAATCTGAACTCATCCCTGAGCAAAAGCATCTTGCTAGAAGCAATTTATAGAGGAGGTGGGTGGCCTGTTTCACCTCACTTAATTTTAAATTTTAAAAATGTGCTCTAATGAACACTTACAGTTTTATGTGCATTTGTAATGAGCATTATTGAATTAATTATTTGTATTATTGAAATAATACAGCCTTGTTTGTACTGTAAGGCCTAATTACAACATTTATCAATTATGCATTAGCACCATCAACACTCCTTATTACAAATAAATACGTTTTTCTAACCCAAAGGTGCCTCTCAGCAATGGAAGTGGTAACCAGGTCCAGGCAAGGATGGTGGATCAAGTGCTGCAGTGGTGGAAGGCTCAGCCAGAGTCTGCCAAACACCAGCCCAGGCTGCAGGGATGAGGCAGGTCCCTGATCACTCTGGGAAGCCACTTCAGGATCAGTGAGGTACAGGGCCAGGCATGGCATGCCACAAGTACAGCCTACATAAGGGCCAAGGCCAAGGCAAGGCATGGGCTTAAAGGTGGTCCCAGGGCAGAGGGTGCAGGGAGAGAGCTCCAGATGAGCCTTTGCACAGCTCCTCACCACAAGCCAGAGCCCTGCTCTG